>CAMXCT020002617.1:20130-93110 GCA_947184155.2 Cladocopium goreaui
TCTGAAAACCAACGGGAAAATTTTGACCGAAATTTAGGGGAGAAATTTCCTGATGAAAACCTTGCAAACATGGGAGATCCCAGAACGCATGCCGAATCCACAGATAGCTGGGGGATACTGAAGATAGAAAAGCCGAAATGAAAAATTTGATCCAGGGGGATATAATTGACATCTTTTGGCTTAACATAGTGGATATCACCTTTAAAATGTCGGCCAGGTCTGTAGGTCTGACAAAGCCAGAAATGACTTCCCCTTCCGCAGGGGACCAGGGACCAGATTTCTGGATGATTTTCCACCATACCCCAACCTGGAGGTAAAAATCAATGATGCTGTGCCACATCGGAATGAAGAAATATACATAAATATACTATATATAACTATATATAGATCTATATTAAGCATGTTTTCTCCAACCAAGCAGTACAGGTGCAAAAGATACACCAAAGATTCACTAAGTAATTACTTGCAATTGATTCCAGAAATGAAGCACAGCAACTACCCTGAATATCAAGGTTTAGTCTCTAGTGACTAAGACTAAGCAAAGAATAGATGCATTTTCAAAGAATCCAGGGCTCTCAGAAACATACGCTGCCACAGGGCGCATCAGAGAATCGGAGAAAACAATGAATTCATAGTACATAGCTAATGGAAATCCTTCAAGAAATATCGAATGATTGAATTGTCGGTAAATCGGCAATAAATTACAATTTCTCAGCCACACCACTGCATTTCCACTGGTTCCTAGCTTGCCCGGTGCCCATGCTACCTGTGGACAGAGGTGGTGCGAAGTACCTCGAGAACATACGGAACTCCAGGGGCCAAATATCATCAACAGAACTTGGAGGAACTTGGAGATATGAGCAAGTACTATATAGTACTATGAAAACATGAGGGTGTTACAAAAAATGGGTATGGGTGTATAGCCAAATGGAAATCTTAGGATCTGTTAGCGACTAAACCCAACAAATGGTTATCCTTTAAGTTTAGACCAATTTTTTTCGAACCTTTGTTCCAGGCAGAACGCTGAATGACAACATGAAAAGACTCTACTTAGTAGGGCTTCATAGTACAGATGCACTTGAAATTTTGGTCCTCAGTTAGAATGGGTTTTTAAATATATACTCGAAACTCGTACCCTTGTGTTATTCAACTGATCTTGTGGACCTGATAACTGGTATGGTAGGGTCCATCCGAAGCCGGCGAACTTGTTTCGAGACGCATGTGGCTGCCCATCCGCCTGGTCGAAAACCTGTATGTATGTATGTATGGATGGATGGATGGATGGATGGATGTATGGATGGACATGCATGCATGCATGCATGTATGTATGTATGTATGTATACGAACGTACGTACGTATGTGTACGTATGTACGTACGTATGTATGTGTACGTATGTACGTACGTATGTACGTATGTACGTACGTATGTACGTATGTACGTATGTACGTATATAAACATGTGTGTATATATATATAAATACATCATACCATTAATATCCATTTGCCAGCCATTTTTGATGTTCACCAGGGTTCACCAGGGTGTCAGGGTTTTCATCCATAGCCACATCGGAAATTCTTGCAGACAAGCAGCATTCCCTCAGAGGCAGGTTGGTCGATAGCCTGAAACTCTGAGGAGATCCAGTGTGGTAATGGTCTCAAAATTTGGGGACAAACCAGCCTCCCAGGCTCTCAACGGGAATCCCCTGGGTGATAGCGCGGGGATGACACGGCGAGTCTACACTGAAAACTGCGGCCATGTGGCTGTCAGTAGGTAGGTGTCACCTGAGGCTTGACAAACGTCGTGTCCAAACTATTGCGAGATATACAGAGGTATTGAGGGTATTGGGTATTGTATATATATATTATATCTATATATATATATATATTTATGTATATATATAATATACACAACAGCTGTGCATATACACTCACTACCTGGTGGTTTCAATCCCCAAAACAGTTCTTCATTTGGGGGCATCATCCAAGGGTACCCCAAAATGGAGGGTTTATACTAGAAAATCATGTTAAATCATGCTAAAAGCATGTTAAAATGGATGTTTGGAGGTATTTTAGGAAACCTCCATATATTGGTACCATTTTTGACCCCAAGGTATCAGAAACCCCCAACCCTATACATGCGGTGAAAACTCGTCACGCCACACCCAATGTGAGATCCCGGACACACCGGTGGGCACATGGCAAAGAACCTCAGGCCAGTTGGCAGTTTTCAGGCTAAAGATTCTGCCATTTGATTTTTCAGACCTTATATGTACATGTATGTGTATATGTATGTTTGTATGTTCGTTTGTTTGTATTTTTGTTTGTATGTTTGTATGTTTATATGTTTGTATGATTGTATGTTTGTATGTTCGTTTATTTGTTGGTTTGTTTGTTTGTATGTTTGTATGCTTGTATGTTTGTATGTTTGTATGTCTGTATGTCTGTATGTGTCTGTATGTGTCTGTGTGTGCTGTGTGTGTCTGTTATGTCTGTGTATATCTGTGTATATCTGTGTATATCTATGTGTATATATATGTATATATATATGTATATGTGTATATATATATATATGTATATGTATGTATATGTATATATATGTATATATATATATACATATATATATGTATATCATATATGTATATCATATATGTATATACATATATATACATATATACACATTTACATATATACATACATTTATATACATTTATATACATATATATATACATATATATACATATATATACATATTTATATACATTTATACATACATATATACACATATACATATATATATACAATGTACACGCAAACATATATATATATATACAATATAAATACATATATACGTATGTATGTATGTATGTATGTATGTATGTATGTATGTATGTATGTATGCATGTATGCATGTATGCATGTATGCATGTATGCATGTATGCATGTATGCATGTATGCATGTATGTAGGTAGGTAGGTATGTACGTACGTACGTACGTACGTATGTATGTATGTGTATATATATATATGAGTCCGGACTCCGGATCCCTGGGCCCCCCCCCCAATGGTATGGTCCCCCAAGCTCACGCTCTCGGGAACGCGGGACACGGGACCATACATACATACATGCATGCATGCATGCATCCATGCATCCATCCATCCATCCATCCATCCATTCATACATACATACATACATACATACAGACACACACACACAGACAGACATACATACCTATCTACCTACCTACCTACATACCTACATACCTACATACCTACGTACCTACGTACCTACATACACACGCACATACATACATGCATGCATGCATGCCTACCTACCTACCTACCTACATACATACATACATCCATGCATGCATGCATACATACATACATACCAACATACCAACATACCAACATACCAACATACGCTAACCTACAACATACTCAACAATATCCAACATACAGTAGCCACAGAACATACAACACCATACCACTTATACCAACTTACCAACAAATCTGTCGCACCATCACACCACAGCCTACGACGGGGGGGTGTGACGGCAGAAGAAACCATACGCTCACCACCTACAACAAGGCCACCGGGGGGGGGGGGGGAGACCAGGTGGGTGGGAGGGTGGGGGACGCGGGGCATCGGGGGAGGACTGGGGGGAGGGGGGGGAGGCGGGGGGGGGGGGGGCCGTTGGGATGTCCTGGTTCATATATGGTACAACATATATCCCTACCTACGTATATATAAATAATTGACATTTCTATGTCTGTCCTCTTATCTCTGCTAATATAATTAATGTGCTTATGTGAATACATAATATATATATATACATATATATATATGGGGGTTGTCCAAAATACCTTTTCCCGGACAGCCCTCAATCGCTCAGCCAATCGCATAGCAACCGCGGTACCACAGTGAGCAATCGCGGAAGGGTTTGTTCTTCGTTGATCAGATCATATACAAAAAATATAAGTTATGTATTATATAATGAGTCGTGACAAAAATTTTATTCTAATTCTTTGTAATATCATTGTTTTTCTGCTGAATTTAGTAGTAGTAGTAGTATCAGTAGTAGTAGTAGTAGTAGTAGTAGTAGTAGTAGTAGTAGTAGTACTAGTACTAGTACTAGTACTAGTACTAGTAGTAGTAGTAGTAGTAGTACTAGTAGTAGTAGTAGTAGTAGGAGTAGTAGTAGTAGTAGGAGTAGTAGTAGTAGTACTAGTAGTAGTAGTAGTACTAGTAGTAGTAGTAGTAGTAGCAGTAGTAGTAGTAGTAGCAGTAGTAGTAGGAGTAGGAGTAGGAGTAGGAATAGGAGTAGGAGTAGGAATAGGAATAGGAGTAGGAGTTCTAGTAGCAGGGCAAAGAGGGAGGGAAAGAGAGAAAGAGAGAGAGAGAGGGAGGGAGGGAGGGAAACAGGTGGTTGCGTTTGGCCGGTTTCTGACGGGTTTCTGACTGGTTTCTGACTAGTTTCTGACCCTTCAGCGGGACTCGTGTCAATTGGATTTCAAAGCAAAGGCAGAAATTCCTAGGTGTACTAGTGGTAGTGGTGGTGCAATAGCAGCGGGTGTGGTGGTAGTACTAAGAGTAGTAGCAAGTCTAGTAATGAGAGTAAGGATCCATGTGTGAACGCATTGTTTCAAACTTGGGAGCAAAATAAGCTTGCGCGGTCCGGAATCGGTCCGGAAAACTCACAGTAGTACCAGCAGCACTAGCAGTAGCAGTACTAGCAGTAGCAGTAGTGGAAATTGGAATAGGAGTAGGCGTAGGATTTCTGGTAGGAGGGTGAGGGAATAGGCAAGGGAGAGAGAGAGAGAGGTTGCGTTTGGCCTGTTTCTGACTGGTTTCTGACTGGTTTCTGACTGATTTCTGACCCCTCAGTGGGGCCTTTGTCATTTGGAAAAAAAAGCAAAGGCAGAACTTTCGAAATGTAATAGTGGAGACTGCCAGTATAATGCCACTATATATCTTGTAATAGCTTCGGATATCTTACCATCCTCCTTACCGATCACCAGGCCCGTTCTGTTTTCGACGCATTCCTTTAGGGGTATGCATTAAGTTGCGCAGGGCCCTGGATCGCTCCCCCCAAGAATACGTCCAGTCCGGGGTACACCGGCTTCTGTTGGTGGAACCGCTTAAAGTGATCGGCAGGAGCTACTTATAGTTATTATAATAGTAGTAGTAGTAGTAGTTGTAGTTGTAGTAGTAGTAGTAGCAGTAGTAGCAGTAGTAGTAGTAGTAATAATAGTAGTAGTAATAGTTGTAGTAGTAGTAGTAGTAGTAGTAGTAGTAGTGATAGAAGTAGTAGCAGTAAGTAGTAATAATAGTAGTAGCAATAGTAGCAATAGTAGCAATAGTAGTAGTAGTAGTAGTAGCAGTAGTAGTAGTAATAGTAGTAGTAGTTGTTGTTGTAGCAGTAGTAGGAGTAGTAGCAGTAGTAGTAGTCCTAGCCGTATAACCAATCGCCAACCAATCGCTCAGCCTATCGCGATGCAGGTTTTGGCAATCGCGCAAAGCAGAGTAAACGCATCAATTCATAAATTCGTTGTCTGCATTTACGGACGGCTCCCATATATATATACATATATATAATATACATATATATATATATATATACATGTTTAGCATCACCTTTGTGAGGGATGAATCACTATGTTCCCACAGAATGGTGATGTGTTGACCTTCCTTATGCCCTCCCAAAGTATAAGGTTGCCATCTCTCCCGCGAATCTCATCTGGCATGGAAGATCCCGATTTTCGACGCCATGAAATGGAGGTTGTCTTCATATCGTTTATATAATCCAAAATCTGGACATGTTTTGTGTGTCCCCTGGTTTCTGACCCATACCCATACCCCATACTTTGAGAATATGCTTGATCTTTTTCTTGTTGGTTACCCTCCTGTCAACTAACATCGATGTCAAAAAAAATCACCATTTGCTGGATGGGAATGGGGGTTGCTGCGACTATTATTGATAGTTATTGTGGATCATTCCCGAAAATTCCCTACTAAACACAAGTAAGTTTGTCAATCATATTCCAAGCGGTCCAAGCGGGTTTCCCCATGGCTTTCCGAGCCACGCCCCAAGGATCTTCTTGGCCACGCCCATGCGCCAGCCCTGAGCCACGAATCTGAGCTGAGGCTCTTGTGGATAGATTTCCCTTATTAAACATTATCTGGTTGGTGGTTTCAACCCCTCTGAAAAATATGAAAGTCAGTTGGGATGGAAAATAAAAAAATGTTCCAAACCACCAACCAGTTCTCAGTATTAATGGAAAAAGAAACCTGTCGAAACGGAAGTATGAGTTATACCCTCTGGAAATTGTTCCCAGATTGCGATGCTATGGCCCTTTCTCTTCGGTGAATTTGCAAAAAAAAAACTACATAGCCATGTGAAATCACCAGAGGGTAGTCCTGGTTGATTAAGAACGGGAATCCTATGATGATCCCTAGTGCCTAAAGGATATGTTTCACATCCTACCATCATCAACTGACTTGGGTTTTTGAAAACTGCTACAGTTAGTCATCGGAGATCAATGGATTTCACCTAGTGTACAAACATGAGCAAAAAGCAGGTGTATAAACCAAGAAAGATGGTAATTAACTAAAGAAAACAAAATCGCAATATCAATCAGCAAACAACCGGCTAATAACATCTAATAACTAATAGTTAGTCATGATTCCACCTGCATGTGGGATAACCCAAGTTTGGAAGCTACTAACTTGATTTATTGACCAGGTACCAACTGGGACATGTAAATGGCCCTTTTTGCAGTTGCCATATGGAGCAACTAGGGATATTCCAATATTCCAATTTTGAAAGACCCCCCGGTGCAAGATGCAAATCCACGGTCCAAATCAAACGAGGCCAGCACCCCATGAGAAGTGCTTCTGTTGATCAACTTGCTAATGTCCATGGGCTACTGGGTAGTTTTCATGAGTCCAGAAACATCAACTCAAACAGGAATGAAACAGGAATCACAGAAATTGGTTAATGATGGTTAGTGGTGGTTAATGGTGGCTAATGATGGTGATTAATATAGAGAAAACATATGATTCGCAACACATGATGTAACGATTTAGACGGCCACATCCAAGATGCCCCAAGATACTTCATGATATGTTTAGGTTTCCTAAGTCATGGAGGTATCCCTAAACATGGCCAATCTTAGATACTCTGCAAATACTGAAAAAATCTTAGCTGGTGAACATAGATAATCCCATTGATCAACTAAGGATTAAACTAGCCATCCAGTCGATTGACCTAGTAAATTACCCTCTGGTAAACGTTTACATAACTATGGAAAATCTCCAGTTTTAATGGTAAATCAACTATTTCTATGGCCATTTTCAATAGCTATTTTGACATAGCCAGAGGCTAAATCCACCAGGATTTTCCACCATTTTCAGGATTTCATACCACCATTGGGACGTCTGGGACGATCACCTCGCTGACAACCACTTTGCAGATCCGGTTCAGACGCTGAAAGGTCTGTTGGCGCTGCGGGTCTCGGCCCCAATCCGCCTCACACAGGATTTTCGGGATGGAAAAAGCCCAAAGATCGGCTGGTGGTGCAATAACCATCTTGAAAAATATGACTTCGTCAATGAGAAGTTACGGATTATTCCATATATGAAATGGAAAATGAAAAATTCATGTTCCAAACCACCAAACAAAGATCCGGATCGAAGCGGGTGTAGCCCTCTAAATTGGGGATTGAACCAACTGATATGACATTCGATGGGCTGAGGGGGTACAAGTTAGTGAAGCATGGATTCATACACCAAGGGGTCGACTTGAATGCGTCATCCCCCTAAAAAAATGATAAATGTTGCTATTAAATGATACACCCACGGTGCCAGAGATGACAGCCCAGGGTGGTATGTTTCCAAGGTTGACATTAATTATAATTAGGTAGAACAGCTAGCAGTACATAAGTAAGGTTGTAAATAACCCTGATCCGGACTAAGTAGGGTTATCTAGCAGTCAAAGTATACCAACCCAAAAAAATGCAAAGATAATTTAACCGAGCCGTTGAGCATTACCTGTTGGTAGACCATGGTTATGTTAGATTCCCAGAAGGAAGTAAGTAGGATTGTACGTGTCCACCTCGTTTGGAGATTGTTAAATTTGTTTCAAGCCACTTGTAACATGTTGTAGCATTAATGTTAACCATAATATTCCATAATATATTCCCATAACATGCCATAATATTCAAAATATAGAAATAAGAATATAATGTGTATATATATATATACTTATAATAAATATATATATATATAATATATAATTATAATATACAATAATAAAAATAATTAGATAATAATAAATAATAGTTATTAATAATAATAATAACAATATATATATATAATATGTGTGGAACCATAATCAGCAGGGCCATTCTTCTCAACTCACAGCGCACCAGTTGCTTCACCAACATCAACGAGGGCACTCGGAGCAGCCGCAAGTCCTAAGAAACATCACTGGGACCCGCGGCGCACTACCCACGAATCCCAAGTAGGTTAGTTGACCCTGGCTATTTCAGTGGGATAAGTCGGGTTAATCGACTTATAATAGGGTTCTAAAAGATATAAACCAATTAAAAAGTGGGATGAGCCAGCAAGTGGGGATAGGGGAAATGTGGAACATGTCTAACCTTGAAATGATTAATCTGGTCGACCTGATAAATGGGTTGTAAATATCATCCCTGAATGGTGGGCTTATTTTTTGGCTTTCCCACATTCGTCATCAGTAGTCACCTACCCGAATCCAAAGAAACACCATGTGGAATATAACATTCTATGCGTTCTTTCCGAAAAAATGTTATCTAATTGAGAGAAACGAGGAACTAAATCACTGCAATTTGGGGTACCCTCATTTTGGACAAAATCGTAGCTGCCCAATGAGAGAAGGAATATGAGCAGGAACATATTAATATATATATATATGTCTAGGAAATATGCAAAAAGCGTACAGCCTTGCACTGTGACAACGGGGTAATTAGATGTGATGATGTGGATATTTGGTGATATTTGTCTGGATGATGAAGAGATTTGGATACAAGTTTTTCAGTGCAGCTCATTTGAGACCTGGATTCTTTCCCCAATCTCCTTCTTTCATGATCCTGGCATTTCATTTCATACCAAAAAAGCACCCGGAAAAACCAGCTTCCCCTTTCAAATCGCGAAAAAAGGCACGTAAACAATGGAGAAGCCCTTCTTCACCAAGTTGTACTCCAGAAATACATCAATGTAGTCCTTGTGATCCAGCTCTCGGGGCCCCCCAAAAAAAATTGAGGGCAGGGATTTATGCACTTCACGAGGCTGGGAAACCTGGGTTACAACAGCATGTCTTTCCCGTTTATCTTGCTTGATTTGAAAAATCTGATGAAGTTATCGTTTGTTGTGGTGAATAAATGCTTGTATGTTACAAATGTCAAGGCCAAACTCACACAGAAGCAGCTTCTGTGGATACAATAAGTTTTCAAATGATTAACAAAAAACACACACACACTTGCTCACACACACACACACTGCTGCACGCACACACACACACCCACGCACACACACACACTAGACAAGAATGGATCATTATATGATCCGGCAGGAACTGAATCCTGAAACATGCAAACCAGCCTAGATTATTTGATGAATAAAAGAGCCACATGAGGTACTTCTCGCAAACGATGTAGGGCATCCGAAATTGTCAAACGTAGTCATAACCAGATTCCATAGAGTTTTGACCAGCATGTTGAAATCCAAAATAATGTTTCGGCGATTGTTTCCCAAAATAACCCATAGTTCGTCGGCGACAGGGTCTCGGCGAAAATAAGTCAAAAAACATAATACTGTCGGCGATATGGTTTCGGCAAAAATCTGAGGAAGGTTCTGATGCATGTAAATTTCAAAATTGATTCCAGATTGCGACAACAGTGCAGCAAATTGTATAATATTGTGGTTGGGGTTCTAAGCTTGGCCCCTTGCTATGTCCGAAAAAAGCAGGTACGTGCAGTTGATCAGACTGCATATCCTCTCCAAACATCAGTAGCTTCGTTGGCCACGGACTGATGAATGGAGCCGTGGCCCCCTGCAAATTAGTGAAAACCAATCAGAAGTTTTACATCTGTTCAGATGGTACACACACACACCTCGCATGTAGCGAGGTCGGTTTTTTGGAAGAACTTCGCTGGCGGAATCGGCAAGACACCAGTGAAAGTGAACCTGTAATAACCTAATGTGCAAAAGGGCGGTCACTTCAGTCAGAAGAGGAATTCGGAGCTTGTAGAAGGACTTCCATAGCATCGTGGAAGCTCATGCGTTCAACCATCGCCCAAGTCTGATCGAATTCCCCCGATGCCGTAGCAGCCTTCAAGGTGTCAGATAGATCTTTGGCTAATTCATGGATCCGGGTGGTCAGCCTTGGTTCATCTCCAGGAGATGTCGTCTCAATGGGCACATTGTGAAAAGGATGGTGTCCATGTACAAGGGGAATCTCAAAATGATGTCGCCAATAGTCCGCTGTGCGCAGGGACCACTCCCAGTTGCCGGAGAGACCATAGAAATAGTGTTCAGGGTCACGACATCGGGAATGCCCTAACAAAGGAATTTCTTCAATGAATAGCTCCCTGGTGTTGTTGGAGTGGGTAATGACCTTGAATTGGATCTGGTGAACCACGCGAGAAGAGAACTGAGCACGATGGAAGTAGTTGTGTGTAGAACTTGAGTCTGTCGGAAATGGAACGCCAGGAGGTGCTGGTCCTGAATATGTATCAGAATGGGCCAGGGTACCCGTAGCAGGTGCCGTACTGTCAGTTACCAAAGGTGCCGGAGTAGGGTTGGTCGTAGTGTCGGGAGCTCCTGAGTGACATAGTGCAGAAGTCGAGGCGTCTGGTACTTGAACTGGGTCGGTAGGAGCGAGTCCACGAGTAGGGTTCGCAGGCCAAGACAAGCCCGCCACGGTCGCGTCTCGTTTGTGTTCCATGGGTGAAACTGTCACAAATACGAGAAATAGTGCAACAACGGCTGAAGCATCAAGAATTGCAGAAGAAAGCCAATCCCGAAATTGATAATATTCACAAAAATGAAAAAAAGTGAAATCCAGTCCTCAATCAAGTGGGTCAGTTGCGACGGAGAAGCCACAGCTCCAAGTCAAATAAAATAGAAATCGAAAAATCCTTTGTGTTAGTGGGGTGTCAAGGAGGAATTGAAAACCCTGTAGCATGGTCTTTTTTGGCCGGCTAGTGCATCAGGGCAGGATCACACCGGAGCTAATTTTGTAGCATTTCAAGCGTAGTACGAAAGGCTGTCTGGTACCCGGGATGAGGAAAGAGGATTCGCGGGAATTGTACTGCCGAAGTCGCCACTCAGGTCGGTATGCCTCCAAAAAGCTGCAAGACCGTCATATCATTGGAAACTTGGAATGTATCACCGTCCAAGTCGCAAAAGCGAAACTCCAGGTTCGAGGGATCAATTTGGATGTCCCATTGGGACCTCAATCTTTTGGAGATACAAAAGCGGAGTTCGGCAATTGGGATGAGGCCGGCTTCAACTGGTTCCATCTGACGTGACCAGGTAAACAAAGCTGCAAGTTCAAAGCCACTGACATGTCTAAAATTGGAGTTCACCAGAGCCATGTAGTGTTCACGGTCAGGTTCGCTTCGGTGAGTCAATGCCTGTAAGGGAGAGAAGTCAACCAAGATAAGGACAGGTCTGTTTGGAGGAGGGTTCGCATCACCAGGGAGGCCTCGATGTCCAGCAATCCACCCAACGGTTCGTGTACCAAGCGGTGTCTCAATCGTAGATGTGGCGCGATATGGATTGGGTCGAGAAGAACGAGCCATTGCGTCGAATGTGAAGTATCGAGGATAAAGCGCAAAGCCCAAGCTGCAAAATGGGTTGGAATAGCCACAGGAACAAGCACAAAGTGTTAGAAATAAAAGAGAAACGGTGTACCTAGTAAATGGTCACACAAAGAGACGATGAATCACAGGTCTTTTTTCCGCCGACAAAGAATGTGGTATATTACACACTTGAATCCGACATATCCATCGGGTCAATATCGTTCGCATCCAACGGACCATGTACTTGTTGAGGAGGGACAGCGGGGCGAGTGAGATATACAGTACGTTGTAGTGTTGCCGGTGGGGAAGACGGTGGTGTAGACCGCCAAGGTGGCCAATATAAAGAGGTAGTGGTTCCTTGAGAATGGTGTTGGGCAGAGCGTCCCCAGCATGACTGTAAAATATGGAGGTGGTCCGGTATCGCTTCGTACGGCTGTGAGACATGGACGTTGGAGTGTTCAGGGTGTGGTAAAACGGGAACAGTAGTTGCCGTAGGGGAGGAGGATGATGGTTGAATTGGTACATCATAGTATCTGCGCCAATGGTTAGCTGTGGTGCGCAAGGTTGCCTGGTCGTTGGTGAGGTGCATGTTCTCCAGGAATGTTTCCACTGGTTTCCACGTTTCAAGACCATCAAGTGTCCTTTCCACGATCCAAAGTTCATCTGAACGGTTAGACAAAGGATAGCTCAGCTTCTTGATGAAGACGGAGTGGACAGTGGTAGAGGTCGGAATCATTCTCGCTGCACGAGGAATATAGGATGCCGAGGTAGGATCATCCGGTGGCAAGTGTGAGGCAAGGCCATATATGGATGTAGGTGGTAAACCGTGCGAGACCAATCGAGCAGGATCATCCGTGTTGGAGGTCATCATGTACGATCAAAAGAATATGATAGCGGGAAATACTAAACTGAAGCCAAAAGGCCGTGGGGAAGGTCAATGATGAAGGAATAAATAACGAATATCACCCACTGGAAAACGAGAAAAGGATGACACAAGGGAAAATCAGAACCGGGGTGGTGGACATCACAACGAATGTTGGTCTTTTTCCTCATAGACGTGAGCCGTGTCAAGATCCATCAAGACAGCTAATCACTCAGCGGCTTTAGTGTATCGGGTGGCCGTGACGAATGGATGTCCACGGGGAATCACTTGAACATGTACAGCAAAGCCAGTGTCTTGTGCATCTGGATGTGGTGTCAGCAGCAACGGAGAACACTCGCGGGTCGTGAAGGCATCGAGATGTTGATGAGTTTTCCATCTCGGGTAGAACCAATTCAAAACATCCAGAAGAGAATGAGGAAGGTCGTCAAGCATCTGAGCTCCTTGATCGGTGTCAATCATCATGTAGAACTCCGACGCTGGTAGGTGTATGGACCAGCGTTGTAGCAGTGTGTCGGTGACTACGGTTTTGAGGTCTGAAACGAAATGACTGCGAGCATAGTCCGGGTAGATGACCTTGAACGTCTGGAACAAGCTGTCATAGGTGGCCGTAGGAAGGTTGCCCGCGACATTGGGGGTCAAGATGTTGTAATAAGGGTTGCGTACGGCCAGTTGTTGCATCGGCTTCAGGTCCAACTGGAAAATAACCGGTCGGTGAGGTGTCGGAGGCGAAGACCGGTTGGGTGGGTGCCGGAATGACGTAGAGCCCATAGCGGAAGATGACGTCCTGGTTGGAGAGCGTGAGCGTCGTGTAGGTGAGATCCTCTCGTGGGACATAGCTCGCTGTTGGCAATAGCGGTCCAGGTGAACGCGGAGAGACATAATAAATGGCTGGCGGGTTGTGTGATACGACGTGTCAGAATTCAATGGGGCAACAGCGCCCATGGTTCTGAAGATAAACAAGAAGAAAATTCCCAAAATGAAGGCCAACGGGTTGGTGAAACAGTAATACCGTACCGCAACGTACCTTTTCCTTGTGATTCGCATATGTCAATGGTCAGCCAAGTTGGTCTTTGATCTTATTCCACATAGAGCGAACATCTTCTTCAGACTTGCCCATCTTGGTCGAGATCACCTTCCATGAAAATCGAGATTTTTCGTCAACCTTCAGAGTGCGTAGTTTCTGTTTGTCTTCAGAGGTCCAGAGTGACAATGGGCTCGAGGAGCGGGATCGGGATTGGTCACGGCGGCGACGACGCTTGGCAGGAGCCTTTGGAGCAGATTTGGCTTTCTGTTTGCGACTTGGCGGTGATGGTGTTCTAGTAGAAAGCTTCGAAGGTGCAGGTAAAACATCAGGAGGCGGAGCAGCAACATGTTGGTGCGGCTCGGGAAGATGGGTTTCCACCAGTTCATCCATAAGTGTCTCTTCTTCTTCCAGATCCGGCGATGGGATGGGGGCATTGTCAATGAAGGCATTGGTCTGGTCCGAATAGTGTGGTCGTAGGCCATCAGGTTGATTCCATACGTCTGTACTGGGAAGAGGAGTAGGTTCAATGTTGGGAATGAGTGTGGGTGGTAGTAGCGCCATTGCTCGATGTAGTAGAAGGTAAGCATGGTGAACATCATGAAGAAATTGAAGAAACACTGGTTCTTGGATCGGAATTGACGTCGTAGGAGACGAGGAAGCCATGACAATGCGTCGAGTATGGGCCAACAGGTAAATGGAGCCGAGTTTGAGGGTAAGCCTGCTGGAAAAGCACTGTTCCGTGATCAAATAGATGCAAATAAGGTCCAAAGGGGTGAGACTTTCAGCAAGGTGTGAGCAGTGAAACGTAAGCGTCAGCGGCAAGACAGTTCAGGATTTTACCACAATAAGGAAACGTGTAAATATTGACGAATCGGCTTGGCAGCAGCGAAGAGATCGGACTCGGCGAAACCGGCTGATCTGTACAAACGGTGCAATGCGGCAAAACCTCGTGTCCGTTCATGTGTGGGGTGCGCACATTTGGCGACCAGAAATAATCGTGAAACAAAGCCTGAAAGTTGGACGGCCAAAGGTGATGCGGAGAATGGCGCCATGACCTGGTTGAAGTCGCGTGGAGGGCTGTAGCGGAGGGCAAAAGGCTCGAACTCGATGCAAAAGCCCAAGAACTCCTGGTCCGGTTCAGTTTCCAAAATGATAGGATGGCCGTAGAACTCCGGGTGGAGGAAATTGGCGAAGCAAATTTCGTAGTCCCAGCTGGGGTCCGACAAGCACAATCTGTTGTCCACATAGCGAAGGAGGCGAGCTGTAAGATCCATGTTGCTAAGGGTGGTACGGTAAGTTTTGTACCAGATTTCTTCGGACAGTGCGACAACCATCATGCACAAAGCTGGACTCAGTGGGGAGCCCATAGGGGATCCTCGGATTTGTTCAAAAACCCTAGTGCCGATGGAGAATTGAGTCATCTTCAAAGACATAAGGATGATGCGTTCAATGTCCCGAATGAAGATCTTCCTGGTCACATTGAGTGTACGGCATGTGCGGCCTTTTACTACGTCCCCTGTGTTGTTGCCCGGAGTTGCCTTCACGGAGATGATCTCATCGGGGGCGGTATTCATGAGGGGCGAGAGGAACTGCAGGGTCAGTCGCCAGCTCGCGATGAAACGGTCCGTGTCAATGCTTGTGAAAAAGCCCGCAAGATCTTGGTTGTGTATTCGTGGAGTGGGGAGCGAATCAAAGTCAGTGTCCTTGAGGAGCTTGATGAGATCGAATACATCACCCCTGGCCAGGTTGTGGAGAAACGCTTGAGGTAGAAGGTTGTAAATCAGCTTGGCAGTGCAGTTCAACATAGGTCGGAAAGGTCCTGTTTGGGCTGTGGTAGCTTCAAAGCTTTCAACCACTTGGTGTATTGAGTGTCCGACAATGATGTGGGTTGGTTGTCAACGAGCCAAGTGTTCACGGAGCCCGGAGAAATAAGCAGAGTTGAGGGTTCAAAGGTCGTAGACGCGGCAGGGTGTCCTTGAAGTGCACGTCCAATCGGTGTCGTGGCTGGAGTGGAGCCCGGAGGTGCAGTAGCTGGTGAGGTAGTAGCGGCCGATTTGACCTTGGCCAGTTCAGCCTCCAGTTCAAGAATGCGTTGTTGGCTGGCCACGTCAGCAGAAGGTTGAGTCGGGAGCCAAGATTGGAGAAGTTGAGCAACATCTTTGGCCATGTTTTGGGTGGCCTCCTTTTGGTTGAGACATTGGCCTGCTGAACGAGCTCGGAATGTAGCGAGTTTGTCCAAGTCTACATTGCGAGTGCGTAGTTGTGATACCAATTCGGCCACAAATACTGTAGTGCCTATGTTGTCAAAAGGAAGGACGAAGGTTTCTCTTCCGTATGCAACTCGGCGAAGCCAAGTATTGTGTAAGCCCTGGTACAAGAACTTCCAGAGTGGGACTTGTAAAGGATCCATCCCTTCAATGTCCTTGTAGCTTGAAAATCTGCTCTGTCGGATTCTAGAAGGGAAGTCCAAACCATTGATCTTGTTGGAGTCGTGGAAGTCGACATCAGGTTTCCAATTCTCAACTGGTGGGATTTCAATTGGTCTGCATGTATATCCTTCGTTGACAGAAGAACTTGCTCCTGGGGATGACATAGGTCTCGGTGATCTCGGTGTAAAAGGGTGACGTTGAGGTGCAAAACTGGCGTTGTTGGGGGGTGTCTGTGAGCTCGGAGGCGGCGTGGGCGGAAAAGGTGCCGTAGGCGAAGTCCATGGTGGGCGTGTTGGGAACGATGGAGACGTAGGCGGCGGAGGCGGTATTCCGGATGGGTTCCAAAAGGGTCGATGGGTCGTCATGGCATAGTGCATCGGGCCACGGAACGCCGGTACTGCTTGGTGCCAACCATGTGGATGACGAGGTGGTGTGCGCGAGCGATCCGGCTGGGAAGGAGGAATTCCATTCATATCCGCGCTGTATTGGGAGATCAGGTCCTGGGACGCCATGATGTAGAGAGGGTCACGAGACAATAGGTCAAAATGCGCTCGAACTGCCGAATGAAAGCTGCGAGAAATGTCAGGGTGAGACAAGGATAGTGTGCGAGTGAAAAAGTGAAACATAATACGAGGTTCCAGTGTGTGAAACATAAGGTGAAAACGAATCTTGCGCAAGGATCCACAATATGAGCATGCAGCGAGTCACAAACCTTTTGAGGAAGAAGTGGCAGCAATACCGAATGTCGGGAGAAGCATTGTTACTCCAAAATAATCGGGCAGGGCCACTAGGCTCACTGGATCGCCGACGTAGAATAGTCGATACTTGTTCTGGTACTCCTCAAGGGTAAAGAATTCACCAACGAGATTTGGAGTGGTGGGTCGAATGTCGAGAACGAGGTCGGCCTTCATGGTGCTGGTCGCGAGAATGGTCGTCATAGTATGAGGATCGGCGATCTCGGCGGCTGTAGGTGGAATTGTCCCAAGCAGCATTGTCATGCCAAGATCGGCGAGCATAGTCCCGGGAGCCAGAGGTAGCGGTCTCGCGGTGGCTCGGTGTATTGTGAGAGTCGTCCGGGGCCGGCTCCGAAGGTTCTGGGGCGTCGGCAGAAGGGTCAGGTCGTACTGGACGTGCAGAATCATCAGGAGGTTCCGAAGGTGCATTGGTCTCCGCAGTCTGGTGTGTGATCAAGCCCGGGAAAACCTGGTGAGTGGAGGCGACGTAGCATATAGATGCAGCGCTTGAGTCCATAGCCGTTGCATTGTCTTTGCCCTTGGCGATGCCCGCAAGGTTGCACAAGCGTTGGATTTGGTCATTTCCTCCAGCTAGGGCACGGATGCATTTGGGTGAGCGGCATATGGCCAGCAGGCCTGATGGGTTTTGTCCTTTGCCTATTTTGTAAAGCTGAGAGGTACAAATCCTGACAGCATAGCCGGGTAGGTTGTCGGTGTCTGCGATCTCAGAGGACATTCCGAAGAACCCGTAACACGGGTATTGGGTCGGTATACCGGCTTCGTTTTTTGTCCAAGTTGCCGGGCGGATGCAGTCTTCAGCAAGAATTTTGGCAACTGATTCCCAACTTGTCTTGTGGTAGATCAGGTAGGTGCCCATGTGTTCGCCACGGTAGATTGGTTTCTTCTTCAATCCTGTGGGAACCGTGATGGTCAGCAAGTTCTCTGGCTCAATATAGAAGGTTTGTGTTTGTTTTGCAAGTTCGATGTCCAGTAAGTCGGATTGTGCAAAGGCCCTGGCAATATTCCTGACGGTGGCTTGGCTGGCTTTGATCCAAATACGATGGTTGTTGACGGTGCGGTATGGTTTAGCCAACTGTTCGAACATCGCGTCCACAAACTGGTTGAAGAGCTGCAAGATAGCCGGGGTCAATGATTGGCGTAGAGGAACAACATGATCGGGGCCAAGCTCGGTTAGGCATCGAACTCTATGGGGGTCATTGGCCGCCGCCACCATTTCATCGAGGTCGATGTCATTCGTGTCAAACTTGGTGAGCGAAATGGTATCAGCAACCTCAGAATTTTCACTGTCGCCGTCCGGAAGTCGGAAGGACACCGCGCCGAGTGGTGCTGAAGTGTGGGTTGGTGGGTTGGTTTGTGGTTCCGATGGTGGTGGATCAGTAGGAGAATTGGGTCGAGCAGTGTGGTGGTCGTAGGCGTCGTTGTAGTGGCTTTCGTTCCATGTACCCCAGGTGTCATCAGCATCAGGAGTAGGAATGTAGTTCGGATTGGATGGGTTTGCAGCAGGTCGAAGTATGACTTCACGGCCTCGGGATCGGTGATGTGGTGTCGCGGAGCGTGGGCGTGGATGGGAGCGGTGACGTCGAGGGACCACAGGAGAGCGGCGTCGTGGTGGTGAGCGTCGTCTGTGTGGAGATGGTGTTCTGCGGCTCTTGTCGGGTTTCGTAGATGATCGATGACGAGGGAGAGGAGAACGAGGTCGCTCTGCACGTGGAGGAGAATGGCGATGGCGATAAGAATGTACAGAAGGTCGATGGGAACGTGATCTTGGAGTTCGGGATCGTGGTCGGCGTGTTGGTGGTGGTGGACCTTGTGGTTGGTGAGGAGGAGCGATGGTTGGAGCTGGGACAATGCGATGGTCCTGAACGTCCGGTTCGGTGGGTCTGGCCTTTGGTGCAGGTGGAGGCGTGGCGATCAGTGGTGGTGTAGGTGTAGGTGGCGGTATCTGTGGTGTAGGATTCGGTGGATGTTCATCTTGTTGAAGAAGGAGTTGACGTTGTTCTTGTGCCCGTTGAGAATCCATGAGTAATAGTTGCTGAGCTTGGATAAGTCGAACAGATTCGGCCAGTTGTTGTGCGGTGGAACCCAGGGATGCAAGTTCAGGTGGCACGGATGAAGTCAGTGCTGTCTTAGGTGTCGATGGTGTAGCGTGAGGAGGGGTTTTCGAAGCTGGTCTGCGCGGTCGATCCGGTCTTTTGTCAGAGCGATGCCTGGGAGCTGCTTTGACTGCTGGGGGCCGTGGTGAAGGCTCATTTGGAGGGATCGTCGATGCGTCCATCTGTAATGGAGGCTGAATGTGGTGAGGTGGGTATGGAGAACTGGGCAAAGGAGTCGGTGTCATAGTCGATGTAGGTGGTGTAGTCGATGTAGGGGATGGAGCCGAAGTGGAAGGCCACGCGGGTGGAGCGGTAGGTGCCATAGGAGATGGAAAAGTCGACGGAGCGGTGTGTACCATAGTTGGTTCAGGAGCCAAAGGTGAAGGCATGGTGGGTACAAGTTGTGGACCTGGTACTGCATGAGGAGCCGAAGTCAATGAGGTGAACGGCAACGATGTTGGGGCGGATGTAGACGGCATGAGCGAAGCGGAGGATGACCATGTAGGATGCAAAGCCGAGGGATGTCCAAATAAATGTGCACTCGGTGTCGATTGCGGCCACGTCGAAGATGGGTTCGATGGCTGTGGTGGAGCAGGCCATGATGTTGGAGTGTTCCACGGATGCATCGCTGCAGTAGGTCAAAACAAAAGTGGACAATTGTAAAAAGTTTCACATACAGGATTCAGTCCCTAACTACCTACAAAATCGTGCAATTATTCCCTGCACCGGGACCGTGGTCAAGTCGTGCCGCAATGGCATAAAACAGCTTTCAAGTTCCAACGAATTAGATGCACAATATGTTTCACCTCACCAGAGAACCAAAAGGAAAGAATACCACACCTGGAAGTCGTGTGCCTGCCTGATCATAGGTCGTGAAATAATGCAATATGACGCTGCAAAAGTTGCTGCAAAAACGGAGGTTTCTGGCAATTCAGAACGGCTGCACAGTTGAAGAAACGCATCGGCGAGGAATCCCTGGGACCGCAAGATCAGCGGGACAAACTCAAAAGGCAGGAAAAACAGTATGGCCGGCTGTTGCAGTTTACTTAGATGAATTACCAACTTAAAATTCGTAAATTCGGTAGTCCGGACAGTCATCACTCACCCTGAAAAGGGTTGCCTCAATTGGCTCCATGGCACCATGTCGGAGCCACCATGGAAATCACACTAGACAAGAATGGATCATTATATGATCCGGCAGGAACTGAATCCTGAAACATGCAAACCAGCCTAGATTATTTGATGAATAAAAGAGCCACATGAGGTACTTCTCGAAAACGATGTAGGGCATCCGAAATTGTCAAACGTAGTCATAACCAGATTCCATAGAGTTTTGACCAGCATGTTGAAATCCAAAATAATGTTTCGGCGATTGTTTCCCAAAATAACCCATAGTTCGTCGGCGACAGGATCTCGGCGAAAATAAGTCAAAAAACATAATACTGTCGGCGATATGGTTTCGGCGAAAATCTGAGGAAGGTTCTGATGCATGTAAATTTCAAAATTGATTCCAGATTGCGACAACAGTGCAGCAAATTGTATAATATTGTGGTTGGGGTTCTAAGCTTGGCCCCTTGCTATGTCCGAAAAAAGCAGGTACGTGCAGTTGATCAGACTGCATATCCTCTCCAAACATCAGTAGCTTCGTTGGCCACGGACTGATGAATGGAGCCGTGGCCCCCTGCAAATTAGTGAAAACCAATCAGAAGTTTTACATCTGTTCAGATGGTACACACACACATACAGCCATGCCCGCCCGCGCGCCCGCCCGCCCGTCTGCACGCACGCACATGGCTGGCAAAATCTATTTTTTTGTTCCACACAACACAGGTTGACAGAAGGCACACTGTAGCTGGAAGCAGCACTTTTCTTCTATGATGTGACTGTGATCATGGGTCTTTCCCAGGGTGAACCAAATGGATAGATTTGCAAGGGTATTTTCAGACACTATCAGGTGTGCAGGGCGGCCCCAAAAGCCAGCCCCCTGCAAGCCCCCCCGCCTGCCAACAACAACAATGGGGGGAGGGTGGCCCTCCCCAAAGAGTCTCTGAGAATTGTGTTTTTTTTTAATTGTATGTTTGGGTTTCTCGAGGCTTTTCTTGGTTTGGTACTTAATCGTCATATGAGGGTTCAGCAAACAGTATTTGAAAATGCCATTGTAATGAGAATGACGTGGTTAGCATTACAGCCCGGATGTGTTCAAAAATATACACGTTAGCTAAATTTCGGAGCAATGTGATGCAAAATATACTGTAATTTACAGTTTTTTTTCTACATTATGCTTAAGAAATAGCATCTGTGTGAGCACGCGTTCTGAAAAAACGATGGCCAAGGAATCAAATAGTTTCAGCTGATTAATTTCTGCATAAGATTTGGGTTGTTCATGTGTGTCCCAAACTTACTGCAAGACTCATTCGATTGAACCACCCCTTTTGGCAACGTCATATCGCCATGTTCGTTTGTTACATCCCCATCTCACTTCGTCTTGGTACACCCCGCGCCATCTTTTCTCCAGGCTGGACCCAGCCCGGCACTGTCCGTCATCCGTTCCACGCCATCTTGCGTGAAGGGATTGTCTGCCGCCTGCACGAGCGGAGCTTCAAACCACGGGAGTTCAAGATATCCCAATTGGATCCCAATTGGCAAGTGGTTGTAACATTTACATGATATTATACTATATACATATGGAGGTTTCCATAGTCATGGGGGTACCCCCATAGCTGGATGGTTAGTGGAAAAGCCATCTATAAATGAATGATTTGGGGGTACCCGCATTTCTATATTATCATGTAACATTTGTCTAGCATGTTATATGTAACCACATCATGGTGCAGTGCAGGGTGGACCGTGAAGATGCACCGCTTCCGCCAGTAGAAAAATCATGAAAAATCAATGGCCGGACAGCCTGCAGCACCAGTTCGGCAAGGCCGTTTTCACCCACACGGGGTTTCAAGGCCTCGGGCGATCTCAAAATATGGATCTGAAAATAGGTTAACCCCCCAATCTAGTGGTTTATAATATTGTATAATCACTCATCTATCCAAATCTAACTAGATCTAGTGGTATAAAATGGTATAAATATCACTTTCCCGGCTAAAAATCGCCATTTACATGGGGATTTCCACGTGGGGTGTCCCCTATTTTTCATCTGAATATGGAAATACCACAGGAACATGTGACCACTGGGATCCACTGAGGTACCCAGTTGTAACCATCATTTACATCATTTACAGTTGTGAAAAATACCATTTTAAATACCCGGCTTTTTCGACCCAAGCATTGAGGTATATAGAATGATGTTGTTAAATAGGGCAATCCCATTTACATCATTTACCAACTCACCATTTCAGGATGCACATCGGTCATCGCTGTTTTTTTTTGCTGGGATCTCGGGCGACAAAGCCCAAATCCAGGATATCTGGCAAAGATTTGGCCGCCATGGCGTTCCAAAATTTCAAACTTCGAAAGGGAGGATTTCCCAGGGTGTGTTTGGCAAATGCCTCAAAAAAAAACCTGCGGGTTGTTTCAACAATGGTGTTGAGAGTCAGAGTTCTATGCGCCATGAAAATCAGCCGATTGAAGTCATAGATGTGTGGTGTAAGCCTCAAGATCTTTGCAGTCTTGAAGCAATCAGGCTTGCATGAAGCGACTACGGGGGGATCCATGCTGAAACACTGCTCCAACACGCATTCCCAGGGTTGCCGCCTTGGACAGTCTGTTGCTATCCATTCTTGCATAGCGGGAGGGGCTTCAAATTTGGTTGTCAAGTCACACCCAACTGTTGGCGCAAACGGCAACATTGTTCTTTTCCTTGTGCTGTGCGGTCCCATTCGGGACAACTGCGGTCGTCACTTCTGACAGACTGCCCAAAGGGCTGATCACACAGTCCTTTGGGATGCTGTGTGGCCGAGCACATTAACTAGCCTTCTCTTTTGAGAAGGAGCTTCAAAAGACCCAAAAAGTTGACCCTTCATGGATCTTCATAGCAAAAGAAATTCAATCATAATCTAAGTATAACAATCCATATAGAAATCCTCACAAATCCTCATGATCTGATCAATAAGTATGCAGTATGCGCCTAACATCTAATCACCATGGGATGACATCAGCCAGAAGCCGCCTGGGCTTCTGCCTCGGCCGGCGGATCAGGCGGCTCAGGCGGCGGC
Organism: Cladocopium goreaui; assembly: GCA_947184155.2. NCBI lineage: Eukaryota > Dinophyceae > Suessiales > Symbiodiniaceae > Cladocopium > Cladocopium goreaui. The sequence continues at coordinate 43,324 of CAMXCT020002617.1, forward strand.
GGCGCCGGCGGCGGCAGCAGGGCATCCACTTCCGGCGTTGGCTCCGGAGGTGGGGCTTTCGCCCTTGGGCGGGAGGTCAACAAAGTGCTCCTCCCGTTTGGGTTGAGAAATCAGAAAGATCTCCTAAATTCTCCACGAAAAATCATGGAGTGAAAGTCAGTTGGGATGATGACATTCCCAATATATCGGAAAAATAAACATGTTCCAAACCACCAATCAGCTCCAAATGTCATCGAAGTTTGCGTTTGACCGAAAGGTTGGGCTTGAGATGCGACCCCGGTTGACCCGGTTGAACCATGGCAAGTGATCCGGAAGGGAATCCCGAACGCAAACCGCTTACACGTCGTTCCAAGTTGCGTCAAGGCGTTGATGTTCCCCCAGTTGTGTGCCACCAAGTCCCGCCTCAGTTTTTGCCCATGGAATTGAAAGAATATGGAAGAATATGTCGAATATGTTGATAATACATGTGTATAATTGTGAATATATATATATACGGAAAATGATGATTCACCGATGGAATTTGTTGTTGCTCTATTTTCAGACCTACCATATATTGTTTCTCGGAAGCGACGACTGGCTTCAGTTTCTTCCCTTAGTTTGATTCTGGTTGGTGGTATACCTACCCATCTGAAAAATATAAAAGTCTGTTGGGATCGTTATTCCCAATATATGGAAAAATGACAATGTTCCAAACCACCAACCAGAATTTGTTGATGTCCTCTACAATTCTTTACGTCACTTGCGTCACCTATCATCAAAATGTTGAGCTTGCATGGCAAATCTGGGAGCCACGAATTTGCCGCCCATCCCATGATGAGGGAGGTGCCTTTTTCAATGTGGGTAAACAATGGCAAACACATGTCACATGCCTAATCATCGATGGTTGGGGTAAGTCAAAACATTCAAAAACAGTCAGGAGCCACTTTGCATATGGCTATGAGTCAAAACCCTGGTACCCTGGGGACCCTAAATAGATGGTTTATGCCTGTTTATTCCCCAAAATATGGCAGTAATAAGTTTTGACCCATCCCCATATCCACTGACATTGACAGCCACAGCCAATTCGAAAATCATCTGCCGAACAGACAGAGCTGCTGGAGCCCCCAGTCATGTAAACACCGATCTGGCGAACGAATCTCCTACCCAAAAACCTGGCCAAATTGAAAAAAATCGATGGCCCAAAGGAAAGCAGGCTGCGAAAATTCTGGATGGAACTGGATGGAACTGGTTATCATTTGGGTTCTGAAAATGGAGCTCCATGTAATAGGAAAACATCCTTTTTCTGCCGGATTTTGGACTAACCTATTTTCAAACAAACTCATTCGGCCATCTTTTTTGAGTTCTTAAAACACAACGGAGGACACTGGGAGCCGCTGACATCACATGCAAGAACTCAGGGAAGTCCACCGCATTGTCACCTTGCGAGTACCTCAGCCGGGATCGGGGCAGCATCGGAGTCCTCTGATCGGAAGTCTGAACACTCAAACAAAGCATGAGATTCTTGCGTTGTCCCAATTCACTTTAGTTTTTGGAGTTAGATTGTTACTGATTAGATTACATCACTTTAGTTTTTTGGAGTTGTCCCAAAAGTAGTGTAATTTGAGTAAAGAAACAGTAAACCATCCCTAAGTTTACTATAAATCGGTGATGGAAACTATCAAAATGTTTATTGCTTTACTAGCATTCCCACCTATGGACAAGCAGGCGCAAGTACCACATTCCCCGGTTTTAGCCCCTGGCCTCCTCAGAATTTCAAGCAATTCCTGGATGTGGAGGGTGTTCCCGTTGGAATCACAGGAGTGAAACTCATCAATAAATTCATCATGGCTGATCTTGTCTGCGCAGCAAAAGAGTTCATCTGGTTGGTGGTTGACCTACCCCTCTAAAAAATATGAAAGTCAGTTGGGATTAGTATTCCCAATATGTGGAAAACTAAAAAATGTTCCAAACCACCAACTAGTCATTCTTGGTCTTGGCTGGTTGTTCTCAATTCATAAATTTTGAGTCATTCACCGCCCTCCAGCCGCTCCAGCCAAAAGGATGTTCAACAGCCCATCACAGAGGTGCCCTGTTTCTGCGGGCTTGTACAAATCAGAGGAGCAAAAACCCCCGGATCACACAGCACACGTCACACGTCATCATACGAAACCAACAATCGACCCAAAGGAACACCATTTTACAGCAAAGGGGGCTATACAGCACAGTAAACGGCAGTTGACACGACCAATCTTCCCATCCGAGCCATGGTAAAATCCCTACTAGCAACTTGTCCAAAACCCCAACTAAAAGCGTGAACAAACAACCATATCCTCTGTCATTCCCTGAATTGTGCTGGTTGGAATGCCTCCATTTGCTTTGTACCCCCCAGTCTATTGGCTCAGTCCCCATCATCACCAATCACCTTCTCATCTATTCCACTGATGGGCTTGTCTGAAATTCATTAATTAGATGAATTGCCACCAACTTGTTGGCATTCCAATTAATACCAATTAATCATATCCCACTATATAATCCCAAAATTGGTTGTAAACATCCCCATATGTCACCTGACAAAGCCACACCCCTTCTGAAAAACGCCTTCAACCGTCCAACCGTCCCCCGTCCTGGCTCCCTCGCGCGCCCTGCGCAGCTCGGGTTATGCTGCCCAGCATGCTCTGAAGCTCTTCGAAGCTCATGTCGCCGCTGCTGTTTCTGGAGCCGTGGGGAGGTTCAACATCGTTCAACGCTCTCAACGGGGAACAGGAAAAGCCGAGGTAAACCAACCATAGGAACAACCCCCATGCTCTGTTTGTAAAGCCATCGTGATCTTCCAGTGGCTTTTTCCCCCTTTTTCCCAACCTGTTCTTGTCCATCCAACCTTTTCTCAAGCTGCCCTACAAGAACCCCCAGGTCTCCCCACGTTGCGTAGGATTTGAAGACCTTGCGGAATTCCCGCAGGTCGCGGACACTGAAGTGGGTAGCCACCACCTCAGCGACTGGAAATACATGGGAACAGTGGGTTTAACATGGTTTAACCAATGTGAAATGGACATAAATAAATTCCTTCCCCCTAGTACTGTAATATTAAATTATATATACAAACACCCCCAAGAAACCATGGTTTCGTAGGAGATCTGAGATATACATTTTTGGCGGACCATAGAATGGGGGTGTTTAACATTTAAGGGGATGGGTTATGTGGAGGCGACAACTCTTTTTCTTCGTTCAAAATCGATGAAAATTGAAACCAATTCTGGGAGATGGGGAACGATTGCCAAGCACCGTCCCGTTAGCCAACACACCACCATGGGATGCTTGTTGCAAATCTACTGCTCAAAAGCAAGTCCACCAATCATTGGATTTATGCTTGTCATATTACACATTATTCCACGATATTCTGTGAAGAGCCATACACTGCACAGATGCACATATGCATATGCAAAAACAAGAAGATATAGTCACGCTATGCCGACTGTGTGAATCCAAGTCATACCAAGTCATACCATGCTCAAGGATAGAATACAAAGATCATCGCAAGTTTGGCCTAGTTTGGCTGTAACATCCACAGTCATTGGTAAAATCCATTCAAATCCTCATGGTCTGCTTAAACAGCCTAATGCGCCTGCCCCTAATGCTTTGGCTTCTGTGCTAACTATACTTCTGGTTGGTGGTTTGAACCCCTCTGAAACATATTATATAGTTGGGATTACTAGTCCCAATATATGGAAAAATAAAAGTCATGTTCCAAACCACCAACCACTTATACTTGTTGACCATGTCAACCGTTTTAACCCCATTTTAGCCATGCCTAAAAACCATGAAACATAGTTCAACTCAAATGATGTCCCAATTCACCAAGTTGCCGCTGCACGTTCTTTGGCCTCGCTTCCGGTGGATAGTGGATGGTGAAAAATGGACGTTTGATAACCATCATTCTTACAGTAGTATTCCAGGGTCGAGATCAATAGTCCAATATTCTGATTCTTACAGTAGTCGTAATGACCAAACACACCAAACACCACCCAGTTTTCGAAGCGTCATCGAATGTTCGGTCATAAAACATCCATGTTTGGGATATCGCTTGCAGCCATACCATTTGATCACAATAAAAATGGTGGTGGATTTTAAGACAAATTTTCGGGGTGGAGTGAACCGCCAGAAATGGTGGAGCTAACCAAAAAGCATCCCATCATCTGATTATGATACACCCCCGCGAAAATGGGGCCACAAAATGAACTGGTTGGTGGTTTCAACCCCTCTGAAAAATATTAGTCAATGGGCAGGGTTATCCCATATATTATGGAAAATAAAAAATGTTTGAAACCACCAACCAGTGAATAGATCTACCACCGAATCAGGGTTTGTTGGTGGATGTTTATGAACAGTAGGAAGAGAGTGTGAGGATGCTACCAGCAAAAGTGGTGAGAAAGATCAAAGATATACTGGGTCCATGTACAAACCCCAGACCTGGAATTCAAATTACACATCATTTGGAGTAATGATTCAGACAACATTTTAAGACCTTCCCAAGCACAGATCCAGCAACCAGCGGGCATAGCACAACAGCAGAACTCCAATGTTCAATGGGTTTGTGAGAAATCCCGCAGTGGGGACAGTCCGGAGATGTTTTTTCAACGACCGGAATTCTTCGCCAGTCGCCGATCCGGGCTTTGAAAAGGGCCACCTTTTAGCCAGTCGCCATCCGGGCAGCATCCGCATGAGGGGAATCAAAGCTGCCATGAATTTCTTAGCCCAAGTTGCCAATCGTTCTCGGCTACAGCGGTTGCTCACCAAACGCATCAGCAAGAGGAATTCCTGCTGGACTTGGGGCTGAATATGAGAAATATCCGTGGGGAACATTTCAACCAATGTCATACCACAGGTTCAATGGGGAAAATATAAGCATGACTATATAACTATAACATTATGACTTCAAATAATCAACTTCAATGGGTAAAAGGATGTTCTCAACCATGACATTTCTGAGGCCATTTTGAGACCCATCCTCTACCTCTAAGGAGTTGGCTCTTCGGGTAGCTGCTACCAAACGCCACAGGGGAAGATCAAATGAGGAAGAATGGCCAGTTAAGGCCTCGTACGTATTGACTCATTGACCCTCAACTTTCTGAATGTTTTCTATGCTACCATCTGCTTATGACTAACAGTTTGCCATGGAAAGATCCACCATGCTATTTTCATAGGTAAACCATGGTAAACCATCTATTTCGATTAGGGCCATCTATACCATGGCTATGTTAGTCATAACCAGATGGTACAATCGAAGTGACCCATGGTTTTGAGCCCCTCCTGGAAGTCAATGCTACCAGAGCGATCCGCATCACTCTCCTGACACGGCGCACCGGATCCGAGATGGCCAGTACCAACAAACATCACCGCCATCAACGAGCACAGATATCCTTAACAAACAAATATGGGTATGAATCAAAACCTTGGTACCCTAGTGAACCCCAAATAACTGGTAAATGGATGTTCATCCCACTATAGTAATGTATCTATAGGTATTGACCCATAGCCATATGACCAGACGTAAAATTTCACAACATGAAATTTTCCATGGCAAAATCACCACAAAAAAAAAAAGATTCACACATTTCTGAAGCCGTTCGCTAGCAACCAATGGGTCTCAGGTCTCGTATACCGAAAGGCTGCATGGTAAACTGCATGCCCCTGCAATTGTTCGTGGGGACCATCCATTACCATCACCCGACAAGGCCAGCCCGACAATGAAAAATCCCGATGTTGGTGGTTGACCTACCCCTCTGAAAAATATGAGTTCGTCAGTTGGGATTATGAACTTCCCAACTGAATGGAAAGTCATAAAATTCATGTTCCAAACCACCAACCAGCTTCCATGTTTTTTTCTAAAAATGGAAATCTGCCCTGGAAAATGTATGCTTACGGGTATTCATAGACGGTTATTTTACCATATCTTACCATATTTCAGCGGTGAGAAATCCTTGCCTTGATCATCTGGGCGATCTGTTCGCGTCCGGCCTGCCGTTGGTGCTTGGGTCAAGGGGTAGCTACTTGACATTCTGAGAGGCTAAATCTCACCCAAAATCATTTATCATAGTATAAAATATCATATATATATATATATGTAATATATATATATATATATATATACATATATATATATATATATATATATGCATGCCATATATAATAATATATATATGGTATGTATGTATGGTATGGTCGGTCTGGTATGGCATGTTTGGAAAGTATGGTATGTTTGGTAGGTATGGTATGTATGGCATGAGTGGTTGGTATTGTATGGATGGTAGGTATGGTATGTAAGTCTGTATGGTATGTTTGATATGACAGTATGTATGGTCTGTATGGTATGTATGGTTATATATGGGTATGGCCTATGTAAGGTAGGTGTGGTATGTATGGCATGTATGTTTGCTATTGTATGTATGGTAGGTGTACGTATGGTATTACATCATATGATGGCCATCAACATCCACAGGTAGTGTTGTCAGAGTATAGTCAGTAGATACATAGTCTATAGGTAGCACGTAGGTACTTTGAAGGAGTATGTGTGCTACGTAGGCCGCCTAAAAGGTAGCATGTATCTAGTAAATGCGAGGCTGGTAGTCAGAAATGCTGCAAAGACCTAGCAAATACGCAGCTGGACCTCAGCTGCCAATAGCTTGCAAATAGAAGGGAATTGGGGCTGCTACCTGGGGACCCAACCCATGGGGGGGGGTGGAGAGACGGAGGACGGGACCATATATATATATAATATATATATATGTAATATATATATATTATACATCAAAAATGATGGATTTTCCATAGCTACTTCGAATTCTCAGAGGCCAAATCCCCCAAATCACCGTTTCGGGTCCGGCCGCGTGGCCTGGCTCTTCTCGGCCTGCGGCACGCAATCCAAGAGAAGTCGTCTCAGCTGGCGCTTGGCGATCACACCCTGGTTCTCCGGGTCATAGACACCTCGGGCATCGGGCATCATGGCGAAAAATGGCACGGAGCACCGGTTTCTCGGATTTCTGCGGTCCTTTTCGATCGGATTTTTTTCTGGATTTTGGAATGCAACGGTGTATATGTGGCAGATTTTTACTATATGGTTCTTTAATGTTCTTTATACATGTGGTATTTCTATAATACACGGATTTTACTGGTGGTAATGTGGATGCCAAACCCAAATCACCAGTTGGGAGAACAAAAAAGGGTTTAAACCCTCTACCAACCGGTGAAGGATTTCGCAACCATCCACGGTATGGAAAAATGGCCATATTGTATACTTACAATTCTTAATGTTGATGTATTCTGAACATGGGATGGAAATGCAAGCAAATGTACACACTCAAATGTACACACTGTTCGTTTGCGGTGATTAGTCAATGGTTTCTATACTAGTACTTACAGTAGATATGTTGATGTATGATGGGATAGAAACAGATGCAAACGTACATGACACAGACTGTACAACTTTGCAGATGCATAGGGGGCTCTTCCACAAGGCTATATCTGATCAGTAGTGAAAAGCTGTTTGACGTTACCTCATAATGGATTCATAGGATGTCACAGGGATTCAGACCATGCATATTGCATACCCAGTAAATCCCACTGAAAGCCACATAAACTAAGACCCGAATCGACAATCGTCAGCGAAAATCATCAGGATTATGCAGATGGCCACTGCTAGAGCAATGCTACAAGGTTGGAACTACGTTCCTATGCTTGATCCTACCAAAGTAAATTCCTAACAAAGATTGGATATGTCCTGATATGTCCACAAGTTGGGGATATGTTGGATGACTTGGGTGTTCCATGTTTCTGGGACGCACATATATCTTCTGCCAGGAGTGCCTTTTTGTTTTTGTGGTTTCAAAAATCCGATGCATTTTGAGTGTATTCATAGGTCATAGACTTTCTCCCGTTTGGAAAACAAAACCCCCATCAATCAATTAGTCCAACTATCATTTTGTGCCGACCGTAGATCATTACTAAGATCCCCTGAGGTCCCAGGATCACAAAAAAGCCGTCCGACTCTTGGATGTGGATTGACACCTTTAGGGTTTATCTTTCGGGGGGACCGGGGATAGTGGACAATTTATGGCATCTTTGAGGAGTTTCCGAATGCTACGCGCCTACGGGGATAAACAGATAAACCTGGCTACCTGGGGGCTCAACGAAGATTTCATCATATAAATCCTTCACTATGACACCAGCCTGGCGAACCTTCCTGTTCATCACTGAAGACTTCATAACTATCCAAAACCATGGGCAGCAACTTGCACAGGAAGGTTGATATCATCATATAATTATCTGTGACGTAGGATCAAGCGAGCCAAACCGTAGGCCTAAGCGAGGTACTGACCAAATGAAAGACAAAACCCCCATCAATCAATTAGTCCAACTATCATTTTGGGCCGACCTTAGATCATCTTAGATCCCCCAAGATCGCTCGCTGTCGATGCCAGGGCACGAAAAAGTTGCATCAACTCTTCCACTTCACCTGGGGTATAGCCGTGATTTCGCCTCACCTCATCATTAATCTCCTGGCCATGAGCGCCGTCGCAATTTTGCCGGCAGGGGAAGGAACTGGAGGCGTTGAGTTGAAAGGGATCACACTCATCCCATTTGGATATAGTAGGATGAACTATCCATTTGTGACTGGCATGAATTGGGATATATTGACTAAATACATTCCCAGATGGTTTTCTGGGGGGGGGCTCCTGTGGTTGCACTGAGAAGTCTGAAAGAGCCCGCAGCTGCTTTTCGCACCAAACATGTCTGTGGAGATGTTTCATGGCCCGAAAAATGGACTGATATCAGGACTATTGTAGCCTTTATCATCCTTCGTCCATCATCAAAGGATACTGAGCCTTTCATAGCCTTTCATAGCCTTTCTCTGTTCATAAAGGATATTACCCTCCAGTAAATTAACATAGACCCTGCCAGATAGGGCTTGGAAGATGAGTTTCCATTCAACATGGGTGATTTTCCGGGTCAAGTTTATTTACCAGAGGCTTTTTAGCTATGATGATTCCAGACCCAGGGACCGGTCCCAGGGACGGTCCAGGTCCCCCAGGTTTGAAAAAATGGGTCCCTCGGGGTCCCCGGACCCGGCGGTACTCAGAGATCAAATTGGAGAACCCCCAGAGGTTCAACCTGAGGTCCGCACCCAGAAAGCAGTGTCGGGTGGCGAACATTCCGGATGTTTCGGATGTTGAATCACGGCACGGGTGGCGATTTGCCTTTGAAAAGGGCTAGGGGACATAGAAATGAAAGAAAAACAGCTTCCCATAATTTTCCAGATGGATCCATATTTACCATTGGATTTACCATTGGATATCTTTAAAAAATATTGGTAAATCATATCCAAAAGATATCAACCATCCATCAACCAACATATTCCCAGAAGATTCCATATGATTCCATATCAATCCATATCAATCGATAGATTTCCATAGATCTAAGATGGACATTGCATGACATTAATCAAGGGATATTAATCAACATTGAAGTATTATGGATATTAATCAACTTTCCATAGATTTCCATAGTAGAATATAGAAAAAATCCATATTAATCATTACAATAATCAACTTTCCATAGATTACCATAGTAAAAGATGGACATTAAATGACATTAATCAAGGGATATTAATGCTATTACCTATATGGATCAACCAACCAATGGTAAAACCAGCCACAACGTCTCGAGGCCCGAGGCGCTCCGTCTCGTCTTCCTCCGTGCCTCGGAAATTCCCGATTCCCGGGGTTTCATAGCCATATAATGTATATATATATATATATGTATATATGTATACTATAACTATAACACATGTATCATGTGTCCATGATCCATGTAACAATATAACTATATCATAACCGTGTCATAGGCGTACACTGTGTCCGTGTCTATGCGCTCTCCTCAGGCATACCCTCAGGTTGAGACTGCGAAGGACGCCGCTGTCCTTCGCTTAAACGGCACTGGGGCAGTGGGTCGTGGCGGGCCACAGTTCTACCGGTCATTTCGAATAGCTAATGAGGGGGTTCCATAAATGGAAAAACCCCGAAATGGATGGTTTATAGTGGACAATCCCCAATAAATATCAAGATGGTGAGTTGGAAATGAAACCAAATAGGGAATATCATAGGGAATATCATTAGGGAATGTCACAGGGAATGTCATTGGGAAACTAATGTGGGTAAAACAATGCCATAAACCACCCATGACTGGAAATGGTAAACATACCAACTTTTTATGGTGATTTGGGGGATGGCTTAGGACATTGTTTTACCCACGTTAGCTAATTCTGGAAAATGCTCCGTTTGCAGATGATTTACCCATTCAAAATGGGCACTTTCCACCGCTATGTGGAATTACCAGGGGCAAATGCAATGTTCCAGACATGGATTATATAGATCAAAGGAAACTTACAGGAAACCCAAAGCAGTGCAACATTGAAAACACTTGATAACCATGGTTTCCTGCATTGTTTGCCCCTCTAAAGCCAATGATAGTCTCAGGGTCATACCTGGTATCCACCTGGTGGAGTGTTTTTTGATGGAACTGGGTTTTAAAAAGGCTCCCAGTTAGATCAGTCAGTGGGGATATTCACCTAATCCAGTCAGCCCGTGAAAAAAAAAATTAACTGATCATTCCCAATATTGACACTAAAAACCTACCATTTTTGCGACAGGTAAACTGGGATAATCTCAAACCGCCCTTTTTTGCTGGGAGTACGATATCCCACTGTTTTATATGTTTTTTCTTGATCAGAGCCTCATTTTTCCGATAAACAACTCCCGTCCTGTCGCAAGGGGCAATGCCCCGAGCTTAAAAGCATGGAGGGCAACTCCGACTGACACCGCGGTGCTTTGTGAAAAACAAACAGGAGGATTTACATCACGCATATGGCATTACATTGCATATAGGTCACACGTACAATATATGCATGTATGATTCTGTATGTCTCTGTACGTGCGTCTATTATATATATATATATATGCGGACAAACATATCATGTATCATTGAATCATATGAACAACTCTGATTCTAGGTCTGCTCAAAACTTTGGGACGCCTTAAACTCCTCAAACTCAAACTGGTGGTCCATGTTTGTGGGAGCGGTTTTAGGACATTGGGACATTGCCATAACAAAATGGCTACCATGACAACAACAGGACAACAGTGAGATGATGCCACCTAAAACCGACAACTGTCGTTGGGGAATCTATGACTGGCCTGTTTGTGCTGCCACAACCCGGACCAACTGGATTTTTTGTTTTTTCGCTCAGGTGCATCTACGATTGCGGAGTAGTGAACTGTCTCATGTCCATTTCTATATCTATATCTACGTATATCTATAGCAGCATCTATGGGTTTATGTCTACCCTAGATGTAGATATACCCTGGCATTTTCAGGCAGCAGATGGGTTTATTTTTGAGATCCCAAAATCTGATATTTTTGAGGACCCAAGGGACCCATATCCCACACGGCCGTTTTGCCGTTTTGCCCCACCTTGCCGCGCTTTAGCTCACCTGCCTTTTGCGCACGTAAGAGGTGGCAGGGCGTCAATTATGTCTCCCCTTCATTTTGTAGAAGCATGCTTCAAAATCGGTTGTACTGAGTTGTACTGTACTAAGATTTATTGAGGGTTTATTAACCAGCAACAACCAGTGGTAAAGGCTTGCTAACATTCTATCATCATGGGGTAATCGTTGGGCGGTGTTGACGGAATACCCATGATACTGCCTTTGATATGTTAAGGACTCCAAAATTCTAACGTCTTGCTGTCCTTCGGTCTTGAATTGTTGAAACATCATCATAGACATACAGTTCCGTACACCCCAGAAATCGACCGTGGAACCCTAAAAAACATGTCAGTTCCAGGTACATCTACATCCATTCTTGGTCTATGTTCCCTTTTCTCGCTGAATTCCCAAGCTCCGTATCCATTCGTGTCAGCTGCTGGGTCTAAAGTTTTGACCCGGAATCACAGCTGGGAATCCCTTGTTTTTCGCAGCCAAATCGCTGGGAATCAGCTGGATACCCTCTGGTAAACTAACATAGCTATGGAAAATCACCATTTTCAATGGGAAAACTCACTATAAATGGCCATTTTCAATAGCTATGTTAGTTTACCAGAGGATGATGAACTTCCCCCCTTGGTTTTCAGATCAACACAGTGACTTTGCTCGCGCCTTGGAGAAACGCCGCTGGGTCATATTCTTCTGAAGGCTCAACTGGGCACCGCGCGGAACCGCGGAACGAAAAAATGGGACCCAGCGGGGTTGATCGAGAAAAAATGGAACTTCGCCATCCAAATTATTCGGACTTCACCATGAAGTCCTCAGGGTGGGTTGGGAACAAAGCACCGAAAACTTGGCTGGTGAACATCAGGAAAACCCAACTGACTCAGGGGAAAATCTACGGGAAACATCAGGAAACCATGATTGTGACCAACAAGTATAAAGAAGGTCCTGTAAATTGTCCTACCAATTCCAGGAGACTGGAACTATCTTTGGCAGGCATGACGGGATACGCCCGTGTTTTTTTTTTAAACATGAACTACCTTGCAAGGCTCCTGAAGCAGGCAGAACCTACATCTTTGGTCAATTTCCTATGGTAAAGGCAAGGACATGAAACTGGTGGAAAATTCATGCCATCCAAGGAAAATTCTGTGGCCATAGTGCCATAGTCTGTCTGGGTCATACCGCCAAAAACGCCCAAATCAGCCATCCTCCGGCCCAAAGGGACACTAAAGGATCCCGTGAACATGTTTTGCAGAACTTGCTGGAGCTCCTGGTCGGCTGTGGGAAAATTCGATACAATTCAGCTACCAAAGGTATGCTAGCAAATTTCAAACCGAGTGGCTGTATATACATATATACATATATATTAATATATTAATATATATTAATATATTGAAATATCGTGTATGTAATGTGTATATATATATATAATTGTGGCTTTGTTGATTGGTTGTCATGATATGCTTCGAGTGTTGTGAACAACCATATCCTATATAATGTGGGTAAAACAAGAATAACACCAAATCACCATGAATAGGTGGTATGTTTTTCCATTCCCAAATGGGTGGTGTATTATTGTTTTACCCACATTATTATATTATACTATATATCATATTATATTATCCTATGTATTACATTGTCCTATATAATGTGTGTGTATGATATTAGATTGTATCATATCATATCATATCATATATCATATCATATTGTACTATATTGTGGCGAAATTTTGAATATCATTTCTCGCACAATCTCGCAGCTGAGAACGGAACGGCCAGCATCATCTCTGCACGAAAAGCTAAGCTCGCATTGTTACTCCCAGAGTTTGGACACGTTTGGACCAATCTGAAATACCCTCTGGATAAACTAACAGTTTGCTATTGAAATTAGCCATAAAAATAGTTGACTTACCCATGTTGATTTCCCATCGTTTTTTGTATGTTTACCAGACGGAATATATGGATACATATTGGAATTCACCAACCTGAAATAAGATAAATGTTAAAAACACTCTTCCCCTTACTAATCAAAAAAAGCAGTCACGTCGCACTCAGGTCGTTATAGTCTATACATATAAATATATATATATATACATTTATATATATACATATATATATACATATACATGTGTATATATATATACATATACATATATATATATATATATACATATACATATATGTATACATATACACATATATATATATATACATACACATATATATATATACATATGTATTATATATACATATTATATATATATATCTATCTTCCGACGTGTCATCGTTTGGACTACAACTTGAAACTGCACCAACAACGTGATCGTCGTCGTTGCTCCATGATCCGATGCACCACACCATGCTATGACATAATGCCCACAATATATATATATATATAATATATATATAATATATATATATATAATATATATATAATATATATATATAATATATATAATATATATATACGCGCAAACACCCCGATTCGCCCACACCCCTTCTATGCTGTACACTTGGGGATATCAAACGTTAGACTTTACATTCAATTGGGGAGATCAACAAGGGTATTTAGGGAATATAAATTTCCCACCCCCGTTAAACTTCTACATTCATTGAAGATCTTCAATAAGGGTTTAATTCTCCCACCCCCGTTAAACTTCTACATTCATTGAAGATCTTCAATAAGGGTTTAATTCTCCCACCCCCGTTAAACTTCTACATTCATTGAAGATCTTCAATAAGGGTTTAATTCTCCCACCCCCGTTAAACTTCTACATTCATTGAAGATCTTCAATAAGGGTTTAATTCTCCCACCCCCGTTAAACTTCTACATTCATTGAAGATCTTCAATAAGGGTTTAATTCTCCCACCCCCGTTAAACTTCTACATTCATTGAAGATCTTCAATGAGGGTTTAATTCTCCCACCCCCGTTAAACTTCTACATTCATTGAAGATCTTCAATAAGGGTTTGATGATGATGATGATGATGATGATGATGATGTGTAAGAGACTCGCACAGGTCCCTATGCTGTGCGTGCCGATATAGAACATGAAGTTAGCCATGATGCAAAAAACTCCCATTTTTACCACGTTTTCAGCACATACGAAGATGGCCGCCGACAAGCGCGGGCAAATCAAGGTGTTTGGCCGTATATATATACCCATTATAATAGTGGGGATACCATGATAGTATGTACCATAATAATATTATCATCAGCATATATGATAGTATATAATCATGATCTATACCATGATAATTATTATGATAGTTATGATCATCTTGAATTATCGTGGTACATTATCATGGTACATTTTCATGGTATATTCTGGTGAAAATATACCATGAACATTCATCCCATGCCCCCCCAACCGGACGCCTTCTTCTTGTAGTAGGAGACCACTTTCAAAAACTCCACGAACCTGAGAAAGGGGTACCCGAAATGGTAATTTGTTTCAGTGTGCGATCGAAAACATTGAAAGCCTACCATTTTGAAAAGATACAGTAAATCATACATATAGCCATCTGGTTATGACTAACATAGCCATGGAAAATCCCAACCATCAATGGAGGTTTCGCTCGCTGGGAAAATCATCTGCAGATGGATCATGGTCCATCATGGTCCATAGCTATGTTGAACTCTCCACTGCTATGATGCCAATGCGCTGATTTCCCGCAGCCAATCCTACTCAGGATCGACACGTTGTTTATACAGAACAGAAAGACACAATGGTTGTCTAGTGGTTCTAATCATCGCATGTGATTAAACTTGAAACATCTCGAAAGCAACATCTAGGAGAGTTCTATCATCACCCCAACCATGACCCATCATCTACGGCCGCGAATGGTGGATGGGATTATGCAATCTACAACCTACATATCATGTCATGTCATGTCATGTCATGTCATATCATATCATATCATATCATCGTCTTAGTCTAATGATGAATGGAGAAACATCATGTGCTATATCATTGTATCATGCTATTTTTACAGATCATCATTGGTTCTTAATCCCCATCAAGATCCCATGTTGAATGGTTTTGTCTTGCCATCTCTGCTGGTGAAAAATCATCGTTTTCGATGGTTAAATACCCATCGTTTCAGTTGTAAAACGAGGAGTTGCAGACGGCAATCCCAACCCCCAGCCATCCAACTTCAGCCCAGTTGCTCGATCTCTCCTGACTCGTCCATGTCCCAGATATCCAACTGATCCTGCTGTTGGCCCAATGGTAGGTGGATTGCGGGGGAGCTGCCCAGGAAAAAAAAAAAACACATATTTAAAAAAAAAAAAACGTATATAGACTCCCGAAATGGTTGACGGCCACTACAAGGAAACAGCTAAGAAACCACCATGAAAAGTGAGAAAACTGCTCACAGAGCTCCAGGTCATTGTGATTCACAGTGATGGTGCTCACAACCACCATGCCATCACCATGCTTCAGTCCTGAACCTCATCATAGGACACAGGGAAGCCCAGAGAACGGATGGCAAACTCCAACTCGGAGCACGCCATGCCTAGCACCCCCCATTAAAGGGGCGCCCCCAAGGGGATGGTGGCCGCTATGCTATGCCAAACATGGAAAATTGATGAAAATTCTGGGGTGATAAAATGGGAAATAACTGAAATAACCTATGTTTTATAATAAACTACAATGAAAACTATGTTTTGTAAACTTTATATGTGTGAAAATTGATAAACATATGTGTATCCCACACATGACCAGGCTATTATGAATACATGTTGTCGTTCACCTTCAGGCTATCCCACAGCTGGTTATCCATGGTTGTCCCATAGATTGTGTATAACTTCTAACAATGGTTACCAACCGATGATCCTCCAAATGTGCTGTAGCACTGCTGCCCAAAATGTCTAATGCATGTCTGGCTTTCTGAAGCGCTGAAGAGGTCTGTGACCTGAAGTGAATTTTTGAGGAGTAATAAGAATATCAATGTGATAATTCATTTCTTAATAATGCCTGTTTTTCATGCCTGTTGAAAATATGGAAATTGTTAAACCAGCAGTTCCCAGAGTTTCACCAGCAGTTTGCTTAAAGAGTTTCAACATGTTCAGCGAGAGCTTCAACATACCCTCTGGTAAACGTTTACATATTTCTTATGGAAAATCACCATGTTTCATGGGAAAATCAACTATCAATATCTATCAATGGGCCATTTTCAACAGCTATGTGGCTGACCAAAGGATATCTCGCCGCCGTTTTTCAACACGGTGACTTCCCGCGGTGTCACCGGGGCCTCCGGAGCCGTCTTCGTCGCAGAGCTCAAACTGCTGCTTCGCAAGATCCAGCTCGGTCTGGCGATGCCAAAGTATGTCGTGAAATATCACCAGCTATCATTCATGTAGTTCGTGTAGTTCATGTTATATCACCAAACTATGGTTATATCACCAAACTATGCTTATATCACCAAACTATGGTTATATATCATGTTATATCTACCACATAAGTTGGTTGAAATAAACCACAGAAAAAGATCCATGAAAACTAGTTCGCATACGATCGTTCGTTATGTGGACCTAATCAACCATAGAATTCAGCGCCATATCTCAACTGAGTTCGCTTATCTTTTGGCCCCATCCCACGGGGATCATCATATTTCTGATGGAGAAACTTCCAGCATGGAGCGTCCAGTCCTCCAGCTTTGGTACATCTAGTACCTAGAGAATCCAACTCCTTTCATACAAGGAGTGGCCATGAATTTTTCCACATCAGAAAATCCTGGTCAGTTTCTCCAAAAGTTGTGGTAAAACTGGCTACTGCACAGCTGACCACCGCTGACCCCACCTGACTTAAGCCTTGATACCGCCTCACATGCCACAAGACGGGCCTGGCTGCAGGGATCGATGGGCCATGAAAGGAATGCTTTTGGGATCTCCCGTGCCGAAAACAGATGGCTGATGCAAAATGATCCTATCTACCACCAAAAATGATTGGTTGGTGGTGCAATAACCATCTTGAAAAATATGAAAGTCAATAGGAAGGATTTTCCCATATATTATGAAAATAAAAAATGTTTGAACCCACCAACCATATAATGTAAACAAGACTGAAGTATCCATCGGTCTGCCTCTCTGTCCATCCTTTATCTACCCATCCATTCTCACTACGTCACAGAAAATTACTGTTTTCTCTTTTTTCACATCTTCAAAGCCCACAATCATCGGAACGGGATGGGTTCCCACATTGGTTCCCACATTGAAATCATTGGCCTCGGGTCACATTGAAATCATTGGCCTCGGGTCCCATTGAAGCGAGACGGGCTCACATGATGTCTTCCATCGTCAGTTCCGCTTTCGACAGCTTTAGGGCCTGCGATAGACCCGGCAACTGGTTGCTGCAACTGGTGGATTTGATGGCGCATACTGTAGATAGAATCTGTTTTTATGTTGCTGTTTACTTGTAAAATACTATATGTATGCATATTATACTACCTATAGATATATATATATATGTGAGTAGTGGACAAAATTATATGTTAAATCTGATGCCATTCACAAATTAGGGTCCTCCCCTATCGGTTGAGGAATTCAGTGGCATCACAAATGGGGTATCGGTATAGGGTCGTCCCCTATCGGTTATGAAGGTTTTGTGCAACCTCAAGGCCAAGGCGAAGCAAGACTAAATAGTACTACAAAAAAAAATTGTCGTTTACTCATATACTATACATACATTATCATACATTATACATCCACATTTATTGAATCTCTAGTGCTGTGACGGCATCATCCAAAGCACCCGCACCGCCGCACCGCCGCACCTCCACAGCCTGGCGCAGGCAACACGGCACCCCAGGGGATGAAATCGGAGTGGTTGGGCCGTTCATTTTAAAAATCGGGAAATGATAGGTAATTATTGTATGAAATGATTGAACAACATGATGGATGAAGATGATAGGAAAATATAGGAAATACATGGGAAAATGACTGGAATCATGATATAAATCAAATCAATGGGTTATGTTTCATCAAATTAAGGTGGATATGAATATTGGGAGCTGTACCAGGGTATGTGAATCAATCCACAAAGAAAGGTCGGCTCAACCGATAGAGACAATTTAAAGATATGGAAATCATCCAAACGAAGATGGGTTCCAAATTGGGGCAGAAAATCGGGTTTCAAGCCGTTTCAAGCCATTATCAGTTTGTCAATCCTGATTTAGAATGCAAGGAAATGAAAATGATCTATTGAAACATGAAAAATTGATGACCTAGTGGAACCACAAAACCCTCTGATCCACAAACATGGCAATATGGCGATATGGCAATGGACGCTCCCAACTTTAGCAAAACAACTTTAGCAAAACAATTCTGCCCTTCAGATGATAAGTTGCTCAAGTTGTGCCGCAAACAGCAGGTACCCCATTGGATCGGCCACCAATCCCAACATGTTTGGCCAAGGATCGATCTATAACCATCACATGTCGTAAATGATCGAATTGTGATCGATAACCATCAGCATGCTAATCAAAATCATAGCTATTGAGAATTTTACTTTGTAGTCGTGTGAACATATAGTAATGTTCAAAAAAATTGATAACTATAAATGTTAGCGATAAGAATCATAATGATTATAATGGTTGTTGTCAAGGCCATCTATAATATGTATATATATATACTATATGTAATATGTAATTAATATGTATGGTGCCAATCATGTGATAATACGGTCATAGTTATAAGTTATAAGTACTATTGTGATACTAGTAATAACAATAATAGTGATAACAATCATCACCATCACCATCATCATCATCATCACCATCACGAAAAAAATAATCATCATATAGTGAATAGTGGTAATCAATCATTATTTAGGAAAAAAAACCTTCGGTGGTATCCCCATAGCCGCAACGTTTTATTTTTACAAATCATTCTGAACCGTGCTGCAACCCAAGCACTGGAAATACCTCAGCTGCATCTGCACCAAAGCCTCCCAGACCTTCTCCGGAACCTTCTCCGGAACCCTGTTGAACCTGACCTGGCTCTGCACCAAAGCCTCCCAGACCTTCTCCGGAACATTCTCCGGAACCCTGTTGAACCTGACCAAAGCCTCCCAAACATTCTTCGGAACCCTGTTGAACCTGACCTGGCTCTGCACCAACGCCTCCCAGACCTTCTCCGGAACATTCTCCGGAACCCTGTTGAACCTGACCAAAGCCTCCCAAACATTCTTCGGAACCCTGTTGAACCCGACCTGGCTCTGCACCAAAGCCTCCCAGACCTTCTCCGGAACATTCTCCGGAACCCTGTTGAACCTGACTAAAGCCTCCCAAACATTCTTCGGAACCCTGTTGAACCCGACCTGGCTCTGCACCAAAGCCTCCCAGACCTTCTCCGGAACCTTCTCCGGAACCTTCTCCGGAACCCTGTTGAACCTGACCTGGCTCTGCACCAAAGCCTCCCAGACCTTCTCCGGAACCTTCTCCGGAACCTCGTTGAACCTGACCCGGCGCCTGCACCAGTGCACACCGGAGCTATTCTGGGCTGAAGACCCCATCAGCTTACGCTGTTGGGGAAAAAAGCACTATGACAATATGGTAAAACTATCACAACAATAACTTACTGATGCTTAGTACGGAATGGGGCAATCATCCCATTCCTCCATTCCCTACTAAGCTGATCCCCAGTGCCTCCAGCATCACATCCGGCGACGCCAGCGTCACATTCAGCTCCGACAGCAGCTCCGGCAGCTGGGCCTTGGTCACCACCGCGGCGGCATCCTGGCATTGCTGGGAAACACGTGGCTTGAATGGAAAATGCCCGAACTAAATGGAGATGTTAATGGGAAAATACGGGAAAATATGGGAAAAACGATCGATAAAAGTGGTTTGGTTGGTGAAATACTTGGTAAACATAGAAAAAGATGTGAGGAGAAGCGATGGGGCCCAGGAAAATGATAAATAGTGGGTAAACACCACGTCGAACTGTTAGTTTACCTTAGGGTAATCACCCATAGAGATCGTAGTTACTGTATATCCCCACAAACCCAACAGTTAGCCCCACCTCGCAGGAATAATCATGGGAATATCATGGTGGAGTGGTTGGAGGGGGAGTGGAAGGTCCCTGGTCACCGGGTTGAAGCTGAACATTTCATGTGTAGCCCTAAAAACACCAACAGTATGATCTCCATTGCCAAATATCAGTGTCAAGAAAAGATGTCAGCAATCGGACATGTGCATGTTGATCATATTGTTTTGTATCACATGTCCATCATTTTTTCCCCGCAGAAGACAACTCTGCGAACCGCCTCCGGCAACTCCTCACGGGGCAACAGATCTGGAGATGTGGAAAACCCACAGTTTTTTCTCCAAGGAAAATTATTTACAATTCCTTGGTTTTTCCACATCTACGTTCGTTGAACATCGTTGAACAGGAGGGTATATGCTGCGAATATCCGAGACACTCCCAAAATAAGGTCAATGGTGGCTCATTATGGCATTCCTGAAAAGCTCAGGTTTGGGATGTGTGTCACTGCACAAGTCATCCTGAACGTATCGCTCTTCAAAACACCTAACTTATAACTCAAACATAATAAAATTGACTAAACTAAACACCTGAACCCTAGAACTCTAATTCTTAAACCCTAGAACCTTGAAAACCTAAAGGTGGTGTTGGGCAAAATGAGGTGTTGGGCAAAGCAGGAATCAATTATATCCCCATTGCCTCAAATCAACCAATTAATTCCCACTGCAGTGGTGATCAATCCAACCAACCAAGGCCTTATACTATCAATGATACTGGTTGATGCTTTCAAGCCCAAAATTTTGGTAGCAGAGGATTTTACGGGACATGATTATGGCACATACCCAACAAAGGTAGGGACAGGAAGCAACAACAATCCACTGGTGGTTTCAACTCATCATTGTAGAGATGGAAAGGCACCATTTTTTGGAGAGTTTCAACCAGCTCAACCAGCCCAAGTCAACCATCCATGCAGCTCCCAGTCCTGCCCCTTGCGAGTGGCGAGCTCCCTGACGCACAGCTTGGACGGGTCAAACTGTCAAACATCTCAGAACTCTCTTCACACGTTGGTCAAAGCCTCATGTTTGTTGCTTAGACTGCCCTTTGTTGGTCAACTCCCAATGTTCGTTACTGGAACTTTCAATGCTTGTTGCTCAGCAACCAGGATCATGGAATTCGAAGCACTATCCACTGTTGGTGGTGCTGCCAACACCCCAGATACAGGGGGCAATAATTGACTTCAGCTTTAAGGAAAGGCAAATCCCAAAGTGCTCCCATTGTGGTAGAAGAACGCTGGATTGAACCTAAATGAACGAATAAATCGATATAGCTAAATCAGTAAATCGATATAGACAAATGTTGACCCCCTAAATAGACAATAGATAATAAGTATAGACGTTAATCATTATTAGATAAATAGATCAACCCCTCCTAGCGGCGCACCTCAAGCGCCTGGCAACGAAGTGTGCCTCGCGTTCACGTACCGCCCGTACCAGGCGCACCATGTCGAAGTCGTTGATTCCGTACTCCTACGCGGATACTGATGCTCCATGGAAAACCTGGGAAATGAACCAGTGAAGTTCGATATCTGGTTTATGTGACCAACAAAATCTTAGGTATATCATGGTATGTATGTATAAATATATATATATGTGTGTGTGTGTTCACTCTCATGATGTTCATTCCGAATGTTTAGAACCAGACATGAGATGTAGCTGATGTAAGCTCCTGCAGAGATGGTTTCTAGTGGCTCGACCAGATACTACCAAGGTCAATGGTATTTCGGGGTGCTAAAAAAATGGCATTTATGGGCATGGTGGTTCTAAGTCTCCATATAAATCCCAAAAAATGGGAGTGTAACCCCCATTTTTTATGACCTAATTTTCCGGATTTCGATGGGGGATCGTACTTACCAGTGAAACTCAACCACCATCATCGGATCCAACATCGGGGATTTACTCCTGCTTAACCATGCTGAAATGCTTATGATTGTGATAAATTTACACCACATTAATCATTATGTAAGAAAAAACTCAGTAATTTTTCGGTGTAGACATTTTCAGTCATGTTTTTAGCATGTTTTAGCCTTTTCATTTCATGATACTTGAATCTGATTGAAGAAACATCGCACCTCCTCGGTCTGCGAGGAATTCGCTTGAGCTTGGACCTGGCACCGCTGGCCACCAAGACTCAGAAGTTGTGGATATGGTGTCGATTTAGCCAGCAAGATGGGCACCACAAAAAATGAGGAACATAAAGATATGATACCGAAGAAAACTAAGAGGTTTAATAAATTTCCATGTGCTGGAGACAGATTTTCAATTTTGAAAGATCAAACATGATCAAATTACCCAAACTCCTCAATGTGTTTCATGCAATATCGTGCAACCATGATTTGCTCACTTGCCTTGATGATGGTTTAGGACCAAGATCGGTAGCTGTTTAGGATCCAGGTCTCAGAATCAAATGACCCCAATGTCCGGTAGAAATAGTTGGTATAAACCATCCTGAACTTGGAATCTGATCAATCTTGCATGAACCAAATCCCAGCCACAGCCACATCTCAGGATTTTCCCACAAATCCCCAGCTGTTCTCCGGCTGAGATCTTCATGATTTCTCCGGTCGTCTCGCCTTGAGGTCCTCGTGCCACACAGCTTCCAAGTCCTGAAATCCGACGGGTGACTCATCCTGCGTGTGCCCCAGGTTCTTGTGGATATTTCATCGACTTCATATTGGTAGCCTCTGGTAGTTTAACATAGCTACTGAAAATGGCAATGTTTAATGGGAAAATCAACTATGGCAATTTTCAATAGCTATGTTAAATTACCAGAGGCTACCAATTTCTGAAATAATTAGTGTCCCCAAAATCCCAAACTCTGTGAAGTACACTCCGGTAAACGTTTACATAGCTATAGAAAATCACCATTTTG
Organism: Cladocopium goreaui; assembly: GCA_947184155.2. NCBI lineage: Eukaryota > Dinophyceae > Suessiales > Symbiodiniaceae > Cladocopium > Cladocopium goreaui. The sequence goes on from CAMXCT020002617.1 coordinate 66,749, forward strand.
AATAGGTAAATCAATTATGTCTATGGGGTATTTTCAATAGCTATGTGACAAATTACCAGAGGGTATCATATCAAAAAAAACATTATAACCACTATTAACCGTCATTAACCATCATTAACCATCATAATCAACCATGATTATCCATTATTCACCATCCATTCATCTTAGAGATGTCATACCGTCAACACGCCGCCGGACCTCTTGAGAGATATCAAAGCCCAACCAATCGAGACCTTGGGCTCTGTAGTTCCCGCCGGTCTCCGTGTATGTATGTCTGTATGTCACACTATATATATATATATATATGAATCTAATCTAAACTAATCTTATCTAAACTAATCTTATCTTATCTATCAATCCGTGCACGAATGTGTAGGTATTATTTATATATATATATTATCCAATGGATTCACACATTTCTGATGGATTAACCCATGGGGAAGTACTTAGAATCATCCCCAGTCTCCCCTTGGGAACGTCTCTTTAAAGCCCCACTCAGTCCAGGAGGCAAATGGGTTTCAGCCAGGTCATTTGCTTCAAAAATTGCCAGGTCGGTTCAAAAATGGAACAAACAACCTACACTCCCTGACCTCCCAACCCCTCTAACCCCCACCGAGTGGCAGCTTCTTGCCTCCAAGAGGTTCAGCTTCTCTCGTCCTGAACGGTCCTGCCGCGTGCTGTATGGTGAAATTCTGAGACCCGTTTGAATCTCTGATGCTGCTTGGGGATGCCAAATTGGAGTCAAATTTCACAGCGGTGCCTTTACCTCGTCGAAAAAACAAAAAATGTCATTTGGGATCATCATCTCGAATATGGATGACATATGTGGACATGTCCAAAATGAAACACCAAACACCAAGCAACCAAACATGTCAATATCTATGATGTGTGTGTCATTTTGATATGATTAATCAGGCTCTCAAATATGGTTGATACTTGAAACCACCAGCCGCCACCCATTTCGATGAATCCTAATCCTGGACCCTAAAACTCCTCACGTCGGAAGGCGGCCATGATCTCGGAATATTCCTTGCGTGTCTTGAAGATGAGGAAAGGTTGCAAATAGTTGGGAACATAGCCAACAAAAATGGAAAGAATGTTTTTGTAGGCTTGGAAATAGGGAGATCATGAAAATTACCTGGATTATTGAATATCTCATACAACCCAAAGTTGCAGGATTAGGCAAAACAAAAACCTTGGTACAACCACTTTACCCCTCTGAAATCTGACACGGAGCCCGGTGAAAGGCGGCCTTGGGTTTCATGACAAGAATCCGTTGTCCCTGACACGATCACCTTCATGAGCATAGCTAAAGTGCGAAGGCACTTTTGGTCAGGAATTAGAGGAAGAAATGGGTTTGTCTGAAAATAGGGTATATTCCCAATGAAATAGCAATTTAATAGGGATAATGATCATTAACCATTGGGTTTAGGGGTACACTATTTTCAGACACACCCAAATGTTGATGAAGTTCTTGACTTTCAACAGCTGAAGCATCAACGCACGGCAGAAATTGCTGCCTGCCCCGGTGGTTTTCCAAGGTCCTGCAAAGTGAAGCCCAGCCGGTAGCGCATGATGCCTGTTGTGCGAGCTTGAGAGAGCATCCTAGTCGGGTTTCAGCTGAAGGTAGAACAAATGGTTCCTTTGAGTCTATGATGTTTGAGCCATATTCATAAATATGGATTCTGAAGCTCTAACATTTGTCTTGCAGAAAAAACAAGTTCGTCTGGTGACGCGTGATGAGGAAAGCCCAAGTGAAGCCCTTGACAGCAATGGAGGCTAGAGAGAACTCGCAATTTACAAATGGATTCCTGGTTGGTGGTTGACCTACCCCTCTGAAAAATATGAGTCAGTTGGGAGTCTTATTCCCAATGTATGGCAAAATAACATGTTCCAAACCACCAAACGGATTCAACAGGGGGATTTCCCGAGATTTCACCACTTAAATGTTGGGTCACGTGCCCATTCGCCGATCCCCCGCACCTAGGATCTTGGCAAAGTTCACAAAGGTCACCTCAAGGTGTTTTTGCGACTTCCCGATGACCCGATGACAGTCACCAAAAAGATCAAAAAGTAAATCCCCACTCGATATGGTGACTTACTATCTATGACGATTTCATGATGTTTCTTATAGAAATCATGAAATATGACTGTGCTGATTATTGTTGTGTCTTAATCGTGATTATGTTCTTACGATTTCTATTTATTATCATCTATTATTGTCATCATTATTATTGTTTGATAAAAATGTGTGGATCTTGTTTTGATGATGTTTTCATGATGTACAGTAACTTTCTAGATTTACCATCTATTAATCTATGGTGAATAATTGGGCTTTCATTTATCTTTCTATCTTTTTTGGGTGAGTACTACATTTACCCCTTTTTTCAATGGGAAAAAGTGACCACCATGACCACTACGTCACGTGTCGCACCTCCATGGCTCGAGGACAGACCTCCAAGAGCAGCTGCTCCACAACGCCTGACATGGTAAATCGGTCAATCGGGAAATCCAATGGGATTTTTACCATGGGATTTTTTACCATGAACAAAATGGTATTAAAAATGGGATTAAACCATGAAAAAATGGGATTAAACCATGAAAAAATGGGATTAAACCATGAAAAAATTGGATTAAACCATGGAAAAATAGGATTAAACCATGAAAAATTGGATTAAACCATGAAAAAATGGGATTAAACCATGAAAAAATTGGATTAAACCATGGAAAAATAGGATTAAACCATGAAAAAATTGGATTAAACCATGAAAAAATGGGATTAAACCATGAAAAAATGGGATTAAACCATGGAAAAATGGGATTAAACCATGAAAAAATATGTTTTTTTTACCATGAACAAATGGGATTCAACGTTGATTAAACCATGATTTGGTCATCCAATCGCCATGGTCAATGGGATGGCGACGGGCGATGGGGATTTTTGTCAGAGGTTGCGTCATGGAAAATTAGCCATATACATTGGGTGAAATACCCCCAAAGATACCAGGCTAGGGCAAGTCTGGAAGATACCAATCTTTTTCCGGGACAGCTTTTCAAAACGAGAGGCGTTTCTAATAAAAATAGATTAAGTTATCCCCAAATTATCCAAGTGGTTCTTGAAAATGTTCCCTTACCTTCCGGTAGTCAGTCTGGCTGGAAAAGCCCCCATAAAACGATGATTTTCCCATGGAAAAAAAACCTCCAGAAATCGCTCGATTCCCCAGCCATGATGGAAATCACGCTGAAAATCACCGTGTTTTCTTGCTTAAATTACAATTACTGTAAATCACAATATGTTCCATGATATCTGGATATTAAAAAAGGATATTTAAAAAAAACACAGCAGCACCTTCTGGATGATGTGTCTTATGAAAACGATCCCTGGATCCGTCCGGGTCCTTATTCGGTCCTTATAGTTCCATCCGTAAATTGCTGGCGATCTATCCCCATGAAAGCGCGCCATCTATGTTTGGCGACAATTCCTACATGAACCAGAAAAAAGAGACCTCTATCCCATCTCATTAACAACTAGATGGTTGATAGGTTTCCCATTCATATGAGCTAGTTCATAATCCCCAATAACTAAGGTAGCCTCACTTCCTACAATACCTAATCAACAAGTGTATAAGTGTATGTTAATTAAAGAGTAATTATAGAGACATTTAACAACTTCCTACAACTAATATAGATATAACACTGATAATAGAAGTGATATGAGTATGGGGTCAAAATGGAGTACCCCAATTATTGGATGTTTTTAATACTAAATAGCTGTGGTCCCTAAGGTCTTGAATTTTGACTCATACCCACACTATCTAGGTAAAAATAACATAATTTAATAACCTGAAATAAGTCTATGTTGGGATAATTCCTCGAATCCTAAGCACCATTCCAGCGAGAACAGTGAGCTTGGTATACCCATTATTGGCATGTTTAACTGAACTGTAATCCTACTGTAAGTGATAGTATGGTTACTGTAATACATGTCAATAACTATATCCAAGGAAAGCCCATATTACCCTCTGGTAAACTAACAGTTTGTTATTGAAAGTCCCCATGTTTAATAGGTAAATCAACAAACTATAGATGGCAATGTTCAATATTTTTCAATAGCAAACTGTGAAAAATTACCAGAGGGTATATGAACTTCCACCTTTGATAAAATAAGCTGAGATGGTATATATTCAGAACCAATGGTATATAACCATAGTATCACTTATAACCACTATTAACCATCACCTTTTTGACACACCTTTTTGAACTGTCTAGCAAACTCAGCGCAGCGGAATCTGCGAGGATCCAATGGCGGTCTCAAAGTCCATGCAATTCTGTCACCTTCCCATAAAAAGGCTGTTGCTCTGCAAGGTATTGGTCCGATTGTTCAAGAAATTCTGACTTCATCCGCAACGTAACACACATACTCCAGAAACGCAAGACGTGACTGCACGGCCTGGCATGACTGACTCGCAGTGTGGGCCCACAAGTTCCCTGCAACCATCTGGACAGATGGTTCGCTCGCTTATTAAATGGTGGTTTGTTTTGGGGAGTGGCAAACATGTACTTTTTACTTGAAGGTTTATAAAGGATTCCATGTGATTTGGTCTGACGCTCATAAAGAATGGCCAACTGAAACCAACTTACCATTGCTAACGGAGCATCACAATCGAAGACCTGAAAAAACCACTCAAGCACAGTGTGATTACCTGGAAATACAAATCGCTTTGATACGTTCGTAAGATCAACCGGGCTGGGTTGATACTCAAGGGCTTGCATCACTTCTGATGGTGCTTCGGCTAATGTTTCAGTTGGTTTCGGAGCAGCTGATGTGACTGCCTTGAGTCCGACCGCGATGATAACTTTGTGAACCAAATTACGCATTTTAGAGACATCTGCAACATCTTTTTTGAGCTGAAACAAGGCTTCTGCTAGTGCTGGATACCTTAGCAGGGCTGAACTTGCTAGTGCATCTGCGGCTTCATTACCTGCGATCAACCACCTTTCACCTTCATCAGCAGCACCTTCTGGGTTTTGATGGCTGACTATTTTTCCAACATGTTGCAGTAAAGGACCCATCCGTTGAACTAGCGTACAAAGGCGTTTCCACAGGTCTGCATCTCGTTAATTGCTCGCAATCCGCACCTGACTGTGTTGAAATCTCTTTAGACGCTTATAGAGGAGGTCATTATCAACCCAGAGTGTGATGTAGGTGCGATGCAAGATGGCATACTCACACGCTGAAATCGCTGCAACTGCTTCAGCTCGGATGGTTGATTGCCGGTACCCCGGGAGGATACCATTGGACAAAGGCCAAAACGTCTCTTCATCTGGGTGTCCTAGAACTACGCCCCAACTGGCCAGTCTGGTCATGGCGCTTGTTGGGTTCATGCAGGATCCATCTGTGAACACGTGGACATAAGGATTTTGGGAAGGCGGCAAATTAAAACTGATTGTCTCATCTGGAGTATTCAGCAACTGTGCAACAAACTTTGCATGTGATGGCGGCATTGGTACCCATCCGTGATTGCATATGATGGGTGGCATGGTCTGGAGCCCTTCTATCTGCTCTGCATTTAAACACTTCCTGCAGTCATCAAAGAAAGGACAGTCCCAATGGCGGTGTTTCTGGCTGTCTCTCTGGTTACAAAACTTGCAAAGGTCACTGGCCTGGGGATTTTGGTGAGGAGCATGATCAGCCGTGAAAAAACTTCCATTCAAGGCCGTACGCAGCAGCGCCTGTTGCTCTGGTGGGTGCTTGTGGATGTCTGCAACTGTGATCTGAGGTGACATGTAGGGTGCTCCCTCAAAGGTTTGACGCGTTTGAACAAGTCCTAGAACTCTCTGCTGCCACCCATCACGCAGTCGACACTTGACTTCTTGGATGGGGCATTGGAACAAGAAAATTGGCATTCCGCAATGGTCTAAAAACGAATCACCATGGGTCCATGACCAGCCTATTTGGTGAAGTCTCGTGAGCAGCACATGGCACGGTCCTGGTGGGGGCTGCCGGCGCTGCCAGGGCGAATGCAATTGCTGCATGATAAACTCAAAGTGTTCAATAGGTGGTCCATGTGACCGCATGAGGACTACTGTCTGAAGTAGAGCGTGATACTGGGGGTCATGCTTCGGGTGTTCGATTAAACTAAGATGAACCATGGGATTCATGCCACTTGTGTGGACCTGCAAACCACGAGTTGCACCTGTCCGGAGGGATGTATAGTGATGTTCACCTAAGTTGACAGCTTGCACCCCATGTAATGCCAGGGGCCAGGCCTTGGCTGTGAGCGCACGGAGTTTTTGGTTATATGATGCCAACGATCTTGCTAGCAAGTTCCACAAGTCTGGCATTTTTGCCAGGCGTTTGGTCAAAGTTCCATTGGTATGCTGGAGTGTGTATGTCATATGTCCTCCTAGATCTCTGGCTTTGAACAGAACCTGAAACTCTTGTTCATCATCATGTCGAAGTTCTCTTCTACCTTCACGTTTGGAACTCCAAACATAGGTCTTTGCCAAATCTACCTGAACGTCTAGAACCTGGGTAAACTGCAAAAGCGAGTCAAGGGCAAGCTTCGCTTCTGTGGCACTTGGGCATGTCAACTCAATATTGTCGACGTAAGTCCACAGCTGCGATGTGGGGTGTTTGCAAACCATCCACCTGTGCGCCACTATGTTCACAGCCAGCATTGCTGCGACACTGAGGCCGCAGCCTTCAGCATAACCAGTTGTGGATGGCACCGCTGGACCTACACAATTGCGTAACTTGAACCTCCTACGCATGGCAACCAGGGCGGAACTCCAACCTCTCAAAATTTCAGGGGCCACCTGTAAGTGACGCATGATCTGAAGAATCGGGATTCGGGGGAGTAAGTTAAATGCTTTAACTAAGTCAATCACCGCACCTGAAAGTTCGCAATCAGTGTGATGAGCCATCTCAAGGTCTGCCAAAATGGAATACCAAATTGAATGGGCTGCCTTATTAGGGACACTACCTGCACATGTTTCTGGGGCTAGGGCTGCCATGTGGGCAATGACTTGTCTGGCACGTATGCTCGAATAATTTCGGTAAGCAACAGGGAAAATGGAAATGGGTCTATAGTCATTAACGCAGGCTGCCGTGTTGGTCTTGGCAAGTGCAATGACAAAAGCTTGTACCATTTGCTCTGGCCATTCCTGGCCTTCCGTCTCTATTGCTTCAAAAATTTTTAAGAGTTGAAGTGTCAGATGCTTAGGCATCCGCAACAAGTCATCCCTAGACAAACCATCGGGTCCTGTCGCAGCTCGCTTTGATTTTTTCTTGAGTGACGCTTGCCATTGGTCATAAGTTATGGGGGAATACTCCATCGGTGAGGGCCTAGGGCATGCACTGTGGGTGAACTGGACTATTGGGTCCCAGAAAGAATCCTGTGTCTCTAAATGTTTATCCCACCGCAGTGCCCATTCTCTCCGAAATTCTTCAAACATGTCAGTGATCTCAGCAAGATACTTATCCTGGGACACAAACTTACCTACCATCTCATGTGTAGTTGAAGAAACCCACAATTTATCAGGCTCGGCATGGATGATTGCAAGGGGGCCTTCTGGTGTCTGCAGCATGGACGACTCATCCCATTGATGCTCTGGGTGAACCACTAATGCATTTTCTTCTGCAGAAACCTCAACAACTTCAGCCTGCCGCTTAAGGAGCAATGTCTGGCACGGTACCTGGGCTTCAGCTTGTAGGTCGCGGAAAATGACATTAGGATCTTGACTTCTCCGTGCTTTGGCATCGGCAACCTTTTGTTTCATCAATACTTTCTCAAGCTCTCGTAGTTTTTGTTCAAAGGTTTTGGCAACCAATTCTGCTGTGACAGGTCCAGGGCATGTGTGCCCCAAGGCTGCAAGATGTGAAAACTGGTCATTCCACCACGCTGGGAAATTTGGATGAAATCCACTGGCATGGACTATGCTAAGCCATAGTTGTTCTTTATGCACTTGCTGGGTACGGCTGCATGCTTGGGCTTGGCTCAATCTAGCGAGATTAACCAACCGTCTTGCTTGACGTAGCCATCGTCCATGAGTGGGATCAATCCCATGGAATCCAGTGGTGGTATCACCAGGTCTCCCTTTCTTGGGTGGAGAGGAATATTCAGAGACCCAATGAACTTCCCTTGTCTGCCCCCTGCCCATTTGCTTTTTGAGGAGTGGGCTTTTGTTGTGCGCCCTGAGAGTGCTGTTGACCTCTTGTTCAAACTGTTGCAAAATCCCGGCATATACTCTGGACATGTCATCATGTGGGAAGGCAGAAGGATCGCCTTCGTAGTTCTCTGGGATGACAGGCACTTCTTTCCAATCTATAGCTTTGGGGGTTCGCCACAAGGGGATTTTTGGGGGTGATCCTAAGCAAGCAAACCTGGCGGCTAAGATTGCATGGTCTTTGAAGTAAGTGTCATCAACCAATACTGACTCAAGATACAAGGCCAATTCCGGGCTGACAAAAACATGGTCTTTTGTAGTTTTGTTTTTACAAGTCGGTCGGATTGCAACACCTTTCTTCTGGAACGCCCAAGACTGGATGTTTACCCATCCCTGGTCAGCCCAGTGTCTCATGGATTCGAGTATTCCATCCTCCTGGTTAAAATCACCTGCGATGAACCTGAGACCTGTACTCTGTTCTACAAGTCGTGTGGTGGCTTCCTGGCAGATTAGATCAGTGGCCTGGCGTGTGGCCGTCATGTCTGGATTTGCAGCATGTCCATATATGACAGCCCCTTGTATCCACCTACGGTTGATGGCGAAGCATGCTATGTGAAAACGTCCGTCATTCCAGGCTTCTGTGCTCCATGTTTGTGACATTGGCCGAGCTGGTGTGTCTGTCAAAAACCCAACTCCTTTATGTTTACCGCCTACCGCACTCACATTTAAAGATTTTGGGGCGACTGGCGCGCCCGCTTGCAAATTTAATTTCGCTCCATGGAACAAGAGCTCTTTCCTACACTTCTGTCTCCCTGGTCTGGTCAAATGTGTTTCAGACACTGCCCAGATGCTTTGTGATCCTTGGGGCAGGGCAGAGACTAACTGAGATTTACCCAACAGTCCGGTTGGGTTGATGCAACCAATTAATGGACCAGAACCATGCGCTTCAGCATCATTCACCGGGCCTGGATTCGTGGCTTCTCCTAGTCTGCACATGGAACTATACAAGAAGAAAATCCACAAGCAAAATTGCAAATGTTTTGGCATGTGCTGGGCACGAGTGAACCGGAGTCACTCATGCCGCTGTCGCTTCGTGAAAAGCTGTTCAATTTTCTCCATTTGTGTTTGCAGTTTGCTGTCCAGCATCGAGGAAAACGATTGCTGCTGCTTGTCAATCTTGGCATCAACTGCTTGGATCTGGACTGCCACTGCCTGGTTCTGCTGCGTCTGATTGGACTGAAAGGTGGCAACTGTACAGTTCAGCTGTTCAAACTTCTGTTCGAGGTCTGCAACGCGGTGATCCACATCAGTCTGCATTTTCTCATCTTCAGGGCGGATTTTTTGCAAAATTGTTTTCTCTATTTCGGACTTCATGGTGGCATACTGATGTGCTGGCATGTCAGAGCTTGCTCGTGGCTTCCATGGATCATGGTGGAGCCATGGGTCTGACCATGCTGCTGACGAGCTCGGTTGCTGGCTCTTCTCATTCTTAAGGCTCTGGATAGTTCTCTCGGATGCAATAAGGTCGGAAGCAGCAGGGCTCTGAACCGGCGTCTGCAATTCTGGTGTGATAAGAACGTCACCTTGGCTAACCTGATAAATCCAGTGCTCAGGGTTGGAACTTGCTTGAACTTGCCAGATCATGCCGGACTTGTCCCTGGCTGGGCCAGCAGGTGCTACTGGTCTTGCTTGCCACTGCCATTGCTTGAACAGTGCTGCAATGCTGGCCTTGCTGCTACCATATGGCAGGGGCCCAACTTTGTACTTCCGCAAGTCATGTCCATTCAAGAAGATGACATCTGGACGATGCTGTGCATGTGTTTGCTCAGCCACACTGTGATCAACTCTAATTCCATACCTTTGCCCGCTACGTGCCAGTGTGCACGGCGCTTGATTGGATTGAACAGCTACAACAGCTTCAGCAAAGGTTTTCTTCGGAAGCCAAACAACTTGCTGACCATCATGTGGATGTCTGCCATCTGCTCTTCGCTTTTCAAAGAAGCATCCCTGGGAGCCGCTTTGTTGGAGAAGATCATCTACATATTCGTGGTGAATTCTGGCATTGACCATGAAGATGGTTGCATTGGCTGGCTCTTCCTTCCGAATGGCATCATTGAGAAATTGTCTGTCCCAAATGTCAAGGATGTCATGGGCTGGGATTTTCCTCATTGCTGGTGTCTCCATCAGTTTGCGTACTGGGCCCCGAGCAACTTCATCCCAATTACCTGGCCACTGGTCACGGTAAATGGCTGCGCGGACAACTGCATGCGGTGTCTCTTGAACGGCGATAGCTTCTGCTGGAGCATTTCTCACAATTTCTTGTGTTCCGATCTGGAGCATGGCAGCTGAAGCGATGATTGGCTCTTTCGTGGCGTTACATAGTGCAGGCACTTTGACCATTTGGCTTTGAGTGGGGATCCTCATGTCATGATGGTCTAGGATGAGCAATGCCAACCCTTCACTTGACAACGGTGCTTTCAAGGTGAAATATGGGATAGCTTCTTCAATATTGACAACAATGACACCTTTGCTGCTGGGACTGATCTGACCCGGGGCAATTTGACCAACTTCCTCACCGTTTTTCTGCTTGAAAACAGCATGGGGAACAGAGATCTGATCGGCTTTCAGTCGCAGTGGGATGTCATGCACCTTTCCCTTGACCTTGTTCTGTTTCCTTCCAATCGGTTTGCCTTCGGTGACCTTTTGGTTGATAAGGGCCTGCAACTCTTGACTGTTGACGATCCGGATTGGAGGTTTACACATACTTGCTCTGGCCTTGAGGTCCGCCCAGGCTTTGGGCGCAGCCAGAATTCTTTGGATTGCATTGACCCCAATCACTGAGATGAGATGATCTGCACATTCAACACTTCGGCTTGCAGAAACCCCATGTTGTTGAACTAACTTGGAAAGGTCCTCAGCCACTTTTGTCATGCCTCCTAGAAGGATGGGATGCGTCAGAATTTCTTGATGTCGATTCTGTCCAATCAAATATGCATGGAAGTTCATTCTCCAATGGCATGCTTGCTCTGGTTGGATAGCCTGTGATGGTTGAGCTTCAACAATCTGATTAATGATCCACCCTAGAGTTTGGAAGCCACAATCTGCATCGAACACCTGACGGATACCTTGAACCTGGACTGACACAGCGTCTGGACCAATGCATTCACGTACGCACTGCTGCAGCAAGTTCTTCTCCATAGGTGTGGTGACAATCTCGGGCCTTTCCTGTTCTGGACGTGCAACAATTGGAAACCAATGATTGTTGAACAAAATTGGGGCACCCTGGATCTTGTTTGTCGACTTAGCAAGGTTGATCAATTGCAAAATTGCCTGGCACAAGTTAATCTTGGAAGCAAGTGTATCATCATGCACAATTGGCGGATGGATCCCGGCTGGGTATGCCCCCAATGTCTGGACATAAAAACTCATTTCATCCGTTGCTACCCATCCTCTCTGCTTCCAAAGCATGTCTTCTCTTGTGCAGGGACCTGGGTTCGGAAAGTTCTGAACTCCATCTGGCAAATGTGCTTGGCATCCATGTCGCTGGATAGTGCTGACCTTTTCAACCATGACGACCGCTCCTGGGTACACTTCCGAAGCCACAGAAAGTTGAGATCCTACTGCTGTGTTGATGGCATGATGTGCACCTGCATGTGGTTCATTTGCTTGCTTGGCGCATGTGACGGCAATTTGACCAAAGGACGTACCTACATCGACGTGGATCAACTGGGGGACTGATTGGCCGTACAAGACAAAGACTGGGACCTTCTCGGCTTGTTCGGACTCAATGTTGGATGGACTGCCTTGCTCACCGATACATGGGACACATTCAACATGTTCTTTGTCAGGGCTTTCTGACTTCGCAAGCTTCGGCCGCTTTTGGATTTCATCATGCTGATCATGCAGGCGCTTCTGAGATTCAACTTTTGCCAGTCCTGTGGAGAACCCTGGAACACCTCCTTTCTGAAAACTTTCAGATTGGTCAGCTCTGGATACTGTTTCAATCTCCTCACATTTGGCGATGAGGGCTTTGTCGAAGTCTTGGGAATTGTCAGTGGAGTCAACACCTTCAGCTTGGAGGTTAACCTGTTCTGGTCTAGGCGAGACTGCGCTTGGGATCTCTTCTGCCGTGGCTTCCCAATGTTCACCTAAGTGATAGGATGGCTCTGAGTCTTGTTGATCATGATTGCTTTCGTACATGACATGCTGTGACAATGCAACGGCTGGCTTGCAAGTCGGTTTGGGCTTGCTCACGTCACCGGTTGAATGGGCAACCGGGGCTTTCCTGACTACATGCATGTTCCTAGGCGGATTTGACATTTTCTGGCTGTCATTGGCATTTACGGATGGACCGACACTGGGCTTGATTTTTGGACGGACTCCCAACCCTCCGACATGGCTATCGGCCCTTCTCGGGTGATCGGATGCATACGGATGCGTCCCTGCCTGAATGCTTTCATGTGGGCTATGTACATGTTCCGGGGTGCCTACAAAAACCCGCCTAGATCCGGATGCAACAGTTGGTGCAACACTGGCAGCAGTACTGGGACTCAGGTCATGCTTTTCATGTGGACTTGATTCATGAGGACCATCCTTATGGCTTCTACCAATGTCTGGGACCTTGTCATTTTCAGGATTGAGGGATGCCAACACTGTGCGCGCGAGGACTTCATTGGGATATTGTGACCGTACCCATTGTTGATAATTCTTGTAGTCCTTCATGATAGCATCGCCTTCTGGATTTCCCCACAAATGAACAGCCCACTCAAGACGGATCATTGACTCAGTTTTGGGGGGGTTCTTGAACATGAGATCCCTTGCATAAAACAACTCACTTGCCAACCTTTTCATGACTTGGAGTGGTTTCAGATCCTTTGTGATGAGTCCGGCACAAAACATGTCATGGAATGCATGTGACAATACCCATGCGGATTGAAAAGGTGAACCGATCTGGCCAATTCCTGCCAATGCAAACCTCGGTGGGACATCACGGAACCCTTTGGTAAATGGGTGGACTCCGTTCACCAACGCAACTTCACTGACATGCAAATGCCGCATGCAGTTGACAGTTTGACCCTGGACTTCACATTTTTCATCCAGTGGAAGCAACTGTGCATAGAGGCCCTTAGTTTCAATTCTTTGTTGGGTGAAACCTCTCTGACGACATCCGCACTCACATGCTCGTAGCTGTGATCCCCAACTATGTGTTGCTGTAGGCAAAGGCTTCAATGGGTTGACTTGATGTTCAAACATCCCTTTCTTCGTGGTTAAAAAGGTTTGCAATTCATGCTCGTCCAACTTGAGTGATTCTCTATCTATCCCTTCAAGTTCTGGCATCAAATGAACAATGGCTGGCTCAAACGCAAGTGGAGTGATCTCTGGAAAACATCGGATTTGCAGACTTGGATGAGATAATGTTGCCCACCACCGATTCCGTTTGGCCGGCCACACATGATGAAGGCCCAACACTTTCTGATGTAACACAAGTCCTGTTTTCTTTGCAAAGTCTTTCAACATCACTTGGGCATCTTCTGAAGTCATTACGGCTGGTGTACATTCCAAAATGGACATAGGGATCTGTAAAAAATGGATTGTCATCAGCATGCCGGTCATGGACCTACTTCTCTCATCTTGCAACTGTCGTTGGTCACCCAGTGCAGACCATGGTTGGCATGAGATACCACCTGACAAAATCCCAATTTGAAATGCTGAAAGCTCGATCATTGTTTTCGATTGAGAGATGTCACCCTCAATCACTGTCTTCCCTTGCTGTCGCAGCCAGTCAGCAAAACGTGAGTTCACCTCATTGACCTCATCTACCTTGCATCCACATTGTTCATAGCCTTGAGAAACTGCCGAAAACCCCGCACATGTTTCCGCAACTTTTTCAAACCGTTCAGGATTTATGGGTTGATGTCCTAGGACGACTGTCTCATCTGTTCTTTTCAACCAGATCACCCCATTGATGGAGATTTTTTGAACTTGGAAAAAGGTCGCCTCGACAAAATTGTCAAACTTCACATCTGTGCGAAAAGATTGTTTGAAGATCTTTGATGTACAAACAGCGAAACCAGGACCTTTGATGTCAACCTTTGCCACAATGTTGATGAGTGATCCATCAACTGTACTAGGCAAATCAGCTTCCAATTCCATGGCACCACTGAAGCGACCCTGCCCAAAGCTCCGTCTGAACCGCCCTACTCCTGGAAAGATTTGGGCCTCAGGGCTACTATTAACCATCATTTGCACTTAGGAAATAGTTTTAGGAAACCCCCCGTGATTATAAGTGATATATATTATAATCAATAGCAAACTGTTAAAAATGGTTATATACTCTGGTATTGAAAATTGCTATTGATAATAATTAAATTATATACTATTTCAAAGATATCAACTACGTGCAAATAGCAAAAATTAACATACTATCTGTATTTATACATTACTAACATACTACATACTATATAAATGTTAAATTACCAGAGGGTATAATGCCTCATCATTATCCATATATTCACCATCATTACTAACCATGGACCATCATTAACCATCCATCAACATTCACTAATCATCATTAGCCATCATTAACTATCATTATCATTACTATCATTATTATATCACTATCTATCATTATCCCTATTATCATTATATTATAATTATCTATCACTAACCATTATTATCATTATTATTATCACTAACCATCATTAACTATCATTATCATTACTACCATGATTATATCACTTGTATACTTATCATTAACTAATCCATCAATTATGAACCAATGGTATATAACTTTTTATAGTTGTATCAACATTCACTAATCATCATTATCAAGGATCTATGAACCAATGGTATCACTAACCATCCATTAACCATCAATCATCTGCTCATCTGCTGCGCCTGTAATGGGCGTGAAGCCAGCGCGCCGCAGCACCTGCGCGAGCTCGGCGGCGTCCACGCGGCCGGAGCCGTCCACATCGGCCTGGAGATGCACAGTGAAAGATCACTGGGATTTACTGGGATTTACTGGGAAAACCATAGGAAAACCATAGGAAAACCATGGTAAACGTTTACAAAAAACTATGGTCTAGATGGCCCATAGAAATAGATGGTTTACCGAACTTAAAAATGGTGATTTTCCATGGCAAACTGTTAGTCATAACCAGAGGGTTTTAATAGATTTTATGGTGCTGCGCAATCAAAAATGGGGATTCTATGGAATCAGTTGCAGCTTAATCCCATCACCCTAATAGAATATTAAACACCTCGAAATGTTTTCAAACATGTGTAAATTCCCTATTACAGAACGGTTTGTTGGATGCATTTAACATTAGGGGAAGAGGAATTTAGAAAACGGAAAAAGTCAATTACCACATTGATGTTTTTCAAGAAGCCCAAAATTGTAGCAGTGTGGCAATTAGATGAAATTATGGGTTTCAGTTGCGGGTGCATATGTATAATTATGTATATATATATATATACCTCTCTCTCTTTGTGTGTAGATTGTATACATATGTGTAGATTATCTAGATCGTCGGCAATATGTGAATATTTGGCGATGTGTAATTTGTGGGTATCCATCTTTGGGCCATCTTTTTCAGGTCAAACCTCTGGTCCACACTAGAATATATAACATATATATATACTGGTTGGTGGTTGAGCCCAACCCGAATGGTTAATATACTGTTAATAATGGTTAATATATGGTCAATGATGGTTAGTAACCTTTTCTGGTTGGTGGTTGAGCCCTACCCCTCTGAAAAATGATGGAGTGAGTTCGTCAGTTGGGATGATGACATTCCCAACTGAATGGAAAGTCATAAAGTTCATGTTCCAAACCACCAACCAAATATATATATATATATATAAAGTATACTTTAATAATATAATATAGATATAATAGTATATGTATGTTATATATTGTTATATTATACATGTGGTAAAGTAGGTTTGTTCACCCACATTGGTCCAAATATGGTATAATCGTCGGCCCATGATCACGTCTTGTATCATCATGTTCGACTCTATGATCGACAGTGGGTTGACCTCCGAGAAAACACTGAGGCTTGATACTCACAGCATTTTTTTTGCATGAAAACACCAATCAATTCATGCTATCTATCAATGTTGCCAATAGATGCCAATAGAACAACAGAGACCAACGGTTCCCAACATTCTGAACCCCAATTCCTCTTAGCATCTTAGCTTTGTTTGGATCTTGCGAGGTCTGGCAGAACAGAAGGGCCTCCGCAAATTTCATGCGAACGTAGTTCATGTGGCACGCTTCGTACTCGGCCAAAAACTTCGAGAAATCTAACCTGGTGTCGGGACACCGCTGACAATGTCCAGATCCGCTTCATGCCATATGTTTTTTTGTGACATCTGAAATTGAAGTCTTTCTCAATGGAGAGGCCCTATAGGCCCATCTTTTCGCGTTGCAGAGTCGCCACCTCCGCGGCTTCGCAGCGGCTCCAGGGCTCCAGACGCGTCCAAGAAGTTCCGGTCCGAGAACTTGTCCTTCACGATGGCGCTGACCCACTCGTTGTTGACCTCCACGTGACCTGCGCGGAGTTCTTTCAACCACTGGGGACGGCTGACGAACACGGCCACGGGTTAACCCATGGCTGTTAGAGATGGTTATATTATGTCTGATTATGTTCGATTGTCGGAATTAAGTCAAAGTGTTCAGTGTTGGTTGCTGCCAGATTTCTTTTTGGCCACGGGTCAAGACGGTAGACCCAGGGAAACGACAGAAAGTCGGCCATCAGCTTCTGGGGAGCTACTGAGGAGCTACAAATTTAGTCACCGAAATGCCTGTTGTGCCCATGAACGATGGGATGACTGCCGGTGTACATGTTTATTCTGCAACCCAGCATGACTCCGTTCTGAAACTGACTTGCAATGACCGGATGGAACCATAACGAACTTGGGCTACCCAGTTCGCACTGAAACGTTGATCAAGCGTCCTTTGAGTTGCAAGAATCCTATAGACCTCACTTCAAGGGAGACATTTCCGACCTGTGTTTTCTCCATGCGTAATGCTTTTCAAACTCCCCACATGGGCCAGTAAAATCCAGTAAATTTCTGCAAATTTCAATGACAAAACTTCCTCCAAGCCATGGATTCCGTGTCCCTGGCCTAACATCTTCAAGGCCTTGTAGAGATCTTCACCTCCCAGCGATCGTGAAAATATCAGGCCATTTTTTTTTCCATTCAAATGTTCCCAGATCCAATGAAATCCTGTTTCATCCATGAACTACCATTGAATATCCATTAATTACCATTGAATCCTATTGAATTCCATTCAATGGTTGTATATGATCGACCTAAAAAATCTCTCTGTCCGAGGCACGGTTGATCTCACCACCCTCCGCGAAAGCTCGGAAAACATCTCCTGGGCGGTAGGTAAATGTGTATATATATATATATACATATGTATATATATATATATATGTATATATTATAATATATATATATATGTATATGTATATCTATATATATATATCATTTGCATGTATAACCAATGTACGTGTGTACATATATATATATGCTAGCCCCCCCAAAACCGACGTTTTTGAGAGTTGGCACATTTAATATATCTATGATCTGATTTTTGCAAGTTTGCTTTTTCAATATCTTCTACAACATCTGGTATTTGTACATAACCTTTAGGATTTGCAGCAATATGATTAGGGGAATAGATGGATTGAAATTGTGTTATCTGTTTTTTTACAACAGAGTATAGCATATGATCTTTATCTTTTTTGATGAATACCACTTTTTGTAAGGTAGTTTGTTTGTAATTTTGTAGTGACTATTTAATTATCTGTAGCAATTTGAAAGGTTTTAGCTTCTACCAAAGCTGAGCTTTGTGCAAGATTAGATGATATAGTTAGTGCATCTTGAGATTTTACATTTCTATTTGCGTTAGATGTTGCAGGTAATAAAGGTGTATATAAAAAGTACAATAGATATGTATAAGACTGATCTCCAGTTATATGTTCTAGACATATTGATTTTATAATGCAATTACCTTTTGAATCCTCCTACAATTTCATAACATTCCACCAAGCTTTGCATAGTAAATTGACAATAATCAATCATATTCTCATTTGATGTTAATTGTCTTATTTGTTCTTGTGAATCTACATTATTTTCATTAGTTTTCTTCAGCATCTACAATCTTTTTTGGAGAAGAGTTGATATTTTTTGCTGTAATAATTCATGTTTAAAATCTGTATAATGTAGATGATCTTGTAATTTCATTGCTTTAAATCCAGGAGTGCTTGAGTTAGATACATTATTTGTTAAACAAAAATGTTTTTGATGATAACAAATTAATAAGTGAAAAAAAAAAAAACTAGATCGGTTTTTAGTATATGTGTCATATTATAAATTGTCTTACTTTTTATAGTTCTTAATTTTGTGATATGTTTATAGGTATTAAAGGAGTTTCTAGCATTGGGTGAATATGTATTTTTACTTCGGAAGATCATATATTTTTGTTGGTTCTTTCAGCTCTATATTCTGAGGATCTAGTTTTAAATTACTCAACTTATCTTTTAACATGAATATTTTTTCAGAATGATTTGTTTGTATTTTTGAATGATAATATTCTACCATTTTGTGATGTGAACTTTGATAGCATTTCAGGGTTTTTATAGTCTATTACCTTTTTTAAAACATAAATTGCAGCCATGGTTTTTAAAGAAAGTCTTCTTTGCCGATCTACCTGCAACCCTTTCTAATACATTTTGTTGGGAAGGTTTTGATTGATCTGTAGATAAAGAGGTATTGCTATCGGATGAGTTCATGTATTTTTACCTATTATTGTTTAATTTTCTTCTTTTTGTTAAATAAACTATATACTGCTTAAGATCGCAGACGGTTCTTGTTCAATTTATTTTACTTTTATTATGATGAATCTAATTGCCTTTATTGCATTTTTTGGCCAAGTTGATTGATTTGCTTGGAAAGCAAAGACAAAACAATGGGCCTTAGAATTTTGTTTTACAGGATAAGCAAGTTTGTTTATTTGAGGAATGTCCTTAGCAGACAGGCCCATCAATTGAAATAAATTGCAAGGAATTGCAATTTCTGGTGACTAAAATTATTCTAAGTATTTGGATTCAAGATTCAAGGTTTGCAAACGTTTGCAAACGAGACTGGCTCAGGATTCAATATTCAAGATTCAAGATCCAAAAAAAACTTCCTGAATCCCGGGGCTAGGATCAGGAGAGTTTCTGGATGCAAGAAGTCTTTTTTTTGAATCTTGAATCTTGAATCCTGAGCCAGTCTCGTTTGCAAACGTTTGCAAACGGTTCTGGTGACGAAATTGCTCTAAGTACCTGGATTCAACAGTAAGACAACAATTAATACACACATATGTATATATATATGGTACCCCCCACTGGAACTCAAACTGAACACGGTAATTTGTCCCAGAAGCGTTGCGACCTCAAAAACGTCGGTTTTGGGGGGAACCATATGTGTGTGTGTATACATATATATATATGCGCATGACCAATAAGTGCATATATATGTGTGTGTGTGTTCAATCATACCGGTATATACTATATATTACACATATATAAGATATGCATACATATGCTACACTTACATACATTTATGCAGCATGTGTGTCCATACATCTACACCTATAATATATATATATATATACATGCACGTCTCATATGTATTCTTACACATACAATATGATATGTGTATATTTCTATGTAGATATATAGATGTATGAGTATGATCATATATTACTAATCATATACAATGTATGATTGCATATATATATATATATATATTATATATAAAATACTTTAATATGACTCTCTACATACATAGACATATATATATATATAATCAGAAATTATATAAATTAGATAATTAATAACAGATACAACTACCATGATATCCATATGTACTGTATATGTTTTAACAAACGCTACACATTTTTCGCATCCACCAGGGGCAGGTCCCAGTCACTGGAGCGTGCCGTGTCCACGAAGCTCTTCACCACCTCGGCCTCAGGCTCGATGGGCGTCTGTGGCGACAACGGACCTGGGAGACGATGCCCGGAAAACCCAAGGAATTTCTTTAACGGTGAACTACCATAGTGGTTTAATGGGATGCAAACAATAGTGGTTTAATGGGATTTACAGTGGAGAAGATCTATACATTTCTGGGGGTTACCCTCTGGTAATTTAACGTAGCTATTGAAAATGGCCATTTATAGTGGATTTTCCCATTAAAAATGGTGATTTTCTATAGCTATGTTAAATTGCCAGAGGGTACCATCTGGTTATTTAACATAGCCATGGAATAGATGGCCCTAATCGAAATAGATGATTTTCCCAGAGCTAGAAACCTCCATTGATGGGATTTTCCATGGCAAACTATTAGTCATAACCAGATGGTTTCACATGATGGGATGGAGATTTCCTTGGCGATATGTCAGAGGATACCCGGATAGGTTTTTTCTCGCTAAATAACTATGGAATAACAAACTGGAAAGATCCGCCATTTTTAATGGGTAAATCCTATGGAAAATCACCATTTTTGATGGGTAAAAAGTGGTAAATCAACGAACTTTCTAAATGGCCATGGCTTCCAGTTCGCAAACTGTTGGTTTAACAGATGGCTTCAATAAAAAGAATGGGGAAATGGTTGGATATTTCAACTAACAAATCATCACACGAAGTGGGGAAGCGATCTTCCGAGTGACTTAGGGAATGATGAAATGGATGGATATCTTAGAATGGATGGAAATGGGGATGGCAATAGAAATGGCGACAGGGTATTTATCCATTTAAAATGGGGAAATGGATGGAAAATTTAGAGTAGGGAAATGGATGGAATGGAAATGGGGAAATTTTGGAATGGTGAAATTTCAACTAATCATAAAAGTTTGGAAATGTTAGGAAGTAAGAAGAACGTCTTAAAGATTTCATGGAAATGTGGATAGCAACAGAAAATGGTGTGTTTTTTATCTACACCAACTAACGTAGAGGTTTGACAAACAAAAAATCAGAACTTCAGATTCATAAAATGGGATAAGATGGGACTTCAACCTGCAAAATGAAGGATGTAACCCGAAAACCAAGAACATGGTCATGGGGTATCAGAAGCATCGGGTGTTTTCGTCGCCGATGAGCATAGATGATCGGACTGCTCTGAAAACATTGTGTCAATATCATCACCAGGATTTCTATTGCGGTTAATACCAACATCAACAATCATACATTGGTATTGATGAAATATCATCAGCATTTCTATTCATCATCACTTTCTTTTTGTGAAAAATATTCCTGAAATATCCTCCAAATCCATCGCGGGTTTCGATGTGTTCCCTTTCCGGCTGAGCGTGCCGGACTGTTCGCCCAAGCATCCATATTGGCTGGCACTGTCGGAGAGGGCCCCGAAGGACTCTTCAGCTCCTACGCAGTCCAGGATAGACTTGTGGTTCCGGTCACAGATTTTACCGTTTTTATGTGGGGTGAAACTTTTGCATCAGCGATCAACTGGGTGAGTACTGTACCAGGTGTGATCCAGTGTTCAAATTGCTGAACCACAAAGACATAAGATCCTGCTTGGTCATCTCGTTTGGTTCATCCGTAAAGGCGGACACACATGGTGCAAGATCCCAAACTAATAAAAGTGATGACCCTGATATACTCTGATTAACCAGCTATTTCAGATTATTTTAGGCTACCTAGGGTACCAAAATTAGATCAAAATATGATAAATTTTGGTGACCATAAAACAAAAAAATGAAAATGGTACATAGGTACCCTACATATATATATATATATTATGTAATTATATATTACATAATTATATATATATCATAAATATCCATAGATATCTATAATATGATACCATCCATATTCACCCATAAATTATCTAAAAAAAATGGTGACGACCAGGCCGCCAGGCCTGTGGCGTAGTGATCTCTGCGGGCCGTTGCCGTTCCATGGCCATGTCCGGCAGAAGTGGAGCCTGTGAAGTTTCAGCTGTTTGGAAAATCCCTGCCATTCGTGATGTGAGTAGATCTGTAATCTATAATGTATATATATATACATATAACTATTATCATCATTATTATCAGTATCATTATCATGATTATTATCATGATTATCACCATTACTTTTGGTTTTTGTTATTGTTATTATGGCTATTACTATTGTTTTTATGATTAAGATTGTTATTATTCATCCTTACTATGTCTGTACGTACGTACGTATGTAATGTAATGTGAGTAATGTGTTGTGATGTGATGTAATGTAAATGTTAATGTAATGTAATGTAATGTAAATGTAACTGTAATGACGATAAAAAAAATAATTATTATTATTATTATCATGACTATGATTGTGATTAGGATGTATGTGTATGTATGCATGTATGTATGTATGTATGTATGCATGGATGGATGGATGGATGGATGGATGGATGCTCGCACGGATGTACGTATGTACGTATGTACGTATGTACGTATGTACGTATGTACGAATGTACGTATGCACGTATGTAAGTATGTAAGTATGTAAGTATGTACGAAATATCTATCTATCTATCTATCTATCTATCTATCTACTTATCTATCTATCTATCTATCTATCTATCTATCTATCTATCTATCTATTTAGCTATCTATCTATCTATCTTTCTTTCGTTCTTTCTTTCTTTCTTATCGATCTATCGATCTATCTATCTGTCGATCTATCTATCTATCTATATATATATATCTATCTATCCATCCATGTGTGCCTGTATCCATGTGTATATGTATCCATGTGTATATGTATCCATGTATGTATCTATCCATGTATGTATTGTACTGTACTGATCGGTATTGTACTGTACAGTATTGTAATGTCATGTAATCTATGTGTGTATCGAAGCCATGTATATATTGTTTTACACGTCAATTATATTATATACACTACTGGATACATATATTTATATATATATATCATGCACATAACTTAACACTGACACATACAATATGATTCTTTATATGCCCTTTGAAGTATCTAGTGGATATGATCATAGATGCAAAGACACGGATTCGCAAACGAGAAAGCATCCATGGATTCCCTTTCAGTTCAGTGCATTCGAATATTCGCCTCCTCTTCGGGTGGAGGCTCGGGCAGTTCCTTACGCGTGGCAGGGCCACTTGAAAGCTGGTTCGAGTGGGGCTCAAAAGGGGGGGTCAAAAGTCAAGATCCCACTTGATCTTCTACATGTAAATGGAAGTATGCACAAGGATTCCAGATGCGTGCGCAGTAATTCCGTATCCAGACCTTCTGCCAACTTGAGACCTAATCCAACCATGCATTAACGAAAAAAAATACCTTTTCCATCTCTCCGCCATTCGGCCAACCATCGACATCATGCTTCCAAATGCAGAACCCTCCCCTGAGTGGTCGGACAGGCTCCCAGCGGGGTATTACCGTGCCCTTCCTTTGTTTCTTCAGTTCCTGCTGTCTCAGTGCATCCTGCCGCCACGAAGCACGAAGATTGCACAAATGTTTGGGATGCAGCGAAAGGACAAAATACCAGCAAGTAGGTGCCATGCGGCAGGTTGAGCCCTCAAAATGTTGAGGAACCTGTTGCTGTATGTTTTGGCAGAATCTTCCAGTAAATGACGTCTGATCATCATGGTTTGAAGCCTTTCCCCCAATAGACATGTCATTGTATTCCCACATACGTCAGACCATGTGACCCACCTTCGCTACGAGTGATTTCAATTCCTCTGACGCTTCAGAACTTTCTGCTTTCGCCTGGCAGCACTCTGTCCAAAATAGGGAGGATCGGTCAGCAATGATTCCAGCAGGACAAAACGATTGGGACATCAGCAGGTCATGATTTTATGTTGTGTATATTTCGAAAATATAGGTAGACATGTGTATGTATGTATATATATATATAAGTGTAAATATGTATGTACACAAGCATATAAGATACACGTTCGCGATATACAAGTATAAAACGACGACCAATTCTGAATGATCTCGACCCAACCTGGCCATATCTCGCCGCACCTGCAGTTCTGCTGGCAGCTGCTGGTAGATTTGGGAGGCGTGCCACTGGATGTACACATCGGGGTCCTCCTAGCAACGGCAGAGGCGCTGATCCTCGGTTGTCCAAGAATTGGGGGATGGCCAAATTGGCCATTTTTATCCATTTTTGAGGGTTGGCTTGACAAAGGTGCACGGTTGAAGTGTGCAGAATCGAGAATCGAGGATCGAGGATCGAGAATCGAGAATCGAGAATCGAGGATCGAGAATCGAGGATCGAGAATCGAGGATCGAGAATCGAGAATCGAGAATCGAGAAGCGAGGATCGAGGATCGAGGATCGAGAATCGAGAATCGAGAATCGAGAATCGAGAATCGAGAATCGAGAATCGAGGATCGAGAATCGAGGATCGAGAATCGAGAATCGAGAATCGAGAATCGAGAATCGAGAATCGAGGATCGAGGATCGAGGATCGAGAATCGAGGATCGAGGATCGAGAATCGAGGATCGAGAATCGAGAATCGAGAATCGAGAATCGAGAATCGAGAATCGAGAATCGAGAAGCGAGGATCGAGAATCGAGAAACGAGAATCGAGAATCGAGAATCGAGAATCGAGAATCGAGGATCGAGGATGGAGAAAAACAAGATATATTACAAGATTGATCGGATCGAGGATGAAGAACACTAGCGGCGTGCGCAGTCAAGGTTTGGGAACAATATGCATACGTAGTGTTTGGTAGGCATGTGTGTGAACGGGGCATAGTTCAGTACCCTCATTGATTCATGTCGGCATGTAAATAATGAAACAGTGTACCCTTGGCAAGCCAACTTGCAATGGTGAGGGTCATCGCCTCAGCCGATGCCCGTGATGCCCATGATGCCGCTCTCAGAAACAAACCAGTAGCAAACAAGAGACTTTGACACGTTGAAGACCCAGTTCAAAAACGTTCAAAAGATTCCGATTGGACGCAGTTCGTATCTCTCGGTGGAAGTGTAAGTGCAGTGAATTTTTCTGTTGTAGTCATATTATTCCTTGGAATATTGCACTTTTCAGTCGCACATAGGACGACGCATCGGTTCCAGTCACATGTTCCTCTCCAATCACAGGACAGGCAAAGAATACGTTTCGCTCAGATGCATGACTAAACTCTACCAATTACCAACACTTCCAGTCATCATTTCATTCTTCTCTGACTTTTGTGAGCTTGCGTGCGTGACAGTGATTGCGAAAGCAAATCGGTCGGATAGGAGAAACAGGGATAGCTAGCCTCTTGCGTGTGACCTTTCCGGGTTTCCAGAAAATTAGGCTTACAGTGTTGACAGCCAAACCAGTCTTGAACAACTTGTTGCTGTAGGCAGGGTTGGCTAGCCACCCTCACATTGACATGTTGGTGCGGCTGTTTGGGGCTGGCTAGCCGCCCCAGTGTTTAATTTCAACATGATCTAGAGAGGCAAGGAGATGAAGGTTTGTCACAAAGTTCTCTTTCTATTTCGCCTGCTTGCTGTGGTCGTCTGATGTAGCGGGTCTGAAAGTTTGATGTGGGGCATCTGGGAGATTTTGTTAGTTCCAAGATTAGTGATTCTGGCTTCTGTGCTGAGCAGCACACATCCAAATGTTACCCAATGTCTTTGCAAACTTGCAACCTCCCGGCACGTTTCACATACTGTCTTTGCTCTCTGGCGTTGCGGCTCAGTTGCCCGCATGGGCGTGGAGGGCCATGGCGCATTTCTCATTGGAGCGTGTGTTATCTCCTGTGCCGATGTCTGCATTTCCAGCTGTTTCAGAAATTCTTTCCTCGATACCCTCGCACCTTTCCCCTCCATTTTTGCAGAAAGTGCTGGAAACAAAGCATGAAGTGAATCTAAGCCTGAAGCAAGTGGAGAACGTTTTGTGGAAAATCGAAACCTTCTTGCCCTGCATGGTGAGTGTGTCTCATCCGTTGGGACAAAACCCGTTCCAGTTAAAGAAGTACCAGGAGCTTGTCCCAGATGTTCCCACCGTCTGCGTGCCGTCTCTGGTAACGTCATGCGCTTGCTGTGGTGGTGCCTTAGAGGACAAGGCAGGTAGATCTTCTTCCCGCTTAGTGAACAATTTGCGTGGAAGTGATGAGATGGACAATCGTTTCCTGATTTTCACTCAAGCAGCTGGCGTTCTCTTTGC
>CAMXCT020002618.1:0-77500 GCA_947184155.2 Cladocopium goreaui
CGATCGTTTTCCACGAAGGTCTGGACTTTGTGTCCTGTTTCATGCCGATCAATTCTTGGTCATCGGCGTGGGTCCAAGGACGAGCCGGATCAGGAGGTGTAGCGGCAGGAATAGCATGGAGGATATGCATATGAGGAGACGGCGGAGCTTTTGGATTGGAAGTCAATGTAAGAGGAGGTGTTCTGGGTCTTGCTTTCCCACCATGAATGTAACTGATGTCCTCTCTTGACACAGCCTCACCATCGGAGTCATCAGAATTCATGTCGCCTGATCGGGCGTCTGATATAATTGGTAGCGATGTCGAATGGTCAGCATCAGGATTGTGGGCGAGTCTGGGCTCAGGGATGGACTCCCCTTTCTGCTTCTTTTTTGGTTGTGGGTCCACCAAAGATGATGACCGTTGTTTTGATCGCACTGGAACAGGGGTGGTAGTGCGTGTTGGCGCCGTAGGGAAGGTAATCGTTGTTGTGGACCCAGGAATCGGATTTGGACCAGGGTCCGTCATGAGACTGGCAGGCCGAGATGTAACAGTGTTGAGAATGGATGCACTGACTGGTGGCGAGCTTGTTGATGCCGGTCGAAAGTATGGTTCTGGATTCAATACCATGTGGGAAGGGATGCCTCCATGTGATACCAAGGTCGGGGGACCTTCGGATGTCGGTCGGGGCACAAAAGTGTGCAGGCCTCTGGTTGTTGGATGATCAAGACGGAGATTGGCCGGAGGCGGCGATTCATCATATTCAATGGAGGGTTCGAAGAAAGGCAAGAGCCCTGCCAGATAGTTAAGATGCATAATAGCTCTGGCCAAATGATGATGGAACGCTCGCCCTTGAGCGTGATCCATGATCGTTCAAACGAGGACGAAGCAAGAAGAAAGCGGAAATTGAGCCAAAAAGCTGAAAGAGAGAAACAAGAAACAACAGGACACCAACAACCACGAGAAAGGACAGGAAGAAACCAGAAACAAGAGGGAAGAACAACACCGGAACCACAATGAAACGAGCAACCCTGGAAAAAGCTGCAGAAGCAAGTTTTTGGTCGGCAATACTCGAGTTCTGATGCTGAATCAAAAGTTGGTTGGAGATGGACTGAAGTTCCGCATTGGGAAAGCCAGCTCGTGCGTATAATCGAATTAATTGCGACAAACCTTGCTGGACCCGTAGGGATGGAAAAGCTCCCTTGATGACAATGTGACAACGCGACCGGAAGCCGCTGAGAAGAACCGAAGGAGGTGAAGCTGAGAATGGTGAGAGAACCTGTGACACCTGTGTTGGTCCCTGGTAAATCAGTTCCAGCGGCTTTGTTTCGATCATAAAGCCGAGGAATTCTTGGTCTGGCTCTGTTTCGAGGATAATAGGTTTTCCATAGAAGCCATCATCCAATAAAACCTCATATGGATCAAATGAGGTAAGACGTTTGTCACCGAAGATGAGGCGATTGTCAACGTAGCGGACATGTTTAATGAACAGGTGATGATTGGAGAGAAGTTGGTGGAAGGTGTTGTGCCAAATCTGTTCACTGATGGAAACGACCATGAGA
The DNA here is from genome assembly GCA_947184155.2 of Cladocopium goreaui. NCBI lineage: Eukaryota > Dinophyceae > Suessiales > Symbiodiniaceae > Cladocopium > Cladocopium goreaui. The sequence goes on from CAMXCT020002618.1 coordinate 1,540, forward strand.
CATAGGGCAGGAGAAAGAGGACTGCCCATGGGACTGCCGCGGCATTGGCGGATACATCGTTGTCCCAATGCGAAGGTCTGCATATGCAAGGCTGATTTAATCAACTCTGGGACATCGCCGATGACAATCTTCCGAGTGACATTGAGGCGACGAAAGGTACGGCCTTTGATGATGTCTCCTGGATTGTTGGACTTTCCAGGGTAGACAGAGAAGACCTCCTCATCGTAGACATTCATTTTGGGCCGGAGAAAGTCCAGGAGCATGAACCAGGAACGAAGGAATCGGTCTTGATCAATACTGGTGAAGAAGCCTGCCAAGTCTTGATTGACCAAAATCAAATCGGCGTCGACAGGCGCCGATCTCAATATCGAGAGCAAAGTATACACATCTCCGGTAGCGAAATGATTTGGACATGCCGTGGGAATAAGCTGGAAGATGAGTCTGGCAAGAATGTTGAGCATTGGTCTGAATGGGGAATCGACAAAGGAAATAATAGGTCTTCCGCTGTGGAAGTCTTTCTTCCGTTTGGCCAGAATATACCCAGATGGGAGCTGGCGACCCGATCCCACTGCCCACGGATATGCACGTCCGTGTTGGCGTTGAAGGGATTCAACCAAAGAGGTCACGATTGAGGATGGTTCATTGGGTAGGGATTCAAAGATGGAAGGGTCTTGGAATGTCTTTTCGATGGATTCGTAATAGATGCACGGGCAAAATATTCGAAGAGAGGAGGCATGTTTGTCCTCACAGTGGAAGATGGCACCATCAAAGGTTTCTTGTAGTCGTCCAATTGATTGCTTTGTGATGTGATTGGTGATCTGTGACGAGTGTTGGTGCCACAGCTGGTGACAAAGGTCGGTGATATCGGACTGGGGCATGGAAGGAAGACCATTTCGTTTGGTCCAATTCCGCAAGCCAAGACGCAATTGGTGATGAAATTCCTTCTTGGAAGAGAAGACTTTGTTGGCCAAGGATCCTTCCGCGATGACAGCAAGGTCTGGTTGGAGATGAGAGTGAAGAAGAGAGCCGGAAAGGACCCAGTGAGAGTCCGAAGGATTGAGTGCCGCACTCTTGTAACAGGACCAGGATTTGCAACAACATGTGGCAGGGTTCGTAGTCGACCAGTCGTCAATGGCTTGTTTGTGATTGCAAAGAATGTCCAAGACTGCCGCATGTTTGATGAAGACCGTCTTGAAGGAAGGAGTGTGACATGGTACTTGGTGAGCCAGCATCCTGACGTGCCATTGTCTCAGAAACTTCTTCAGCGTTTGCTGAAGGTCTGGAGCGAGGCACCATGGAGCCCGTAGAGCTGTTGCCTTGGGTGCTGGTTTTCCACGCCACCATTGGATCGAAGCGTCGATGGCATTCAGGGACAGAGTACGGAATGGCTCCTGGGTGTTGTTGGCCAGTCGTCGAAGAGCGTAGCATAAGGTCAATCCACCATCATTGGATCGAAGCAGCTTTGTCTGCTCGAACCGTGCCTTGGTATTTGAACCCAAGGCGTGAATGATCGTCCAGAGTTCCAGGCGGTTTTGGAATCTGGAAGAGGTCAAAACTTGACGTACCAGCTGTGGAGTGAACTTGTGTTTGGCACGCCGCCATAGAGTCGCAAGGCCAAATTGAGCGTTGGTGTTAAGAAGGGGTTTTTTGAGAAGACCCTTCTTTGGGTGGAAGAATTGGCAAATGAAAGGATAATTTAGGCGAGGTTGCCATTCTTGAATCAGTGCCATTTCAAGGCTGCGGTAGTCGCTTCTGTCTGTATAGATTGGAATAGGTGCCCAAATATACAGGTTGTCGTGTTCTTGCCAATAACGAAGTGCCAGTTCAGCTTGCACAAGTCTCTCATTGGTGAGTTGAAGGTATTTCCTGGAGCGGCTATACTCTCTGTCCATGATATGGTGCATTGCAGAGCCCACGTAGAATTTGAGTTGCATGGATTTTATGTGAGTGAAACGAATATAGACGCTCTGAGGTTGGAAGAATTGTCTGGAAAAAAGGTTGTGGGAGTGTAGCGTTGAGCCCCACAGGTGTTGAAGGTCCGCACACCCTTCCAAAATTGACTTCAGCTTGAGATTGGGTCTGTGACCATGAAGAATTGCCAGGAGCATCATTCGAGTTTGACTGATGCGGAATCCTTGAAATAAATGGATGCTGTAAGTCATGGTGAAGGGAGTCAAAATGTAAAGAATAAGAATCATCGAATGGAGAATTTGCAAATGGGATTGAAGCACCTTGTGCTTGAGTTTTCGACGCAAGAGCGGAGCTTGTCAGTTGGTAAGGCTAATGCCCGCTGTCATAGCCCGGAGAAGGTTCAACGCATCATAGTTTTTTCCCATGAGATTGACTGGGATTCCCATCATGACTGCCACTCGTTCCACAGTCTCAAGCGCATCAGCTGGTTGCTTGGCCCACCATTCCTCCGTCTTGGCAATATTGTCGGTGAGCACTTTGCGTTTTGCATCGGAGAGTGCGAGTTCTTTCAACCATTTGTTGAAGGCTCTGACTGCAAGAGTGGGTGGCATGTTTTGAGTGAGCCACGGATTGACACTGGTGCTGCCGACCAGGAGAGATGAAGGATCAAAGCCCGGTGGTGCAGGAGGAGCTGGTTGCTGAGAGCTTCGAAGAAGAGCAGCTTGGATGGGTGTGGCAGCAGGGCTGGATGATGAAGGGCCAGTGGTGCCCGGAGAAGAGGAATCGCCTGGGGGTTCCCCGAGTTGTTGTCGCAGTTGGGCAAGTTGACTCCGGAGTTGAGTCAGTTCATGTTGAGTGTCAGGGTCTGCCATTCGGGTAGGAACCCAAGTGTGGATCAGGTCTGCAATCTGTTGAGCAGCATACTTGGTGTTGTTGGTCTTGTCCAGCAACTTTCCATCCTGTCTGGCTTTGCAAGATGACACCTTGTCAAGGTCCACCCCTTTGTTCCGAAGTTGGGTCAATAGCTCCGTCATAAATACCACAGCTGCGATGTCCCCCGTTGGAATCAGGTACAATTCACGCCCATGAGCCAGCTTCCGAAGCCAAAAGTTGTTGGCCTGCTGATATAGTAAGGCCGCTACCGGTAGCTTCAAAGGGTCGCATCCCTCGATGTCCAGCTTTTGTGTAAAAGCTGAAGGTCGAATACATCGAGGGAAGGTCAAACCGTTGATCTTCTGATTGTCGTAATGGTCTTGATCTTCTTGCCAGTGAGGGTTAAGATCGAAGCCATATGTGCGACTTTCATCAGTGGTTGTCTGTCCTCCTGGTGACTTGGAGAATGGAGTGCCGGAATGGCGAGGTTGTGACGACGGGATCGATGGAGTGCTGGGTGAAGCCAGTTGAGTTGGAGCACATGGAATCGTAGGTGAACATGGTGGAGTGACTGATCTGGATTGACGTGGATAAGCAAGTGTTGGTGGTGGTGACGAAGGAGGTGCAGGTGGAAATCTTGGATTGGCTGATGGAAATCTTGGATGTGGCCATGTGGTCATCGAAGCCGATGGATCTGTTGATGTAGTCATCATGTAAGGCCCCGGCTGGCGTATATTGAACTGAGGCTGAAACTGAGGCCTGGACTGAGGTCGAAACATCTGTTGAGAGTGCCAGATCGCTGATTGTATAGGACCACACCCATCGCGGAAAGAAAGGAAGATCTTGCCGTACAGGAGGACGAGGAGGGTCAGGTTCAGCACGATTTCGACCAGGTGCTGGTGAGCGAGATCGATCAGACTCTGCCATAGTGGCGTGATCAACTCAAAACTTACTGATGGATCAAAAAAGGCTGCGGTGGTTGCAACGATTGACAAGATGAGATGAATTGGATCATCAAATGTATGGTACATTGACGCTTTCAAGCAACGTTGGTCCTTGCATCAAACCCACAAAACAAACCTGATCAAAAGAAATGAAATCCATCAAGGCGAAACACAAGTTGAATGAGCAGGTCAGCTGTTGCAATGGAGCATTTTTGCCAAAGCGTTTGTCCAGGAAATCCCTAGAAAGAAGTCATGATCCTGTTTAGGACAAATAAGCTAGAGATACACAATCTGAGAGTGCTGTCTTAAGTGCTCAACGTCGATGTCTGGCTGCACGCCGTTCCTCGTTGGCTCGATAGTTGACATTGTCCTCAGAGTCGGTGTCAGCAGATCAATAGGACGTCGTGCCAGTTTGTCATCATCCTTGAGGTCTGACCATTTGATCGCGATGAATTTCAGCCCCACGTGGTAGCTATGAGCAATCGTGTACTTCTCAGGAGTGGTGACGATTCCCTTTTTAGCTACATTGAGCTGACATTTCTCGTTCCCTCCAGCGCGTAGTGAAAGATGTTCCAGTGATCCTCTATAGATCGCCCCAATGGTGATCTCTTGCTGGCCTTTTCCTTTCTTCTCCATAGAATCGAGCAGTTCCTGTTCTGCCCATGATGGGATGTTCTTATCAGCATTCGCAATCTGTCGGCCTATGTAGAAGGCTCCAAAGGTGGGCATGTGACATCGCTGTGGATTTTTGTGATAGGACCAGTTTGCTGGTCGGATCTTGCCCTCCATGAGAATCAACTGGGAGGTACTGAGGGTCGTACCATGGCCAAGTGCCCATGTGATGAGGGTTTGGCCGCCAAAAGGTGGGGGCAATTGAAACCGACTCATTTCTGGTAACGGCATGACCAGGGCCAGCATGCCTGTTTGAGGAAGTTCTCGAACATAGCATGCGGAAAGATCAAAATCTGTCAGGATGCCAGTGCTCGACAATAAATGTATGGCCTTCCTGCCAATGTCTGTTGGGATTCTAGAATCCACTTTATTCAGTTCTTCCATCGCTTCCTCGAAGTGCTCTTGGACAATACTCGTGGATGGTTGTGGAAGCTCCTTGGCATCAAGTTCATTTGCCGCTCTCATCCAATCGGGATGGGTGAGAGCATGTTTGACTTGACGAGCCCATTCCTCTTTGGAACCTTCTTGAAGGTTGATGGCAATATGACCAGGTGGAAGAGTGGAAGCTCGGGACTGAGCAGAACCAGAGCGATTGGGATGATTACCATGGTTGTGTGAGTGCTGGTCCAGCGAGAATGCCGTCAAAGGTTTTGAGGGATATCTGGAAGGCGGTTCATCATAAGATTGATGTTTGTAATACGGCTTTGAATAGTCGACCCATCCGGAGGGATGTGTGTGATATTGAGACTTGGACTGGTCTTTCCAAGACTGCCAGGACTTCCACTTTTTGGTGGAGCTGTGGTCATGGTAGGTGGAGTGGTCATGGTAATCCGACTTGTCGGAGATTGAAGGTTGTTCGTAGTGATGGTCGTTCCAAGGTTCAGGTTGATGGGTAGTGGATGGATAAGTATAATCATCACGTCGACGATGTTCATCTCGCTGATGTGGTACTTCACGATGACGTGGGGAGTTGGATCGAAGAGTGACTGACTGGGGACGGCTTGGAGGCATGGAGTCATCACGTGAGCAGGAATGTCGTCGACGGTGACGTGGACGGCTATCACGTCTGTGACGTCTTGGACTTCTCGGGATCGAAATTGGACGTTTGTCCACTTGAGTTGGAATGTGTTTTGACCGTGACCTGGAACGGCGATGAAGCCGTGGAAGTGGTGGTAACGGGACGACAGGTGGAGACTCTGCGACTGGGGTCGCTGGTGGAAGTTGTGTCACACTTGGATGAGGACTCTTAGACCTTTCTTTGGTCTTTTCCATAAACGCCTGCATGCCCGATTCCACTGTGTGACGCATCTGTTGAATCATCTCTTCTGGATTGAAAGTGATGTTGGGCCCTTGTTGAACGGGTTGAGATGGAGTTGGAGCAGGAGGTGTTTGGACTGGTGGCACCGTTGGTGGATCAGGTATTGATGGAGGAATCTGATGAGATGCGGTTGGTTGAGGAGGCTGATGGAATGGGAGAAGCTGCTGAAGTTGCTGGATATGGGTCTGGGCTTGGGAATTCAATTGTTGATTCAATAGTGTATTCTGTTCCCTTAACTGGGCCAACTGAGCTTGAGTCTGAGCTTGTGACTGAGCTTGAGACTGTTGGTTCATCATATCACCTCCACAAAATTGACCAAATTGTGCTGCATGTTGAGGTGGAGTAAAGGCAGGCGCTGACCAGCCAAAGTTCCACATGTTCTCCGAAAGGTTTGGCCAACGACCAGGAAACATGGCCAAATTTGACAGGTCTGGCAGCACTGTCAGACGATCACTATAATGGTAAAATCACTAACATTTGATGCATCCACAACTCATGCAGTATTCGTGATAAGGCTCAAGGCCCTCGGCTTTCAAGTCACAACCCTCTGGACAGCTGACGTGTTCAACCCTTGAATTACGTGCACAATTTTAACCTCACCAAAGTAACCAAAAGGAAGAGACCACACCTGTAAAGCATGTCCTGTTACCTGTTCATGTCAAATGGCTGCGGGCTGTCTCTTGATAGAACGAAGGTTGTCGTGGCTTCAGGCTACAAACCCTGGCATCTCTGGAAAAAGGTGAAGCCACATACAGCGGCCAGTTGTTCAACACTTGGCGATCGACGGGGTGAAAACCGAAAAAAGGCCAGCAGTTCACTTTACTTAAACGAATTACTAATTCAAAAGTGTAAATTCAGACATCGTTTTACTGTCAATTGTTAGCCTGGAAAGGCTTTCCCCGAAGGGTTCCTGCCAACTTGACGTAAACAGCAGGAATGACACACTTGCTCAGAAACAGCAATGCGAATTTTGTTGTGGAATGCATCTCACGTGCACAAAACAGTCCCTTAAAAAACTGCCAGGAAAATTTGTTGATTCAGCGCGAATTTCAGTACGAAGTAAACTTTCTACGTCCTTGCTCTGAGGAAGGTTCAGATGCAGCTTTTTCAATCATAAAAATCGTAGAATAGGCAGATTGTGGCAACAGTGCAGAAAAGACGTTGAAAACAAATCGACATGCCGGTTCTGGGCTTGGCCGGTTGCCATGGACGGAAATGAAAATTGGTGCAGGTACACGGAGGTGATCAATCTCCGCTTCCCCCATTGTGGAATAGCTTCGTTGGCACAGGTATCCACAATGGGCCTGTGCCCCCTGCAAGTATAATTCAAAAGCGAAAACCACGAAAAACAATCATCATCGAAACAAAGGAAGTTTTACATCTTTTCAGATGGTCCACACACACACATATGTATATGTATATATATATATAGAGATAAATAGCTATATATATATATATACAGAATAAAGAAACCATACAAACGCATCCAAAGCTTCAACACCTTGACCCAAAACTCTTAACAACTCAGGGCGCGGCCGTTGAGCTCGTGAGCACCGTGAGCAAAGCCGCACACGTCGCCTTTGGCGCAAAATCCTGTGAGCACAAGCTGCAATATTGGGAAGGCTACAGCCTCATTTTCAGGCTGAACTGCAGGTTTTGCTCTTGGTCTGATACTATGTTCACTTTTTCAGGAATGAAATTGCTGTTCTCACCCCTGCAATAGTGTTGGGCCCTCGAGAAATCACGGGAGCAGCATAAATGGCAACCATAGCCCTTAGAGGAACCCCAAAGAACCTGTCGAAGACAAAATAATAGAAAAGAACTGTGGTAGCCACACAACTGCAGCATGTATCGCAGCTGCAGACAGGCGACACCTTTGTGAACACATTGTCACCTGTCCCTATGTGAGGAAGGATTAAAATGCAGGCGGCGGCGGGCCAGTTAACTTTCATGCGTTGGCACTTGAGCATGAGAGGTCCGTCATACAGCCTCGAGCCTTCACACTCCTTTACACTTATTTACACTCCTCATTTCGTATGATTCAGAGAGACTGGAGTCTGTGTCGTTCTGGAGTCCATGCTCAGCCAGTCCCATTCACTCCTTGACTTTGGAAGAAGCTGCACATCTTGGTCTTGTGCAGGCTGCCGGTCATACTGTAAGGACCTCAATGCACGTGAAAGAAAATCCAAAGGCTTAGCGATCCGCAACACATAGTTATAGTATGTTATAGTATGTTGTAGTATGTTATAGTATGTTATAGTATGTTATAGTATGTTATAGTATGTTATAGTATGTTATAATATGTTACAGTCTAAAGGCATAACACTTGCGGATACCTTGCAGATCAAACTTCAAGATCAGCTCTCCAAACATGCGTAAAATGTCACGGATCTCAAGGCCTGTGGCGTCAAATTTTCCGCCTTTGCCCTTTCCACCTGGACTGCGAAATGAATACTGCACAAGAGTGTCAAATGGTAAATCACTGCAGGAATCCATCCCTCCACCCGCAACCCAAGAACTCTAAGCAGTGGCTCAAAGAGAACGAGGGTACGTATATACAAGGACATGAAAAGACTTCCCCTAAACCTTGCTACAAAGACCGAGACCAAGTGGCCATTAGTTTGAAGAACCTTTCAAGGATTACCACTTAGCCGCCTCTTTAGAACACATTGAACAACTGTGCGTTCTTCGTTAACAGAACAGTGAGCAAAGTAAAATAAGCAAAATAAGTCAAACGTTTGATGCAAATTTCCCGACTGCCCGGGGCCCAACCCTTGACATGGCCTTTCATTGGGTCACGCGGAGGTGCATAGACAATTTCCAAAGGACCAGCTTCTCCTGGTAGTGTCATCCTTAATTGTCTGCAGAGCTTGAAAAATTTGAAAGTTTCTTTTTGGGTGCCATATTGTGCCCTTTGTTCTCAATGATCTTGGAGTTCTGATCCAAAGTCACCCAAACAAGACCTATTCAGAAGCCTGGCATTTCAATACCGCTCCCCGCTTTACCAAATCCATGTTGTTTTGTGAAAATGTTGGCTGCAGGGATGTTCTGTCAGCTTTCCTGTTTTTGCACCACACCGTCTGAGTCCGCCCTATTCAAGACTGCAAAAATATGCAAGAATTAGATGTTTGAACTTGGAACGGTCTTCTGTGCACCTCTACTTCACATTAATTAATCATTACTATGTTAACCACATCAAACAACAGATGCGCACGCAAACCAGCGAACTGAAGGCGTACAAACAGTTTTGAGTCCAAAAACTCCTTCTGAGCAAATATGATCAAATGTGTATATATATATATATAATTCCGTGTATATATATATGTGTGTGTGTATTGTATTGTATAATATTTTATTATATTATATTACATTATATATAATATCATATTGTATTATATCATATTATATTATATCATATTATATTATATTATATTATATTATATTCATATGATATTGTGTATATAATATAGATATATATATAATAATATATATAATATATATATATATAATTATATATATATAATTACTTGAGGCCGGGGGGAGGTACGAAAGCTAGCAGGGCTGGGGTAGGGTGGTAATCGTAAAGGGGGATTAGCAAGGTGAAGAAATGCGGCAACGGGTTGTCGGGTTGCAAAATCTATTGAGTCCAGCAAGCGAAAACCCCCCGATGCAGTAATCGTCTCTCGCCAAGTGTTGTAAGCAAAAGAAACGCAATATCAGAAAAAAACACCCCCCAAATGGAAGCCCGAATCTGCATAAAGATGTTCGAGACAATGCAACATATGTATGAGAATGAGAGGGATGACGATGAGGATGATGATGTTGTTGATGATGATGATGATGATGAGGAGGAGGACGATGATGAGGAGGATGAGGATGAGGATGATGATTATGATTATTACTATCATTATGATTATGAGAATGATGATGATGACGATGATGGCGACGATGATGATGATGCTGATGATGACGAGGAGGAGGGGGAGGAGGAGGAGGAAGATAACTATGATCATTTGGAAGCCGGCAAGTTTCCGATGATGATTTTATAGAGTTGTTGGTTGGTTTACTGACGATGAGGAGGACGACGATGATGATGATGAGGATGATGAGGATGATGATGATGATGGTGGTGGTGGTGGTGATGATAATGATGATGGTGATGATGATGATGATGATGATGATGATGGTGATGATGTGGATGGTGATGATGGTGATGATGGTGATGATGGTGATGATGGTGATGATGGTGATGATGGTGATGATGATGATGATGATGGTGGTGATGATGATGATGGTGATGATGATGATGATGATGATGATGATGGTGATGATGATGGTGATGATGTGGATGGTGATGATGGTGATGATGGTGATGATGGTGATGATGGTGATGATGGTGATGATGGTGATGATGATGATGATGGTGATGATGTGGATGTGGATGTGGATGTGGATGTGGATGTGGATGTGGATGTGGATGTGGATGTGGATGTGGATGTGGATGTGGATGTGGATGCTGCGGATGATGGGGATGGTGATGAGGATGAGGATGATGAGGATGAGGATGATGAGGATGAGGATGATGAGGATGAGGATGATGAGGATGAGGATGAGGAGGGTGAGGATGAGGAGGGTGAGGAGGGTGACGATGAAGATGAAAATGAGGATGATGATCAGGCTCGGGGGGGACCAGGGGGGATCGAACCTGGGCCCGCCAGGGGGGTGGAAGGGGGGATTAACTGGAAAGTTTCAAGGTTTCCAACGGTCCTGCTCCCTGCCTATTCCTTGCTAAAGCAAGAGCAACTTCAGCTAGCACAGCCAGCTTTCGTGATAGATAGATAGATAGATAGATATATATATATATATGTATATATATATATTGAGTGAGGTGCAACTGAGTGTCCCGTTGATGTTTTCAGCAATCCACATTGCCTTGACAAGGTCACCAAACAAAATGAATGCAACCGTTTACAATCCTTGTCCTCCACAATTTACAGCCGTTCTCGCAAACCCACCACGTTGCTCACCTCTTCAAGCGTTGTGAACGAAATAAAGGCAGCAGCGGTGGTCTTTCCTGCAGCAACTGGCAACACCTGCGGTGCCGGTTTTGTCCATATAGAGACGGACTGAGCTCAGAGCTAGTTGTTGACTTTCCAAGTTGAGAATACAATGCTAAATGAACATAAATGGACTACAATGGCTGTTGCATCGTGTGATGACTTCGATGGCTTCTGGCCTTGATGCTGCTGATAGCACCAAACTTTCCAAGGGACTGTCTCACGCTTTCTTCGGTCGATTGAGCATTTAGACCCTGCCGTGCAAAATCTGAAGGGTCAAAGACAGAAACCGTCAACACATTCTCAGATTTCCGCTTGCAGTTGACCGCAGTTGACCACTTCGCTGTGTTCTGGATCTCGTTTGGACCACTCATAAACGGCTTTAGGCAGTCCGTCCTTCACCATGAGGGTCTGGCATGGTGCCTCATTAAACATTCCTGCAATAGTTTCAGGACTGGTTCAATGCATCAAGCATCATAAAACTCAAAACTATTTCAGTAAGCTGCAGCGAATAGCGGCTCGAGGGTTGTTTTTGCTGACCAGCACAGTGTTTTGTGACTGTTCGTAAACCATGTATAAATGTTGCCCGCATGTGATAATCCCCTCCACTTGTCACCATGACGACGGGCATTTGACATCTATGGTGTGATGCATTTTCTAGGGTTGCCGTGGACGCTGTCGATGTTGCTCTTCGCCTTTGCATCACATTAGTTTATCTTTTGACCTTTGCGTGCAGAGGTCGCGCTGATCTGGCGTTTGAAGACTATATAGACGGATGTCTTAGATGTGCTCTGGATGACATTTGCCGTCAAGTTTCTGTGAGGGGTGGGAGTGGGTTTCGGTGGGAGGGCAATAACCCTCCTCACGCTGTGTTTGGGCTTAGCTTCATTCCCTATTCAGATGCTCTCGTGGCCGCATGACCAAGCTTGCAACCTATCTTGGTTGCACTTGGGACGCAATGTCCCAGAAATAATTTGGATGATGATGATGCTGATGCTGATGCTGATGATGATGATGATGATGATGATGATGATAATGACGATGATGATGATGATGGTGATGATGATGATGGTGATGATGATGATGATGATGATGATGGTGATTTCAACTGTTATTGGTATTTCTAACTTTGGAAAGGTGCCGGCGCGCGCTGACACCCCATCGAAGCGTTGTTTAGACTTCAAACCGTAACAGTTGCAACAGAAATTGCAGTCCTGCCACAGTCGCAGCTGGGGGCTGCTGGGGCTATAGCAGTAGCATCGATCTACTTGAGACGACCCTTGAGAAGACAACGCTTCTTGCAGCACAAAGCTTGAGTGATGCTCAATAGCTATCAAGACCACAGAGGAAATGTGGGGAACATGTGCCATATGCATCCATATGCATTCATTCGCTTGCAACCGTCAAAACCTTTTTTCTTCTGACAATAGGTGCACGTAATGTTCCAGCTGAGCCCACGACAAGTAGCACAAGGAGCTACCATGGCAATCCAGATCACCCTGAAACGCCACACCTCGCTGAACATCTCCTTGACATATCCGGCCTTTTGACAAAGCAAATGTGGTGAAAGTGAATCAAAGTTGTAGGATATGAATTGATTCGTCTTGATATGGTTATGATATGATTCACTGTGCTGAAAGGAATTGAGAAAGTGCGGTTGTTCATGGCTGTTCGCTTCGCCTGCACGTTTGGAACGTGGTCGCGCCGAAGCCGGTTTGTGACGAGCAACCATTACGATTCGATGGATGATGATGGATGTGTAACCACACGACAGCGATGGAATGCTAAATTGCCATAAGTTGTCTACAAATCTTCGGTATGCCGTGTTTCCCCCTGTTCAACTTCATTTGATTTGACAGTTGAGGACACATCAGGTGGCTATAACAATTTGGGTTATTGGCAGTTCAACTTCAAAAATGCTTCAGAGGATGAATTCAATTTGGCCCTTCAAATGGCTGAAAGTGTACCATGAGTATCCAGCAAATGGTCCAAGAGTGCACAGGCCAAACACCCACCCTGCAAAGAAACAAAAGACAGACGACAGTGAAGGCACAAAATGACGTCTGTGGACCCACATGCTGCTCTTATGACTCAAGCTCAGAAACTTGTTTGGTCAGGAACGACACGGGCTGGTACTGCTTGCCACCAAGAAAAAGCGAAGCGAGTGAACCAAGGTATGATACTGGCGGGAAAACCTTAGGCAGCGCAATAGCCACCTAACATGTGGATGCAGGGAGAGATTCATTGCGAGTTTCCCCTGCAATCCAACCATTGCTTTCGATGCCCAAGCCTGCCCACATCAGGAACGGGCACAGGTGTTCCCAAGGCTCAGAGTAGCAGACATCAACTATGCTTGCTCCAGAGCAAGAACACCACTGACTTGATCTTATCAAATCTCACTGGATCTCTTACACAAAGGACAAGAGCCATTTCTCGAACTCTCTACGTTCCCCTTGCTTCGGGGTCATTCAGGGGTGTTCCAAGCTCCCACCATGGTGAAATGATCTCGCTGTAAGAAATCAAGGCAAAAAGGCGAGCCTTCGCCCAGGAGACTCACAAAGGGTCAACAAAGTTCTCATGTTTTAATGGCTCAAGGTCAACCTTGTTATACAGCACTCACACAAACAGTCTCACTCCTGGCAAAGGACTCACTGGCAAAAAAGGATCAATCAAATTAAAGTGCAAGGGATCAGTGTTTGGATTTGACGAAATCCAAATTAGACTGATGCGTCCCAATCACAAAGGTCCTGCAATGCCCTTTGCAGTCTCTGCCCCCTTCAAAATGTGAAAGCCGCCAAGGCTTTCAACGAGCGGGGACAGAAGCATCCCTAGCTCAAATGGAAAACATCCTCTGACATCCTCGATGATCGATGAGCCTCGAGGTCATTAGCTTCGAGCAGCCAAACCCACCCTTCCCAGTCAGAAAGATATGCGAGCTGTACGCCCCGTCTTCAGATTGAGTGAACTAGGCGCTAGGGTTAAAGATACTGGATGAGACAGGTGCCAGCAATAAGGCATGTAAGAGATCAGTCCGAATTTGGACAGCAGATTGAATGCATCATGAATTCTTCAAACCTGGCTTGCAAAGGAACGGCTATCTTATCCACCCCACCAAGCAGAAAAAACTGAATCCAAGAAAATAAATGTCTAATTCATTCTAATTCTTGTTTGCTGTGAGTGTCCAAGAAATTTAAACGTCACCTGCACATCCATGTGATTTGAAAGCCACAAATCTGCAAGCGGCCAAGTGCCTAAGCCTTTATGCGCTTGTCTGCACTGGCTCCTGGAGATGTGGCTGCTATGCCCAAAGGTCTATCTAAACTTGTGCGTCAACCTGCACCTGAGTCAGCCTTGGAAGTTTTTCTTGATCTTGCTAGATTATCAGATGATTACCAACCTTAACTCCGCTTTAATGATGATTGAAGTCTCAGTCGTGCTCCATTGTGATCGAGGACTTTCTCTCCTGAATCGCAGCGGGGGCAGCTGATGCTGAGGCCGCAGTTGCCTGGCAGTTTGGTGATGTCTGGTGATGGGTGACCAGTCAAGCACAGTGGCCGAAAGCGGAACAAGGACTAGAGGCCACTCGGGGAAGAGTTGCTGTGCCGTAGATTTCGGGAGAAAAACGATTGTATAACTTGAGGCCAAAGGAAGGGGAACGAAAGCTGGTCTGGCAAGGTGGAAACACTTTTCTGCCGCATAAATTGGAGCCCTTGCAGCATTTCCCACTATGTTGTGTTGCTGTGTTTACTGAACTCTGTCTTGTTTGATACCTTCACCAAGTTTGGCGCCCTGCTCATATTGTTGGAGCAGCTCATGCTATATCCTCTTTCTTTCAACGGAGGTACAAAACATGAGATATTTCACGCCTGGGGGGCCCTCGACATGAGAGATTTCACGTCTGCATCTACAGGCAAGCCACTGCCCCAATGCTTTTGCAAGCCAGCTTTCGTGAAATGGTGTAGAAACATAAAGAAACATATTAGAAAATATTAAAACATATTAAAAACAAGATGCAGCCCACGAACCCGAATGCCCACACGTATGTTAATGGTACAGATGTCAAAACACATGGATATGCAGTCACGCAGAACACTTTTCTGCAATAGTTTATTTGAACAGTCTTGTACATATTTCCTCTGTTACCAGTCTGCAGTGTGGAGTGGGGGAGTGTAGAGTGGGGAGTGTAGAGTGTGTAAAGTGTGGAGTGTGGAGTGTGGAGTGTAGAGCGCAAAGTGTAGAGTGTAAAGTGTAGAGTGTGAAGTGTGGAGTGTAAAGTGTGGAGTGTAAAGTGTGGAGTGCAGAGTGTGGAGTGTAAAGTGTGGAGTGTAAAGTGTGGAGTGTAGAGTGTGGAGTGAAAAGTGTAGAGTGTGGAGTGTGGAGTGTGGAGCGGTAAGTGTAGAGTGGTAAGTGTGAAGTGTAAAGTGTAGAGTGTGGAGTTTGGAGTGTGGAGTGCAGAGTGTAAAGTAAGGAGTGTGGAGTGGTAAGTGTAGAGTGGTAAGTGTAGAGTGTGGAGTGTGGAGTGTAAAGTAAGGAGTGTGGAGTGTAAAGTGTGGAGTGGGGAGTGTAGAGTGTGTAAAGTGTAGAGTGTGGAGTGTAAAGTGTGGGGTGTGGTGTGAGGAGTGAGGAGTGAGGAGTGTGGAGTGTAAAGTGTAGAGTGTGGAGTGTGAAGTGGAAAGTGTAGAGTGTGGAGTGTGGAGTGTAAAGTCTAGAGCGTGGAGTGTGGAGTGTAAAGTGTAGAGTGTGGAGTGGAAAGTGTAGAGTGTGGAGTGTGGAGTGTGGAGTGCGGAGTGTAAAGTAAGGAGTGTGGGGTGTAAAGGGTGGAGTGGGGGGATTGTGGAGTGTGTAAAGTGTAGAGTGTGGAGTGTGGAGTGCGGAGTGTAAAGTAAGGAGTGTGGAGTGTAAAGTGTGGAGTGCAAATTGTGGAGTGTAAAGTGTGGAGTGTGGAGTGAGGAGTGTGGTGTGTGTAGAGTGTAGAATGTAGTGTGTAGAGGAGTGAGTGAGGAGTGTAAAGTGTAAAGTGTAGAGTGTGGAGTGTAAAGTGTGGAGTGTGGAGTGGAAAGTGTGGAGTGTAGAGTGTAAAGTTGGAATGTCACAAAGCGCCATGCCTGCCACGCAAAACGACATGACAACCTGCGTGGAAACCTTCGAAAAGGAGAGGTTTTGCAGCTTCCCCTATAGACACGGCGACGTGTCTAGAAAACCAGAGACACTTTCGGCACGTTATCAAAGAGGTTGGAATGTCACAAAGTGCCACGCCTGCCACGCAAAACGACATGACAACCTGCTTGGAAACCTTCGAAAAGGAGAAGTTTTGCAGCTGCCCCGATAGACACGGCGAAGCCACAGGAAAACTGGAGACTCGAAACGTGACACGTTGGAGCACCAAAACGAGCATTTCGTGCGAGACTTCCTCCAATTTTCACACTTTGAAACATGCTGAGAGGACATGTTTTGCAGCTTCCCCCATAGACACGGCGAAGCCACCATAAAACCAATGACGCGAGACGAGACAGGTGGGAGCACCAAAACGAGCATTTCGCGCGAGACTTCCTCCAATTTTGACACTTTGCAGCCTCAGAATCGACGTTTTCCTACGAGTTTTCGAGGAACCTCTACATTTGCTACCTCAAAATCAATGTTTCGTGCGAGGCTTCCGTCAATTTTCAGTACATCTCACAAAATGCCACGCCTGCCACGGCACTTGCACCTTGTCGCCACTTGACGCAGCCCTGCCAATGCGATTTGCAAGAAACACCCAACACGACACGTCTAAAGTGCTGCGCCTGCCACGCCAAATGACGATGGACCCGTCCAAAGTGCTGCGCCTGCCACGAAAACTGCCATGCATCTTCGGAAAACGTCGCAAAAGTATTGCACCTGCCACACAAAACGACTTTCGACACGTTATAAAACGCGTCTGAATGTCACAAAGTGCCACGCCTGCCACGCGAAACGAAGCAACGAAACGTTGGAAACCTCCAAAAATGAACCCTCCTGCAGAACTTACCATAGGCACTGCGGCACGGCCATACGGTCCTCACACGAACGGTTGCGAACGGTTGCGAACGGTTGCGAACAGAAACGCAACGTCGAGCGAACACACCCTCAACCCCCAGACCCCCAGAGTGAAACGGGAACCCTTGCTACGCATTCGGGAAAATAGTTCGCTGCAACCCTGACGTTGCGCCGCGTCTGACTTCAGGTGGCTATGAAGATAAAGTTGATGTTATTACCCCAATCAACACATTGACATAAGGGGTGGCGAATTTTGATCCCTTATGAAGATAAAGTTGATGTTATTACCCCAATCAACATATTGTTCATAGGGGGTGGCGAATTTTGATCCCTCATGAAGATAAAGTTGATGTTATTACCCCAACCAACATATTGTTCATAGGGGGTGGCGAATTTTAATATGATGATGATCATGATGTGATGATCATGATGTGATGGTGTGATGATGTAATGATGTGATGATGTGATGATGTGGTGATGTGGTGATGTGATGGTAATGATCATGACGATTGTAAGTGTGGAGCAACGTCCGGGTTGGGCCGAACATGTTCAAAGCCGAAAAAGGATGGCCGTCACCCAGCCTCGGGAACGGTGACTGGAGCAACCTGCATGGAGTCTGTCACCGCAACCGCGGTCAGATTGTGCCAAGGTCAACGAACTTAGCTCACTATGATTCAATATGCCATTACGCCCCTTGGACTATCTTAGAACACCCCTTTCCAAGGTGTGCAAATCATGTATTACTTCCAACGGCATCTTGCCTGAACAGGAGGTGCCATGGTGCCCACCACCTGGCAGAAAATCTTCACATCTTGTAGAAATCAACAGGCAAAATCTTGTAACATTCCTTCTCTGCCACTCTATGATCATTGTCACATCGTTCCGGAATTGTCAGGAACTATGCCATCAATCTCCCTCACCTGCCTGAGGAGGAAGGACCTGCAGGATGCCAATCGACATGGCCACAAAATGCGATCATTTCTGCACATTGGGAACTACAAGTATTGACCTAAGGTTTCCTTGATACAGGATAGATCGGACAGATACTCAGATACTCCCAAGAATGAAGCTGCAGAATCGCGCCACTTCCCTTGATCTGATTTGATCTGAAGCCAGCCTGGACGGGATGGTCCTCACCGGCAATCACCTGCGGTTTAACTATGTTTAACTGGGTCATCGAAACAAGGCAAAACTTGGATCTGTGGAATCCAACAGCCGCCTGCCTGTTCCACAACTTGCGCAGGATGCTCCTGGTTAAGTAAGTGGCGTGCAGACACGAAAAGACTGTGGGTGCACGATGCATGCCAAGAACAAGGAAAAGTGTATTTCTACAAAATAAAAAGGTGTGTAATGAGCATGCATCCAGGAAGTGGACATCACTTCCAAAAAAAAACAAAATCATCGCGGAAACTATGGTGAGGACCAAAAAGGAGACTGCAAGAAGGGGAGCCTGTTGGCGAATCAATATCCAACCCATCCCATCCCCATCGAGGTCCTCGCGTCTTGGGGCCAGAGGAATGTCCACCTCCTGTGTGGTGCCTTGCAAGGTCTGACCCACCATTGGCACCTCCACAACCTTCTCCACAGTCTGCACCTTCGTCGCAACGGTCGCAACCGCGAATTGTGATGTTTTGACTTCACTTGGTGAGAATCTGCAGTGTATCACGACCAAAAACATAGTTGCCCATCTGTACACAACAGCTGTTTCCACTTACAACTCAGGTTGTCAACAAAAAAATATCCATACATACATATTTCATATATCTATATCAATCTATATCATGTAAATGTGGTAAACAATGATGTACAGATATACATGTATACTCGGCAAGTGTCCAAGTTGCAATGGTAGGAGCTCAAGTCTTGTACTGGTTCTCTTCCTCCAAGATGTGCTATGGCGAGACAATCCGGTTACACAGGATGGAAATGGGCCCTCGCACCTTTTTGTTTCCCAAACACCCACTGCAGATCCATTCCCGGTGCAAGTTGTATGTTGTTTGTCAGGTGCGCTCTTGTTCTCTAAAACTGACATTCCGTCTTGTTTCCGTTTCCTCGCTGAGCGCATCTCATTGTCGCTGACAATTCTCCACTGACTCCCGAGCTGCTAGTAGTGCTCCAGCTCCTTCGCAAACGAATTTCCTAGTCGGGCTTCTGAATGTACCCAGCGCAAAATGACCCTGTTGGTCCTTTGAGCATGTTTGACACATCAACTCCAAACTGGTTCGCCTCTCAGCACCATGTGTACTAAGCTCTTCAGTTTGCAAAGGGTCAAAAACATTTCTGGAATCCGACAGTCTCATTAATATCACAAACATTAGTCCCAGGTCCAACCATCTCACCCCACTGATGCCTAGCATGATACAATTGGTCTTCGCCATTGACCACAGCAGCAGCTGCAGCGGCCTCTGGACTACGAACAACTCTGTCAATCTTATTCGCATGCCAAGAAATGGGTGTGACTTGTTCCAGGTGACCTTCTAACAACGTGACTGGCCTATTCCCAGAAACAAACCCTGTGTGCTGCTCCCATCGCGCCTGTTTTGACCCGCAGCATGGGCCCAGATGAACAGACCTACTTCTACTGACTCTGGGAAATGAAGGGTCACCATTTTGTGGTGTCTTCGAGATTTGGCAGCATAAATCAATTTGTTGGTTTTGATGATTGTCTCCACTGTCCCTTTTGCAGCTTCTGACAAAATAGACCTACCTCTGCCGCAAAGTGCGGCGCGACTTGTTGTGCGTGCCAACTCAAGGCTCCCAGTGCAGCACGCAATTGGGTATGTTCTCTACTGGTGAGTGTGCGATCCTTATCTTTCCGACGGCTGGCACTGAGTGGAATTTCATGGACTTTGTCCATGTAGCTTGGTTGAGAAAGGTGATAACTATTGTCTGATTGTTCTTCAATCAGCACTCCACACTGTACAAACTTCTTGCTTTCCCACTCGCCCCAAGCATACTTTTCTCGAATGGTCTTCAGCAGAGCTTCCCATTCCTGGTCTTGTTGACCTCCACTGAACAGGAAATCATCAACATGGCAACTGATGATGCCTCGTAGGGTACCTTGCGTTTCCACAGCCACATGCATGGATCACTCCAAGCTTTCTGCAGACCAAGTTCTTCTAAGAATGTTGATACACTGCGATACCATTCCAGAGGCGCATCGACCAAGCCGTAGCAGCCCCGTTTCACACGAGTAATACTGTCACTGGGAATGCCCATTGCCTCATCAATTTCTGGGAATGGGACGCAGTATAAGTCTGTAGGGTATTCTCTTCCTTGGAGGAAAGCGCCTGTGACATCACCCTTCTGAGTGAGCCATCTTCGAATGGCGGCTGCTTGAAGGAGAAGTTGACGACTCTGATTCGTCATCACTGGAGTGGTTGTTGCTCTGTGTTCGTGGTCAGGATCCTGGTAGCCAAGCAGTATGGCTCTGGCCTTTGGTTTTGTACTGCCATCGTCTTGCAACTTCCATGTCAAGATCCACCTCATTCCCACGGCCTTGTGTTTTGGCAGCTGCAGTTGCGGTGGCAATGCTTCAAATGCTTTCGCAGCTATGAAGTTCTTGACCTCGACGCCTTTTGCACCCTCAAAGAGCTTGCGGGTCTCTGGGTCCATGCGTTTTTCACTAACTTCTATACTGCGTCGTTTCATGCTGGCTACAAAGTATCCTGCCATATTGGCCTCCAGTGTTGTCCAACTTCGGTTGCTGGTTGGCATGTCTATAGCGATCTCTACACCGGCCTCATAGTCTGACCAGTATGCATGAGCATCCGCGCTGTTCTCCTCGAAGTTCACTTGCGACCACCAAGGTCCTGTTTGACTGTCGATCTCCATGTCGGTTCTCTCCACTTGTGCCACAGGACGTTTAGTCCGGTGACGAGTCAAAGGTCTTTCAGGTACTGGGGCTTCTTCTTCTGCACTTTCCCACTCCATGTCTGTGGGCTGATTCTCGGTGGCATCCTCATACTCATGTTTCCCCATTTCTTCCACCATGTGTGGTACTGTCCAGGGTGCTTTGCTCTCGGTGTCTGTGGCCAAGTGTTCCATGAGCTCTTCTCTGGTTGTGGCATGCCGTAATTGTTCCACACAACATTTGAGCAGCCTGCGACCCCTGATGATCCAGACCGAACTACCAGCTCGCAAATTCCCGTGTTCATCTCTGTGAGTCTCTGTGATTAAGACTCGACCTGGTCCTAAGAGCCCTCCTGTCTTTGTGGCATCCAAACTCTTGGGCAACTGTTTTCTCCAATGGTAAACCAAATCTCCTGGGCGGTAGTTGAACTGTCGTTGACCTCGTGAGTTCAAAGCCCGAGTAGTTCTCTCCTTGGCCAGCCCAGACGAGTGTGCTTGCTCTGCCGCCCTCATTCTTTCTATGGTTTGTTGAAACTCTTCAGTGGGATTCCCCGTGTGTGGACGACCTTCAAAGTGTTGATGAACCTCCCAGTCTCATCAGGTGCTTTGCCCGCATGTTGTGCTGGAGAAGAACCTCTGACAATTTCGCGGTGGTTACAAACTCGCACTGCAGTGCTAAGTGCATCCTCCGGAGTGATGCTGGGTTCATTCATCACAAGCTTGCTCATTACCTCTTTGAGACCTCTGACAGCCTGTTCACAGATTCCAAACTTCCAGTGTGCTTCAGCGGGAATCATATCTAATCTAAATATATGAATTCAGCATCGCAAAATGCTTCAACTTTGTTTGGGTGGAAAGCACCTGCAGGATGCAACCGAAATGTTGTGCGTTTTCCAAAGTATTGCATCCAACTCTCTTTTAAGTACTGAATAAACTGAGGCATTCAAAGTTTGTTTCTTACCTCTACACAGCACCTTAGCCGTCCTAAACCTGCTGCCTTCATCAATCAAGACCGCAAACCCCACAGTTTCTTTGGTTTCATTGTGAGTCCAGTGCCCCCCATCGGCGCTCAACATAGCCCATTTTGGTGGTAGCGGCTCCAAGGTTGCCGCATGTTTCCCATTCAGTTTCTGTTTCTCAGCACAAATCGTGCACTGAAACTCTTCAGCAGCCTTGCTCACCGGACTACTAGCACCCCGTTTCTTCAACGCTAAAACCAAGTTCCTAGTGCTACAGTAGCCGGTAGCCGCATGAAGAAGATACAGTTGCTTCTTCAGATGCTCATCGGGCATTTTGGAAACCCCGGGACCCTCATTCACAAAAATCCCTTCTGGGTTATCCCCCTTACTTTCCCACTTTTGGTGGTTTTGGGTTTGCCCACACGAGCCCCATGTGCACCGGATCCTCATGACATGCCCCACACGTGAATTTGATCCCATGATTATGAACTTCCTTACGGTAACAAAATGACCCTCCCCCAAAGTGGCGTGGCAAGTCAATTCTACCGTGGAGTTCCTCATGTAACCGGACATGATCCATTTCATGCATGATGGCATATTCAGGGGTATAGTAAGCGGACACCTGAGTCATGGCTCCCTCACAAATCCCATGTTCATAGTTCTTTGGGCACTTGCAAGTCAACTGCATCATGTTGGCGAACCTACGATGAGTAGTCATAATTTTCCATGCCTTTTTCAAAGCTTTTGGGTTTTCTCATGTCGCAAATTCACCTGACGCCCATGGACTACCGCGGTCAGCAGCTGAAACTTTTCTCGCAGCTTCTGCATGACTGGCAGACGCCACGCTTGGCACTTTTCCGACCATTCCCATGTGACGTGCGTTCCCCGCTGGACGCAGTGCTGGTACATGCAACAAGCCCAACATATTGTTTTAAGACCTCCCTACGTTTCTTTTCCAGTTCCTCCCTTTGACTGGCGGTCTTCTGATTCAAATTTTGAATGGGGGAATATGGGCCACATTCAAAGGATATATAGACATGACGAGAATTCAAAAGGTTGATTTTGGAGATAATTAACTTCACCCCTTCCCCGGTCCCAAGATCACATCCATTCCGTTGGAACAACGCTCAGCAGCATTTTCTCGGCCGGCGAGGTGCTGGACCTCATTCATGCGACAGCCGACTGGCTGGGCTGCACGCAACTTCAAGCAAGGTGACATCACTCTCCTGTGTTAGTTGATCAAAAGCCGAAGCAGCAACATCACACTGAATGCTATTGAAAAACCTTTGGGCATTGGGAGTGAGTGTTTGGAAATTTCTACCCTCGGTCCCTATGGTGCCGCTCATGCCGCTCATACATGGATCCTCCACCATTGGATGATCTACTTCTCTGGTGTGACCGGGCTCAACACTGGGCTCCAGCTCCCTGCGGAGTTCTGCATGTCCTTGTACTTGATGGTCTTTCTATGTGGCCGGTTCTGGAGTTGGTCGACGATGTCCTCCTTCATCTCTGTCATTTGCGCTGGTTGCGGAGCCCACTGACCCCGCACTCTCGGCCGGCTCGGCCGAGCCCATCATCTCTTCTTTCACCGGCTTCACCTTCACCATGTTCTCGGTTGTCTGGCGCTCCAGCCAGCCTGGGAGACGTTGCACCGACTGCTGCATTGCCCCTCTTTTGCCGTCGTGATCACCCACTTGCAGTAGTTCTTCCCCTGCTGCATCACCTCCTCGTACGAGAGGGCACCGTGCTGTCCAAACCCGACTGGGTCTGTGCCATGTGCTGGACTGATCTGGTAGATCTTCTCCATGGCCTGTTTCTGCAAGTCGAGGATGGTTGCATTCCCCGCCACTGACAAGTTGAGCTGCTCGTGGTTGAACTTCTGCAACTCCATCTTCTTCTTTGAGGCGGCATTCAGCTTGACCACCCATTCTTGGAGAATAGTGCGCTTCGAGCGCTTGCCGGTCAGCCCCTTCTCCTCCTTCAACTCGGCTAGACGAATCCTCGGCTCCGTCACCGTCCGCTTTTCCGGCGCCACTTCGCCCAGCTCCAACGCTCGGAAGTCAGCTCTTTGCGTGACTTGGTCATGGCAACAGTGAGGTAGAGATGAGGCAGCTACAGGATGACTGACTACTTTGATCCACACTGTGAAGTTGATATGTTCTTGTAAAGGTGATTCAGTGTGCATGTGGTGATTTGTGTGTGTGGGGTGTGCACTTTGCGCTCCAGGAACTTCACTCAATTTGTTGCCAACCCCAACAACCTGATCAAAACCGTTACCTTCAAACGTTTCGGCCGTACTAACTACCTTTGCCTGACTTTCTACGCTCTGGCCCCCTCTTTCACTGGCAGGCTCCAACGAAAAGAGGTGCTGTCCCTAGCAAAAATCAGCTAAGCTCGGAACTGCAGTTTCACAGCTCCGGGCATGTTTGTATAGATCTTCAGTCAGGGAGATCAACTGATGGCCTGATGCAGACCTCTCCAGAGGGATGACCTTGTACTTGTCCAAGCTGCGAAAGGCGACCATGTCCGCGGCATAGTCGATCACAGCCCCCAAGGACCTCAGAGTGTCAATTCACAAGAGAGTATAGGGCCAGTGCCCTTGTCCAAGGCATGGATCTTCAACACCCCGGGCTTGTCGTTGGCACCATTCTCAATCTTAGCGGTTGAGATGCATGTGTCTTTGGATGGGTTTCCAAAGCCAAAAGTGGGCCGGTCGTTCACATCAATCTCCATGACGCCATCACGTCCATATTTTGCCACATTGCAGGCCATCAACTTTTCCAAGGCGAAGACTGAAGACAGAGTTCTGGTGGCACCTCCATCTATGATGCCCATCCCCGCCTCAATGGCCTCTTGCGTGGTCTTCGCATAGTTCATGCCATAGCGGACCTCCTGGGTTCTGTCCGGTAGTACCGTCGAGACATCTTGACGGTCTTCTGTTTGGCCCTTGCCTCACGCCTTGCCAGAAGCCTGCCTGTAGCCCACCTTGGTCACGACGACGTAGCTTTTCTTCTGGCCACTGCGCTCGTAGCTCCTGTGCCCTGCAGGCCAAAGCTGCCTTGGATGGCAGTCTGAATCATGTTATTCTCGTTGGCATCGAGTGCGGCATCTTGCAAGAGATACCACCCTTGTAGGAAAGTCTGGTAGAAGCTCTTGTCCCTCTCGCTTCCATGACTCATCTCTTCTGGTCCCGCGGAACCAATCCAATAGCTTCCGGACTGGCCCCAGTCATCTGAAGGTTCTTCTTCAGCTCCGGAATGGAATTCTTCCTCTACCCACTCACCGTTCTGTGATTGCTGAGACTCACTCTGTTCCTGCCAGCTCCATTGATCAGCCCCCCATTGACGACGCCAGCTATTGTCGCGCCTGTTTCGCCATTGCCGTTGGCGGTGCTGAGAGTCACAGTGGTCAGCTACTCGTTCATCGACTCCATCTTGCGCCTCTTTGTGGTCTTGAAGTATCTGTTCAGATGCCCAACGAAGTTCGTAGATGATCTAGTAGGTGACGGACTCCCCCATTCCACGAGACCCACACTGGTCTCTTGCCAAAGAGGAACTTTCTTGCGGTTCCTGTGAGTTCGCTGACTAAGCGTGGTCGCAAAGAGAGCATTTGTGATACGCTATCCCTTGCTCCCGCTGAAGCGCCACCTCCTCATAGTTTTGGAAGCTTGCCGCCTCTCCATTCCATGTTGGCACTCCGTCTCTGGCGCATGCTCTCATTGACACTTGTCATTCTGTCCTGGCCTGGCAAGGACAGCCGTCCCCTGGATCCTCTTCTCACACGAGCCTGTGGTAGGCTCCACTACCAGGCAAGTGTCCAACTTGCAATGGTAGGAGCTCAAGTCTTGTACTGGTTCTCTTCCTCCAAGATGTGCTATGGCTAGACAATCCGGTTACACAGGATGGAAATGGGCCTTCAAACCTTTTTGGTTCCTCAAACTGCGGACGAGCGAGCGTCTGGCGAGACTGCATCAAGTGATCTTCACTTGCATACTGTATACATGCTACGATATAATATACAGGAACAATGCAAACAGACATACAAAATTACAAAATCTTAAAAATATATGAATCAGCCTCGAAGCTCCGAACAGCTAGGCTAGGTTTCTTAACAAAACTCAAGCAATTTCTTGAGATGGATCCCCTAACTCCTAAGCGCAAACTTCGTTGTGAAAACCAACTATGAGACCCCGTTTGAAGACTTTAACTTAAGTGCCTGCAAGCAATGTTTCAGGCTTCAAACCCTTGAATGAAGGAGAAAAAGTTCATTTTGAACCAAAACTGCATTGAGGAAAGCACGAGTGGGATCTCAACAATCTTCTCGATTGTTTGAACCTGAGCAAACCAAGTCCGTCAAAGTCAGGGTGCTCTCACCGGTTTTGTATCACACTGAATACGTAATCTAAAGTCCTCAATCATCGGAAATACATGGAAATACGATGTCAATTGGTAAAGTATATAGCTGAAACTTCCGGGGGAAGGTGATCATTGTCAAAGCAGGGTGAGAGACCAGGGTCTCATGTCTCGTCTCATGCGTAATTGTGTCACTGAAATGATTAAGCAGCCTGCCTGTGGAACTTCAACTTGCTTCACGACTGGCACATCCACAATCTTCTCCAAAGTCTCAATGACTGTCACCTTCAGAGAGAAAAAGTGACACCAGGCTTACAATCGCAGCCTCTGTCTCAAACATTTTGCATTATCCTGCTGAGTACATACTGCCCTGAAAGCCGCACAAATCGTGCGGATGAATTCCCTGAACAGCCTCCACAGGCTTCTCCACAGGGACGTGGACCGGGACGTGACGATGCTTTTGCACGGGAATGTGGACGTGGTTGTCCTTCGATAAGTTCAATCGTTGAAACCAAAACAAAAAAGTTTTGAAAGTATTCGCGCAAACAGGATTGATTGGCACATGAGTACACTGGAAAAACATTCAAGTGATAAGAGGGAGAAAAATCTCACCAGTCCATTTGTGCAGGCAAGGTTCGATGTATTCGATCTGGGGAATTTCCACTGTTTTCTGCACCTTGAGCATTGCTCAAGCATTGAAGTACAGCTTTGGCACGCTGCACACTGAACAAAAGAAATTGAAACTCCGAAGAATGCTGCAACATGTTCTGAATCATTTCAGCACAAATAGTGGATGGTTTCTTTCAACGTAGCCAAGTCCGGACAAAAACTCAAATAATTAGATTCTAGATAATACATGATAATACTAAGACTAAGAGAATTCAGAGAGATACACTTCAAATAGATGCAGGTGAGCAACGGTGCTGACCATGGGCACATGCACTTGCTTTGCCACAGGAACTGGTACGACTTTGTCAACATACCTCAAATGCTATGCACCATCCACCAATGATGTTGCCTGAAAGACTTGAAAAGAAACGCGGAAGTTCTGAAAATCAGCCTGGAACCCAAGGCTTTTGCAGGCAAGTGGCTCGATCTGAGGGATTTCCACGGTCTTCTGGACGGTTTGGACGTGCGGCACCTGCACCTGCTTCTGGACGGGCACCTGGACAACCTGATCTTCATACTCGATCTGCGGCACCTCCACCTGCCTGAATCTGGAGCATTTGCAACGACCCAAAAATGGTTCTTCCCAAACGGACCCTACACCGCATCAGAGACATGAAATGATTCTTTTGGGGATGATGCAGCGGAAAAGAAGGAAAGCAGAGCTGTGACAGTGCAGCTGTGACAGAGATGTGCAAAAAAAGACTGAATATGTGAGGCCCTGCCTCTGCACAGTCTGGATCATCGGCACGTGGACCTGTTTCTCGACGGGCACGTGCACAACCTGATCTTCGTACTGGACTTGAGGCACTTCGACAGGCCTCTGCACCTTCTGCACCATTGGCACGTGCACCTGCTTCTCCACAGGAACGTGCACAACCTGGTCTTCATACTGCACTTGTGGCACCTCAACCGTCTTCTGCACCGTCTGGATCATAGGAACGTGCACTGGTTTCTCCACAGGAACATGCACGACTTGGTCTTCATACTGCACTTGTGGGACTTCAACGGTCTTCTGCACCTTCTGCACCATGGGAACATGCACTTGCTTAGTCACGGGGACATGCACAACCTGGTCCTCATACTGAACTTGAGTAACTTCAACTGGCTTTTGGATCTTCTGGATCATTGGCACATGCACCTGTTTGGTCACTGGAACCTGCACCACCTGATCCTCGTACTGAACCTGAGGGACTTCAACCGTCTTCTGCACCTTCTGCACCATGGGTACTTGGACCTGCTTGGTCACTGGCACTTGGACAATCTGGTCCTCATACTGGATCTGAGGAATCTCAACGGTCTTCTGAACCTTTTGAACCACTGGCACATGAACATGCTTCTGAACGGGCACGTCCACAATCTGGTCTTCGTATTGGATCTGTGGGACTTCCACGGTCTTCTGGACTGTCTGAATGTGCGGCACGTGCACCTGCATTCAGAATGCATTCTCGAGTCTTGAGCATGCAAGGTACAAATCGGTGAAGTGCAATAACACTGTGGAAAATGCCGTTTTTTTCTGCAGTCGGTTCAAAATGGTTCAAAGCAGCAGCACAAGCCAAAGGATCCAAAGGCACATGTTTGGCCACTGGGATCTCAATGTGGTGGTCCACATATTCCACCTGAGGCACCTCAAAGCACCCAGAGTCCATTGAGTCCATCGATCCACTGATATCTGAAGTGCCTTCAAAACATCGAGTTCACAAAGAATCTGGGAAAGCTGCCTCACAATGCACTTTCTACAACACTGCAATAAGTAGCAGGCTTCCACATGTTTCTGCTGCTTCATTGGCACTGGGACTTGCCTGGAACACTTGATGCATGACAGCAAAGAAGATGTTGGAGCAGCATTTGGAGATTTGGAAGAGCACAACTGCAAACAACAACACCAACATAAATCAGGGTTTCCGTCCAAAATAAGGGAATCTCGAACAGTGGGAGCCTGCATGAGAAGTGCAAAGGGAAAGTGACCCTAGGCAAAGACTGGCCTTGAGACTTGAAAAAGACATTGACAAACCATCTACTGAATCTACTAAAGACTTACAAGTTTTGATGGGCACAGGTTATGAGAAAGTGAGCAATTCCCGGAAATTGGCTATGGAATGTTTGTCCCACAGAGGGGCAAGGTGAACAGAATCCCATCTTTAAAAAGCGGAGTAAAGGAAGTGTGTAACATTTGAAAATAGACGCTTCTGGTGGCCATGGCACCCCTATGATTCACAACGCTGATGCACAACGCTGCACATGATGTAATTATTCATCTCCAAACTGCGCTGGGCATAGACAGGGACGGCCTGTGCTTGACCACTGGGACGTCCACGACCTCGATGCATAGGTCAATTTTTGGATGTTCTAATAGGAAAGTGGAAAGCAATGGAAAGCAATGGAAAGCAATGGAAAGCAATGGAAAGCAATGGAAAGCAATGGAAAGCATATGAAGGCTTTGAAATAGGTAATCTAATGTAATCTATGCAATGCCACTATGGTAACCCTTTTGCAAATCAGTGGTAGGAAAATGCACAAAAAATGCGGCATGGTCTCGTTGCAAGTTCGTTTTTCAGTCCACGACCTCGTCAATGTATTGCACTTGTGGCACCTGAACCTGTCCACAAGAAAAGTATGAAAAAATGTATAATGGTCAATTCAGTCAATTGCAATTCAGCCTCAATCAGCCTATGCTCAAAGAAATGCGACGGTGCCGAGTTGTGGATGGATAATTCCATGAGAAGGGAAAGGGCAGAATTCACCAAGCAGACCTGAATTTCATTTGTCACTCTCGTACCTGCCTCCTTCTGAACCACCTTCTGCACAGGCACATGCTGCACCATCACCTGCAGCACAAGCTATGCTCTGTTCGCTTCATCAGATGAAATTGGATGCCCTGCTTGCCACAGCAGTTGCCACAGCAATGTCTTACACCCGACCTTGGGCACATGCTGCACCTGCTCTTGGATCACTGGCTTCTTGCGCTGGACCACCTTACGAACCTGATCACATGGCATCACAATGCAGAGTGAGAAGGTGTCACAAGTGGAAGCAGTTTATCTCACAATGTAGAATTTGCCAAAAAGAATGAAAGTTGCGTTATGTCGAAAAATGAACTTATGAACGGAAAACAGTTAAAATATGCCAATGTCTTTGCCAAAGAACCACAGTTGGCTTCACCACTTCAATGGTCTCAACCTGGTTCTGGACAACCGTGTCCACCATGGTGCTCATGACCTTCACAGAGCCAGGGCAGAGGACCAAAAGTGGAGTTTGGCACCCGGCAGAATGGATTGAGATTAAATTACTTAAAATAGAACATATAAACATCATATAAACATCATATAAATATAAACATCATATAAACATCCTATAGACATCATATAAACATCATATAAACTCAGGCAAAATGTACAACCTTGTACAACCTTGTACAATCTTGCGACATGCATGTTCATCAAAATCAAAATATAAACTGCCAATGGCGCAAACATCCGTAACAAAAAAGGGCAGCAACATGCAGCCACTCTCATCTGCAAGACCTTTCGCTTTCAAACCTGACATGCCTTTCG
Organism: Cladocopium goreaui; assembly: GCA_947184155.2. Classification (NCBI taxonomy): domain Eukaryota; class Dinophyceae; order Suessiales; family Symbiodiniaceae; genus Cladocopium; species Cladocopium goreaui. The sequence goes on from CAMXCT020002618.1 coordinate 31,713, forward strand.
CTTTCTCATTGCTTGCCTTTGGCACTTTGATGGTTCTTTCTTCGATCTGGATCTTGGGGACCTACCAGGAACATCCAGGAACCCAGTAGATCGAGTAGCAGCTCAGTAGCACATTGCTAGGCTTCAAGTCTGTCGATGTTCCATGGCAGACATCTGAGCACCTCAATGGTCTTCTCGATGACAACAGGACGCGGAACTTCCACAACGAGGTCAACGGGGTTGTGCACAACTCGTTCCATCTTGTTCACCTTGGAGGAAGCACATACTGCCACAAAAATTCATTGCGTGACAAGCAGGTACAAGAGCCAGGTGTTCCCTGCCCTAAACGACATGCACAAGCTGGAAACTGAAAAACTAGGCCAAGCGCAACAGGCACATGCACAACTTGCTCAACGTGCTGCTCCACAGGGACGTCAACCACCTCCTGCGACAATTCAGGCACTCTTTTGGGGATCAAGTGACAGTTCAGAGTCAGTCAGTTTCCCATAATGTAGGGAGCAAAGTCTGAATGTTGCCATCAGCGCAGCGGCCTCGACGTGGAAGTGATGCTGGCGTTCGTGCTGCATCACTTTTGGCACGTGCACAACTTCCTCCTGGTCAAGGGAATGTTGCTTTGGTCAACCTTTGGTGGCCTGGAGGCTCCATGCAAAGCATGTTAGAAACAAAATTCTTGCAGGCTCCCTGCGTGTTCATCAATTTGAAATGCTGCACATGATCCTAAAGGAATTGGAAGAGTGAAAGACGGATAAGCTGAAAAAGCATGAAAAAGTATTAAGTATTGAAGAGTGAAGTTCAATGAACCTACGTGGAACCTACCCAGTAGCTGACCCTTTTTTCTTGAAGGGTTCAGATACTTCAGGCCGCGCTTCTGATTTTGCTTTGGCCCTACATGATGCTCCTGGGTCATTGGCACGTGCACCTCCACCACCTGCTCGACATGCTGGTGGGAGATGCGTTCCTGCTGAATCACCTTGGGCACGTGCACCACCTGCTCCTGCATCAATCGGATCGGGCCATGTCGGATCATGTCGGACCAGGACAAGGACCCGAACGAGATCAAGAACGAGATCAAGGCCAACTTCAGCAAGGAGAGCAGGGACCGGCAGACCGGACGAGATTTCGACATCTCAACACAAGAGCGAAATGGAAAACGGCAGCCCCATCATGCTGGGTCCTGCATCATAGGAACAGGAACTTCCACGGTCTGTTCCACTTGCTGGTGCTGGACTCGCTGCTGAGTGATCACCTTTGGCACGTGGACAACCTCTTCCTGTCGCCAGAAATTCAGAGCAGAATCACAGAAGGATATCTCCCAAGTCCCAAAAGGATTCAAAGACTCGGCTCCCCAGTTGCTATCTGCCAATCCCCTTCTGAGTCTTACCGGAAAAAGGATCAAGACCTCACTTTGATCAAACACTCCCTTCCCTCCTGCTGCATAGGAATTGGAACCTCCACAGTCTGCTCGACCTGCTGCTGGAACTGACCTTGGAAGAAAGGCCGGAGGAGTGTCAGAAGGACCTCCGAGTCTAGTCTAGGGTTCGGCTCATGGATCTGATTTGACAGAAAAACTGACTGATTGGCTGCTGAGTGAGTGGGCAAACACGTACGTACCGTTGGATTTTTGATGCAATGACTAGACTCCCATCATTCACCCAGAGACTTCATGCGAGCAAGTCGCGAGTTTGGGTCACAACTTTCGGAACGTGCACGACCTCCTCCTGTGTCATTGGGATTGGCACTTCCACGGTCTGCTCGACCTGCTGCTGCTGCACGCGAGTGTGCGTAATCACCTTGGGCACATGGACGACTTCCTCCTGTGTCATAGGAATTGGCACCTCCACAGTCTGTTCCACATGCTGCTGTTGAACTCGAGTCTGAGTCATGATCTTGGGCACGTGAACCACTTCCTCTTGGGTCATAGGCACAGGCACCTCGACTGTCTGCTCAACGTGCTGATGCTGCACTCGAGTCTGGGTGACCACCTTTGGCACCTGAACTTCTTCCTCTTGCATCATGGGAACTGGCACTTCCACAGTCTGCTCAACATGCTGGTGCTGGACTCGAGTCTGGGTGATGATCTTTGGAACGTGAACGACCTCTTCCTCCATCATTGGCACAGGCACCTCCACAATTTGCTCGACATGCTCATGCTGCACGCGTTGCTGCGTGATGATCTTAGGAACGTGGACGATCTCCTCTTCGATCTGTGGCACTGGCACTTCGACCAACTGCTCCACCTGCCTGTGCTGGACGCGCTGCTGGACGACCACCTGCCAAGAATTGTGCGTCTTTGTATGTGCTTCTCATGCACACAGATAATACAGAATATATATATAATTATATATACGTATATACAGCATGTACATGAAAATGAAAGGATGATAAAGGATGATTCTTTAATGATTCTTTAGCGTGCCTTGGGGACGTGCACAACCTGCTCCTGCTGCATAGGAATTGGAACCTCCACAGTCTGCTCGACATGCTGATGGTGGTGACCTCAATGCAAAATGGCTGCGCAAAATGACACAAATCCTCATGGCTGCTGGACCTTTTGCTGTGGACTTCACATGACTTCACTGCTTAGGCCTTGGCGATTCTGCGTCTGAGTCACAGGGACATGGACAATCTCTTCCACCATCTGTGGGATTGGAACATCCACCTCATCAAGCAAATCTCTCCACAGAATGTACCCTTTTCATTGCACTTCTCTTGTACAGAGTTTCATCCGTTGGACCTTCATCTTTTCCTAAGACTCGCTACTGCCATTTCACCATCTTTATCCAACACTATAGGCTATAGGCTATATCTATCTATATCGTATCATCCAACAGAAGAACTTCCTCTAGGATCCTCTAGGTACATAGATATCAGGATTAGCTCTCTTTCCACCAAGCTGCAACTTGCTCCACCGTGCGCTGCTGCACGCGCTTCTGCGGAATGATCTGTGGCACCTTCCAGTCAAGTGGAGTGAGGCACGGCAGAAAGGCATCTGCACCGAGTTGTGGGCCAAACAAATGCAACGAGTTCGTAAAGATTTGTTTCAGGATGTTTCAGGTGGTTTGCTACTTTCTCATCTCTCGGAACAAATTCGATCTGCTGACATACACACATGAAACATGAAACATGGAAAAACAGATCTGTTGTTCATGTTGGAAAAACCGTCAATCGAATCGCATGGATTTCACCTCGACAACTTGCTCCACGATCTGCTCCACTTGCTGCTGCACAATCTGTGGAACCTGTTTCAAGACTTGTGAATCGATTCCCAAAATGCGGCTTCTATAGTTTCCGGTCAGCAAAAACACATGCTGTAGCTGTGGTTTGTCCTTTTCTTGCCAGAGTGCCCTGTTGGCTTGGAATACTGTAGTCCAACTCAAACTGTGGCTTCATATCTGAATTTGCATGTATCGGGCTCTGCAATTTGGAGCTGTCACTGAAACTCCCACACCTCAACCACCTTGTTCACGACTTGCACCTGCTCCCAACAAGCATTCCAAAACATATTGTTGTCTGAAAAAAAGAAAAACTCAGAAACTGCCACCGTGATAGTAACATTGATATCTTTTACGCAACGGCTAATTGCAACGAGGAGATTGTATGGATTATATGTGAGTTTCTGTCATATGATGCATTTGTGGCGAAGCCATAGCTGAACTTTGTTCAATCAAATGAAGCAAAATCAAAGTCAATGTGAGTCGATGTGAGTCAATGTGCTAGCGAACCTCGGGAATTTCCTGCTCCTCCACGACTTCTTGCACGGTTGGGATCTCCACGATCTGATCGCCATGCTCTTTAGCATCGCTCCATCAGACCAAGAGTGTACATACAATTCATACAATAACTAAAGAAATCTAAAGAACAAAAGCATCAAGATGGTCCATGACTCCATGACCGATTTGTTGAGGGGAAAAAAGAATCAAAACGCAACTGTAACAGTACTGTAACACAACACATCCAAGACATTCCAAAACTCTCTCTTCCAACATCTTCCAACTGACACGGGACACGCCTGTTGCTTCACCTGTCCGGGCACAACCTGCTGTTGGCGTTCCACGGTCACCTTGCAATTTTGCTTGAACAGTGGCCTGCTCCCTGACAGCTTTCAGTCTCCTTTGGTGACAAAGGTCTTACTGTATCATGTCAGGACCTGCTAGGAGATAGAATTTGAACTTCCACACTTACCCAATCTCAACAGGGACTTTCACTTCACTTCTTTGAAGCATCACGGAGAGGTGCCTGTGGCTGCGCATCCACCTCTGTTCCCACGCCGGCAATGTACTGCGGTTGGCCCTGCTCGCGAGTGGCGTGCATCTGGGCATTGTGCAACCTTGGCGGAAAAATGTGACAGCAGTACATGGTCGGATCATGTGAGGTCCACTTCAAAAGGCAAAATATGTTGGTGGTGGAGAGGGGTGACTAAGCGTGCAGCAAACTGGTCCATGGAAGACAGGTTGCACCAAAAAAAAGAAAGATGTTATCAAAGCCCAGCCACGTCATTGTAGCGCGTCCATGGTCTTTGACGGTGTCAACTGGAATCTTGACCTGAATATCAAGCTGGTGCAGCAGCAGTTTCTCAACATACAATAATTTTGACACAATCAAGTGACGGTGTGCACCCCACCCAGCCTGTGTGACAGGCCCCATCACGGTCTCAGTGGGAAGCACCTTTGGCTGTGGAGGTTGCATCGTGGTGCCCATGCCCTGTGGATCGGTGGTGAAGGTGCCGGCAGGACCCTGTGCCAGGATAGGCTCAGCAGGAGCTGCGTACGTTGGCATTTCAGTGGTGGAACCCTCCGTGCCGATAGTCTCAGCCGGTGCCGTGCCAGCAGGAGCAGCGTACATAGGGGCGGCATAAGTACCTGCTGGCGCAGCGTAGGTCGGAGCTGCATACATCCCCTCGGTGGCGGCTGGAGCAGCATAGGTCGGAGCTGCATAAGTCCCCTCAGTGGCAGCCGGGGCAGCATAGGTGGGAGCCGCATAGGTCCCTTCAGTGGCCGTGGGGGCAGCATAGGTTGGAGCCGCGTAGGTCCCTTCGGTGGCAGCCGGGGCAGCATAGGTGGGAGCTGCATAAGTTCCAGTAGGAGCAGCATAGGTGGCTTCAGCACCATAACTTGTCGCAGGAGCAGCGTAGGTTGGTGCCGCACCGTAGGCAGTCGCAGGGGCCGCATACATGGCGCCTGGTGGGGCACCATAGGCGGTGGGAGGTGCACCATAAGCACCCGGCACTGCCACTGGTTCCATGATGGTTCCAGTTGGATATGCAGTTCCCGGGGCACCGTAGGTAGTCACCTAAGCTCCGAGACTAATCGGAATTCTTCACGAGAGAAGAGTTGTTCAATTCAAAACGACCAGGTTTGCCAAGTATCCATGGGGGAATAGGCCGGAGCTGTGGTCTCAGTGCCTGGTTTCACGGCTATGAGCTGCAAAAATCAAAATGTTCAAGCTGCTTCAATGCCTGGAGCCGCTGCTGTTCCTGTCATAGCTGCAGCAAACCTCGGTACCAAAAGGGAATCAAGCAAGCTGCAGGGCCGAAACGAAGGACAACTCAATGCTTGTAAGCCAAGGGACTCTTCCCGCGAGATCACTCCATCCTCAAAGACATGCAAATAAATGGAGACAAAAAAAGAACAATAAGACCTCCGCCCAAGGGAAAATCCGCCCGCACTGAAGGTGCTGAGGCGTTTTTTTACGTGCACGCATTAATGAGAAGCAATTGCAATAGCTATTACTATAAGCTTTAGCTTGGGTGGGAGGCATATTTGCTCTAGAATCGTATGTTTTCAATGTTTTTGAGAAGGTCGTCAAGTCGGCTAAGCTGCCAAATATAGGTCCGACATAGGTCCAACATTGCCACAAGATCGGCACTATAGGCTGAAAATGGCCCAAAATGGCCAAAATGGCCCTGTTAGGGCCAACATATAGCGCCAAGACAAGCTCAAAATAGATCCAAATGACATAACATTGCCTAAACATGGGCTCCAAATCCGCTCTCCTTCACATCAACATACATCAACATAGATCTTTTAATTCGGATACGGTCATATTTCAAGTTGATCGAGGAAAAACAACACAGCCAAAAAAAAAGAGGGAGAAAACAGCAAAAACATTATATTATTTGTATTTTTATGTACGTTTGTCATGAACAAAGCCTGTGCCAAATCTAGATTATGTTCAATGTTGACTGATCCCATGTTGTGACACGGTGCAGCATGCTCGCTCCCGATTGAGCCCACTTTGGGTTGCTATTTTGGAAGGTTGGCTGAGGGACCTGACACAGTCCAAAATTGGCACAAAATAGCTCAATATAGTGTCCATTTAGGCTCAACATCATATGCCCAAACAATTGAGCCCAACATCGGCCAAAAACAAGCGCACAATAGGATTTCAAGGAGCATCTTGGAGCTTATTTGCAATGTCTATATATATATAATATACACATTATTTTTCATATAGTGTATCAGTGTATCATTTAAAAAAATATAAATAAAGTTTATAATGGTCTCAAAGTTTAAAAAAAAAATACAAAAAGGCTTTATTGTGATTTAGTCTTTCTGAGAGTGATCACACGTTCTACCGAAAGCAAACAATCCTGGTACGGGTGGTTGTCGTCGCGAAGCGACCAGAATAGTCTGCATTTCAATTGTCATCAACCTGGCCTGATTTGCATCGACTTGCTCGAAAGTTGCCATAGCCGGCGAAAGGATATGGATGTATAGGCTACAGAAACGGAAATTGAGAAAACCTGGCGCAAGTGGCTTCTGATCCATGGATCATGTCAGAAGTGAAGCTGAACATGGATACATAAGTTTGTGCCACAATGGCTTGCAGCGGTGTCAGACCGAATTTGCTTCGCAGAACTTCATGTTTCCAGGTCATGAAATGAGATTAGGGTGGGTGTGATCTGTGACTATACAGGCAACCTGGCACAATCTGATCATCCTGAAGCATACCAGAAGTGATACAAAAGCGCTGTGATGCGCTGTGCGCAGCAATGGAATCTCTTTGAGTTTTTGAGTCCTCGAGCTTTGCCCTCATCTTGAATCCAAATCGTCCAGGCATTCCCACTGCCTGTGTTATGGTACCAAGAGTGAGGAAGACCTGGTCCATACTGAGTGATTAGTCGAAATGATGTCGAAATGTTTAAATCTTGCACCATTCCTCTTACTCTCCTGAACATGAAAAGCAAATCTTATGACTTGCATCCTGCCCTCGGGGCTAGGTCTCTGGTCTTCCAATCTAGAGTCGCTGAAGTCAACCACGCCAGCGACTAGATTCACCAAATTCTGCTTCCAAATAAAGACAAGTCTACATTGACCAAAGTGGGTGCTGGATTTGTACTTGGGAGCTGATAAATAAACCAGCCAGATCTTTGCCGGTTGTTGCAAAAAGTTCCTCTGGTGAATCCCTGTGATATCAGTGCTGAAGGGAAAACATACAGCGGGATCATTGCGATCTCGCCTAGGCAAAAAAATTGAGGCTTTGCCTGAATCAGAATCAGCTGCAAAAATAGGGTCGAACCCAAACAACGATCTGATCTAGTCCTAAAATGCTGCAGAAGTGCACGTCTCACGGGTCTTGGACTGTGTCTCATCGTGAGATCTAAGCAACTTCTGCATCACGTTGCAACGCCTCTTTCCAGAATCCAAAACAATTTGAATTTACTAGACACCGTTGGCCATCAAGCCTGGTGAATATTGAGCTGGGAGCAGTTGCGAGAGCTTCTGCTAGCATTACGCAATTGTTCCCGCATCACAAAATAAGAAATATTCTGCGCCTCACTGTGGGAGCCTCTTGTCAAGGAACCATTGGACTGAACCATCGGATACACTTGATACACCCAGTAGCTGAAACCGAAACCGCATGCTCCGGTGAACCTTTTGCATTCCTCTGAACATCCCTTGAACATCCTTCAACTATGCTGGGGCTACTAGGGATATGCTGTGCAGCCATGTGCAGCCTGCCTTCATGCGCTTGTCTGCACAGGCTCCTCACAGCAACGTGATCATGGCTGCGGACAAGGCTGGGCTCACGAAAGGCACCTGGAAGTTCCTTTGTACTACCTTAGTATCTTGGCATATTTTGGCATACCTTAGTTTTATTCGGTTTTTTCCTTAACTTCCACGGGAACCAGAACCAAAGATACCAAAGTCAGAAACTCAAGGATCCGCAGTTGGAATAGTTGGATTTTTTCCCCTCCGCACCTGAATCGCCGCCGGTGCAGCGGATGCGGAGGCCGCCTGACAACGTGCAAAATGTACGTTCTCATTGTCCCTTCCCAAAAAGTACAATTTGTCTTGCGCTCTAGACAGAAAACACCAAGTGATAGAGTTTGCTGAGGGTTTCCCAAAAATTCCCTGTAGTTTATTCAGCAGCCAGCGCCATGGCCATTCAAGTCTATCCTCAAGATTGGGGCCCGCAGGGGTCAAGAGATTCAGATTCAAACAATCCAATGACCCGATTGGCCCGTGAACTGTATCCATTGCGGTAGCCGAGTAGCCGCCGGAGTCGCTGTCACCTGAACATTTTAGACTCTTAGGCCATGATGTTGAATCACAGCTAAATCATTTCCTGATCAATCTATGTATGTATGTATATATATATAAACATGTCTGGAACCTTCTCCGGAACCTTCTCCAGAACCCTGTTGAACCTGGACCTGGCTCTGCACCAGACCTTCTCCGGAACCTTCTCCGGAACCCTGTGACCTGGCTCTGCACCAAAGCCTCCCAGGCCTTCTCCGGAACCTTCTCCGGAACCCATTGAACCCAAGGCTTCCTGGAACCTTTTCCGGAACCTTCTCCGGAACCCTGTTGAAGGCTCTGCACCAAAGCCTCCCAGACCTTCTCCGGGAACCTTCTCCGGAACCCTGTTGAACCTGACCTGGCTGTTGCAAGGCCTCCCAGACCTTCTCAGGAACCTTCTCCGGAACCCTTGAACCTGACTTGGCTCTGCAGCAAAGCCTCCCAGACCTTCTCCAGAACCTTGTCCGGAACCCTGGAGAACCTGACCTGGCTTTGGACCAAGGCCTCCCAGACCTTCTCCAGCACCTTGTCCGGAACCCTGTCCTTCTTCGGAACCATCTTCGGAGCCTTCTTCGGAACCCTGTTGAACCTGACCCGGCTTTGCACCAAAGCCTCCCAGACCTTCTCCGGAACCTTCTCCGGAACCCTGTTGAACCTGACCTGGCTCTGCACCAAAGCCTCCCAGACCTTCTCCGGAACCTTCTCCGGATCCCTGTTGAACCTGACCGCTCCGCCAAAGCCTCCCAGACCTTCTCCGGAACCTCCGGAACCTTCTCTGGAACCTCGTTGAACCTGACCCGGCGCCTGCACCAGTGCACACCGGAGCTATTCTGGGCTGAAGACCCCATAGCTTACGCTGTTGGGGAAAAACACCGAAACTACCCAAATTGAGTTGGCAATATTTGGTATTCTTGCTGCAAGGATATGGGAATATGTCCTGAGTGTGTGGGAATGACAAAGAGTCTCTTGTGGCACATGTATCATATATGAATATATGGTGTATATATATATATATTATAATATTATATATATATCATATATATATATCATATATATATATATATCACATATGTATCACATATATAGATATCATATATATCCCTAAGGATCTCTGACAGCAAATAGGGACAAAATAGAAATGTAGGCAATATACGACTACATTACTATCTTCATCAAAATCTATATACATTGTCGGAACTGGCTTTGTCGGAATGAGTTGGGGGCCTTATGTTTGTCGAATTCAGTGGCATTTTGGGCTTGTCACTTGGATTAGTATCCTCAAGATTCTAAATCATCATGTATTCACTTGGAACAGATCGTCACATGACAATGATTGCACCAATATCATTTGGAAATCAATGGAAATCAATATATGATTCTCATCATGTCACCCAATGGACTCAGCTTTGAATGCCTTCGGACAAAATAAAGGGCATCATACGTATCACAAGCTAAATTTCATAATCGAAAGTATCCTCCAAAACGTAGTTGTATAATTATTCATTCATGAAACGAGCCATTGCCCGCCATCGTGAGCAGCAGCGGAGTGGGGGTACAACATCAACTCCATTCACTTTGGCATCAAGTGGTGGGTTGGCAAAGCATTGGGGAGGTACGCCTGCCCCTTCCTGGGATGCCTGGTGGTTGGGTTCGCAGGGTGGGAATGATCCCACGAATTCGATGCTTTGATCTTTGGGGGCACTTTGTCCACAAAGTGTAATTTCGATAGACGAGATTTATCTATTGGGATGAAATTCAACTACATTCTTCAATATAATTTTGTCCCTATATTGCTGTCAGAGATCCTCAGGATATGTACCAAATTTATAATGTGACTATACCCTATTCGTTCTCAAAGATCTTCAGGGTTTGTTTGCCATAATCAAAATCCCTTTCGACCGAGATCGAACGTCAGGTTCAGGGAGCCATGGACACATTGCTCGATCAAAACAATGGCTCATAGCGGCTTTAGGTTTCCAACTCGTTGTGCTTAGCGATGGCCCGGCCCCAGCTATCGCTGGAAGAGCAAAAAGCAATTTTGGAGGACTTTCGGTTTGAACTACGTTTTTCGGTTTGGGAAACTTGACATGAGTTAAGATCTTTGAGTCAATATTGAATAATATTAATGAACCACATTGGTTAAATAATTGAATTTCAATTTGTTTCATGAATGCCACAGATTTATGAGAAACCCGTCCATCAGTCCAGAGGTCAGGGGAAACCTCTCGCAGGATGTGCTGAATGATTTCGTCTTGGAAAAGCTGGAGGTGATTCGCCGGCACCCCACCAAGACCCTTTTTCTGAAACCGGATGAAGGCCCTGCGTCAGTCGAAATGGTTACTCGGCTAAACATATCGCAGTGGTACTTATTGTAATGTGTAGATCTAGATAAGTTCCTATATGCTTTCAAAGACTCTTTATGGGAAAGATGTATGAACTTCCCTGTTGAACCTTCATGATTAAAAAAAACATAAAAACATAAAGACATGAAAAACACAAAACTACATTACTACATACGTAAACCACCACGATACAGATTCATGATGAGTCTTTTCAGAAGTCCCTCGCCATCCTTTGAGGTGGAACTGCACTATGAGTTGGCCATGCAGTACTTTGCATCCCTGGAATTGCACATCCCAAGTGCGAAAGCACATCAGGACCGTCTTCCTTTATAAGGTTGCAAGTACAAAGTCTTGCAATTCAATAAGTAGTGCTAGTCATTTCCTTTTTTTGACACTGATCTTATCTGATGTTTCTGTGTCCTGATTGTGTATTGAAATGTTTTAACTATATATATACACACATATATTATATATTTATGTGATCTGTATACAACATGTCTTGCTACCACTGCCTTTGCCGCCCACATGCTCACAGCCCTTCACCGTCAGGAAGTCTTGGTGACCTTGTGCAAGCGGTATTTGCTGTTGGGTTCGAAGCCGAAGAGCCGAGACGTGAAGGACATTTGGTTTGGGTGGGAATAACTTGGGAAGATTTTGTCATAAATTATCCCGAATCAAATTCCTTAACAAAAAACTTCCAAGTGTCGACCTTCGATTCTATTCAGCAGATGATGTTTATTGATGTTTGTAATGACGATGGTGATGAGGATGAAGATGATGACATGTCAACAAATTCTGAAAATGATAATTAAACAAGAAAACCCCGTGATGATGAGTAAGCATAAGTAAGATGATTGTGATCCTGATGATGGCGTTGCGACTCATTTTGGTCTGCAGGATTGGGCTTCGAAGGAAGCTGGTGATTTGAGGTGCATGCTTGTCCATGCATTGAATCTATGCAAAAGAGCCAGCACTTCAAGATCCACCAAAGTGAATTTCCTGAAGCGGTTCATTTTGGACATTCGCATCAGAGGCTCCCAGTGGGGAATTCTGCAAATTTCCAAACTTAATAATACTGCGTTGCTTTGAGGTGGTATTGATCCGAATCAAAGTTAAAAACCCACAAAATATTTGAAAAACATGTACCTCATGCATTGTGTTTTTTTGAATTTATGATAAGCCCTAGCGATACACAACCTAAGATCAAAATATCATTAACCAAATCATTCGGTTTTGGGGCTCGCTGAAACTTAATCTATCCCTCCAGGTGGACACAATCCCAATGGATGTGTTGAAGATGCTCTGCAAGCGGCGATTGCAAATGACCAGGAGGTGTGACCAGAACGGGTCGGGGGCAACCTATCCAAGCTGACCAGTATCATTATGATCTGTTTACAAATTGGAAACACATCATACTGAACCATTCAGCTCTGTTCCAAACATGAAATTGTAGACAATCAACTACCAGTCCACCGGACTGTGGCCTTGCGGTACCGTTACTTTACATATATATAATACGAGTCTTCTGCCAGGATTCTGGATGCCCGACTGCGACTACGACCACTCCAGTGGCTTCCCCGGCTGAATCGGTCCCGACACCGACCAGCACCAGCAAAGTTGTCGCTAGACTTGCACTTGAAACTAATCTTGACTTTCAAGACACATATTCGAAATAAAACACATGAAAAAACATAATTAGAACATTAAGTTTATTTAGGTTCCATTATTTTTTTGCAGGGGTGTCCGACAGATTGCCCGTCATCCTATCATGCATCATTACTACTGCATGCACATGTGATGAAACAAATACTTAATTTGAACTCTGGCTGCACTATTAAAAAAAAACGTGCGTACATATATATATATATACATATACACACTATATATATATATATTGAATATATTCTTTCAAACTGAGTAGCTGTGTTCGAAATAAATGTATTTATTGCATATCGAATAGTACTAGTATTACCAAGATACGATTTGTAGTTGGATATGCTGTATTCCAGCTCCGGCCCAGGTATCTCCCGACAACTTGGAGACCCAGCTTGATGAAATGTTGGAGAACATGAACATCAGCGTTGAGCCTGATGCCGGGCATGCAGATGAAGTGATGCATGATGATGGGAAGAGACGGCAAGCTGAGAAGGACCATATATATTAACATCAAGCCTTGAATTCTATGCCAAATCAAATCAAAAGTGATTAGCTAACCAGCAATATTGGTTTCCTGAATAGGGTCATTACACATTTACAAACACTAATGGGGACGCTTAGCTTGGTAAAACTGTTGCTTTGGACTATGGAATTGAAACATGGGGAACATTGCAACCATGATTTGGTACCCTGACTTCCAATATATTCCAAGTCTGTTGCAGGATCGTGCACCACTTGAAGCTGACAAACCGCAACTTCGACCAGAGATCGAGAAAGCTGCTGAGGGTTGCATGGAGGGATTGGAAACCACCACTCATGAGAATTCAAAAGATCCATATACTGCTCAGCTCGAAAAATCCAAGGCTGCCAAAGTGTTGTCAGCTGAAAAACTTTTGGACAAAGCAAAATCTGATCCAAAAGTTCAGAAAAAATTGAAAGAGAAAACGGGTCGTGGTCGTGGTCGTGGCCGCGGCCGCGGCAAAGCAGGAAATGTTGATGACCAGGAGAAATCCAAAAAGGCTGATGAGAATGAACATGTTGATGGTCATGATGAGGGTGAGCAGGCGGTTGAGGGGGGACCTGCACCATCTACTTCAGAGCCTGCCCCCAAAGATGAATCGTCGCCGGATGACCCAGCAGCTGCATTGGCCACACAATGGGCAGCTAAGGCGATTTACTCGGGTGGTGTGGTGCTATGTATGTATATATATATATATATATACGCTAATCAAATTTAAGCTATGACAATTTCAGCGATACTCTGTACCATTATAGTTCGTCTATGCTTACAACACCGGAATCCCTCTAGGATGCTGAATTCAGGAAATATTTTTTTTACGATTTTAATATGGTTTTGGATACGATTTGACGATATGAATTTGATATGCTTTGAATTTGGGGTTATGATTTCGATATGATTTTGATATGGTTTTGATACGATTTTGATACGATTTTGATACGATTTTGATATGATTTTGATACGGTTTTGATATGGTTCCAGCGAGTTGGCTTCAAAAAAAGAAACAGAAACAGCGCAGGGATAGGTTTTTGGTCGATGTTTCGAGGATTTTTATGGTTTTGGTATGATTTTGATATGGTTTTGATGCGATTTTGATACGATTTTGATACGCTTTTGATACGATTTTGATACGGTTTTGGTATGATTTTGATCCGGTTTTTATATGGTTCCAGTGAGTTGGCTTCAAAAAAAGAAACAGAAACAGCCCAGGGACATGTTTTTGGTCGAATTTTCAATGGTTTTTAGGGTTTTGGTATGATTTTGATATGGTTTTGATACGATTTTGATACGATTTTGATACGATTTTGATATGATTTTGATATGGTTCCAGTGAGTTGGCTTCAAAAAAAGAAACAGAAACAGCCCAGGGACAGGTTTTTGGTCAATTTGTCGAAGGTTTTTGTGGTTTTGATATGATTTTGATACGCTTTTGATACGATTTTGATACGGTTTTGATACGATTTTGATATGGTTTTGATACGATTTTGCAATATTTTGGATATTGTTCCGATGGGTTGGCTTCAAATCACAAGTTTGACCCACATCAAGAATCATAACTGAAACCATATCAAAATCATAACTGAACCCATGTCAAAATCATAACAGCAAAACCAAGCCATAAACAAATCATAACAACAAATCATATCTGAAACGTATCAAAATCATTAAAAAAATATATATATATTTTCAAAAACCTTCATCCTAGAGACTTCGGATGTGGTAAGTCTATGCGTGCATTTTTTTCGTAAATCCATCTTGAGGTTTACCTATAAGCTAGCGGGAAAATATGTGAATGTAAACGTACGTATATATAAAATATATGAAACGTTATATTAATTGAAACTGCAGGCAAACCAAAGTTGAGACAACATTATTGTTCATCAATTTCTTTTCAAACGCAAATTTGTCTTTGGAAATATGTAATCACAAGAAGAACCAACATTAATCATGAGTAAGACTTGTTTTGTTTTACAAGTAGTGTTTGAATATGCATTGTGTTCCTTCGACCACATGTACATTCCGAACCTGTCCCATCCAGCCTTCAGCTCGATAGGAGGCCGAGATTCGCAATGCTGGCGTGCCTATTCCGGAGGGAGCGGGCGGGAAGAAGAGCTATTCTTTGAAGCCCATCCAGGGGAGCAGACCTGGTGCTGCATCTTTGGGGATCTTGTCACTTGATGTCATTATTCATGAAACGATTCATGATGAAAAAATATTATATATATATACGTATATGATCACATATATACATATACGATTATAGTAGTATGATTTTGACATGTACTGTATGGCAATGCTTTGTATGCAGTAAGTGAATCCCATCAGCATTTGAAGACATACATGTGCACATTTACAATTCACAAACGACCTCCAAAACCCGAGTTATCGATATATAGCATGCATGCCAACTCATTCCTTGGCTTCACCAGGTGGACGTTGGAACAGATCTATGTCACGAAGGTCTTGGTGGAAACCGCTATTCCCAATGGGCTCCAGGCCAACAAGAAAGGTGGCTGCACGATCACCGTGCGAAAACGAGGTGGTTGGAAAGATTCATTTTTGATGGCACAAAAGATTGCTGGTTGGATCTAGGTTTTGATCAAATTTCACGCTGCATGGGATTGCATTCGGAACGATACTACTATTCCAAAACATTTACATAAACCTTTACATAAACGTATTGATTCCAGTACGTGCAGCAGTGGATCTATCGACCTTTTGTAGCCTGTTGAGATTAACCAACAGCGCCAGGCCAGATTGACAAGCGAATGGATAAAAGAAAAAAAACATATCAGTTGTGGCATTGCAAACCACTGGTGCACTGAAAGATACGTTTGTTGTTTTTTATGCATGGGTTGATATGCTCCCAACAATTACCCCAAAGGGAAATGTGTGTGTGCTATTTTTTCAGATGTAGTGTGTGGTACTGTATGTACATCTCACGTGTGGTTCCAACAGCTCAAGCTCAAGAACTTGAACGCCTGTTTGAGTGGGCAGACCTGCGATGGCGTTCGCTTTAACAAAGCGAAAGGCTGCCCTTTTGCTTTTCTATGGTGCTCCGATAATCCTGCCACTCTTCTCAAACTTGGTTGATCACAGAATGAAATCATCAGGATTGGGGAACTTAAGATCGGGTTCAAGTAGATCATCACATGTATCTACTTAAGCTTGAACATTATTCAATCCGATGGTAACCGACAATGACCTACCTACCAGATTCATCTTATCTGAGGCTCCACTGCATGGATTATGTCTCCCAGCAGATGAGCATCACTGATGACCGTTGGCAGAGGGACCGGGCCGGGTTTGGCACACATCCCCCTGTCCGACTGTCCCAGCCCGACTAGGTCGTTGTTAAAGTTTGGATCGTACATAATATATATATATATATAATATATATATATATATTTATTTATTTATTATTTATTTATTAATATTTATTGCCACCCAAAGGTATGCATTAACCTTGATGATTCCAAACACCATCTTACTTGACACTGGTTATTCCAAATCGTCAATGCACTCAAAGAGTCATAGTTCCGAAGCCAAATATGCTACTCATTGGGCAACTTTTGGTAATGATATAATTACATAATGGGCCAAAAGAAAAAACATAATATATATATATATGTGTGTGTGTGTCAAAAAGTTTCGCATACTGCAGGACCTTGACGTCTACGAACTGTTCAGTGGTGAAGGCGAACTTGGACGCCAATGTCGTGCCTCGTTCAATCATTAGATATCGATATTCTCTTCAAAGCATGTGCGCTAATGATATTTGAAGATTATAGTTATAAGTCATGATGTGAACATAGTTAGAAATCATAGTTTTAACTATACCTTCAAAAAATCATTATTCAGGAAACACAAGTACATGCATGGTACATGAACAATATGTATATCACATATTTAACTCAACATGCAAATCAAAAAAAACATGTACATATTGATGTATAAAGTATGCAATTACTAGTTATATACCGACGCCCAGGTGCAGCGGGATTCCACGTGCGCACCTCCGACATCATGAAGGGCAAGTTCCACGACATCACGACACCTGAAGGCTTCATGTTGTCCCTCAAGGGGGTGTTGAGGCTTCGTTACAACGGATTGTTATGGCTTGGTGTTCCCTGCAATTCGAAACTTGGTGGGAATATATCATGAAACATCTTAACTTTGAAATCATCAATATTCAGACCCAAAAGATATCCATATATGTCATGGTGGTCTTCAAGGAAAGTATTCTGTTGGAAATCTAAATCATATATGTTGGAGAATTCATCATTTCTAATTTGATAGGGTTTGGGACCGAGATTCACTAACAACACAATGGCTAACCTTGTCATTATTTCTAGTTGTTTATTTTTGTTGGTATCTATAATATATATATATATATATATATGTTGTTATAATTAGTTTTCAAAATGCTTATTGAAAGTATTATGTATAGTCAATGGCTCGGGTTACAACATCAGTTTTGCGAATTTCTGACTAAGTTGGGTCTTCATGTCATCATCAACCACAAAACGGACCTCATCTGAATATGGAATCATGGGGGATGAGACGGTGAACTCTGTTGCGGCTGGAAATTGCATTGCAGCGCGTGTGGCGCTGCTTTGCATGGTGGCGGTGATTCGTGGGATCTTTTGGTGCGTGATTTGGCTGAAGGGTTCCACAAAATCTGATCGTGTTCAAAATGCATGTTCTAAAAACACGATTTAATAATACCTATATTATATAGTTACATAATATATATATATGATGTACAATATAGTACACATATAATATATATATGGAAGCTCGGATGCATCAAACAAAAACATACCCAATGTATATGTTTGCTACTTTTCCACTTGGGTTGGCACCCCAAAAAAGGCCCCCACAAGTCATAAAAGCTTGGGAAAAATGAAGGGAAAACAGTGTATTCTTGAGACTTGTGGGGGCCTTTTTCGGTGAACCAACCCGAGTGGAAAATTGCCATACATGTTGATTTGATGAACTGATTTTCACAATCCCAAAAACATTATATAAATATAATTAATCAATAAGGATGTTGGTTGTGTGGAACCCATTGACCTTGGCCTCGGTAACTCGAGGCAGAGCAACCTGGGAGCTCGTGTCTCAAGGATTGCCCTTACATGAGCCATGTGCTTACTAATATGGGGCCGAACTTCATGAGACGTACATGGATGGGAGCATATGGACACTGGTCATCAAAGCCGACACAGTTGTGGGGTTCGTGGTGGCTGGGTTAAGAGTGAGCATTTTTTTTAAATATGTATCATCGACACAAAAGATCCAAATTTCCCTGTGGTTAATGAATATTGTCAAAATGAACATCATTAATTTGTATACGTTTAGCTTTGACCCAAACCAACAAGGCCATCGGTGGAAGACTTTGTTAAGCAACTCTCTCGGGCTAAGCAGCAAAAGCTACAGGCTACGTCGAAGGGCATGTATACCAAACAGGTATTGCCAAATGGTAAGACCCGAGTCACCGGAGGGAAACGCCTTAAGTCAAGTGGAGCATATTCTAAATGCTTCGGTGTGACTGTGGCTAAGCTGCTGAAAAAGAAAGTTGTAACTTGGTTCAGTTACAATTGGGTGGTTCATTTCTGGGTGATGCATCAAGCAGTATATATATATATATCATATGTGACAGTATATGGAACTCGTGTTAATGACATTTTGGAACCCAATCATAGAGTTTCAATTTGCATCGATATGCAATGACGTCCTCATAACTATAAACATCGACGTTCACGCTCGCCGCTGCCAAGGCACGGGCTCAGAAGTGGTATGCTGCACGCCGCCTTTCCATGCAACAGCGTGGTGGCTTAGTGGCCCACTTGCACAATGGAGTAGGTGGACTACTGGCTGTCATGAAAGTGTTCTAGTGCTAATGGGATGTTCTCTTCAACTTAATAGTATATGTATGGGTATTCAACACTGAAGGTCTTGATCATGATGGGTTTACGTTTGTGTCTTATTGGGTTTATGTTTGGGTTCACCTTGACAAATAGATTGAATTTTAATCATACCGATAAGGTTGTGATATTATACATATATATATAACTTGACTCAGAAAATAATATTAAGATCTGGTACAAACCAAATAGCTATAATATATATATATATTATGTTTGGGCTGACTATGCATGTGTAACATATATATATACACATTTAGCAATGCCTCGTGGGCTTTAGCAAGTGTCCCAGCACTCAGCCATCCGAGGACATGCCTTTGGAGTGGAAGCACGCTGCTCTTGATCAGCTGAAATCATTCCTCAAAGAGGAACAGCGCCGTGGCAATTTTCACCCACACATTGGGCTTGAATTTTAAACATCATCTCTTTGGGTGCCATTTTGAAATGGGTAAAGAAAGGAATAATGGTTATTGAATACAGGGAAAAACTCTAGTGGTTGAATTTTTTTGGTGACCGAAAACCATTGGGCCAGCCTCTTTGGCAAACCCAGCAAGAAAATAAGCACCTTGTAAGCGTGCAAAGGTGTTCCAAAATTCGATTTTACACACTCACTGCAAATGTGCATGTGTGTGTGAACAAACATGCATCGATATGTCGGGGACAATGGGTCGGACGTGCATCCACGGCAACATCAAGTTGAGTGGGTATTCAAACTTACGAGGACATCCGGGGCCCAAGACTCTAAGATCTCAAGTTTTTGAAAGGATGCCCCTATTTTATCATCAAATGTTGTTCTCAAATAATTATGGTTCATCATAGTCGAGCACAAGGATTTATCAAAATTGATATTTCAATAGATATATTCATATATCTAAATATGATAAGTTGTTGGAGCTTAATCTGCAAGATTGTACAATAATGGCATAAAACACCTTTGTTGTACGATATTTTGACGTATGGTAATTCAGTATGTCCCTTATCTCGCAGTTATAGTTTTGATCATTCTTCAAGGACCTAATAGCCAGGTATAGATTTAGGCATACATGAACCAAAAAATGTTACAAGGTGTCACTTTTGATATGTTTTATTGTTAATTCGAATACTCTCCTGGGAAAAACCTTATTGTATACATAATATACCATGGGATATGGATCGGAACTCAATGAACGTTAGTGCACTATGGTTGTGGGATGTTGTTGTAATCCACATGTTGAATATATACCTTAATTGATGTCAAAATATCCTTACTCTAAGAGTCTAAGATCCTCAAAAACCGGAAAGTACATGTCCACCGGGAGTCGGAGGCTGGGGGGTACTGGACAGATGGGAGCGTGACGAACCGTGACGAACCGTGACGAACCGTGACAATAGGCAATTTTACTGCTTAAATATCATACATTGTCGGAAAAACGCGTGACAGACCGTGACAGACCGTGACGGCTAGATTTTGATAGTTTTCCAGGGTTTTCCAGACTGATCGTTATAATTTCCCATGGATCCATATCGATATCCATCTTATAATTTAGCCAATTTTGGTTTACCCAGTGCCTTGGTCGCCGCTCCGGACCCTACGCACCTTGTGATTGGGTCACCTGCTGTGGGTCCACCATGTCAACCTCAGTTGACGCGCTGCTGGTACAGGCAGATCCAATCCAAAACAGTTTGTTTGATTTCCATACCATGGTGTTCCAAAAACAAATCCCACAAGCCAATCATATGGACCATATGTATATATATATACTAGTTCATCACATCTTGGAGGCAGCTCAACGAGCACTGCGAGATGCATCCCGTCGTCGCAAGTTGGCAGCTACTGTGGTCAGCAATCCAGCGGACAAGCGTTCACGGGCACCAGCAACCAGTTCTACAAAGGTTACTCCAGATGGGAAGAAACAATGTAGTTCAAGTGTGGTGGCTGACAATTTGCAACCACGATGCTTAAGCTTCTCTGATGATGTTACTGCAGGACAGGTTGATGATACAATTTTATTTTTCCACTTTGAGATTCGATCAATATAATGTTTGTTATTAATACTATAGGCAAGTTAAACATATTAACCATCATTTGGTTCCAATATGTGATCAACAGTATTCCTACCCGTCAGGAATCTCTTCTGCGCTTGCATTGCAGGAGATGACCCCAGTGGTGCTGATCCAAATGGTCCTTTGGTGGCTCGGACTCGCACACGTACGTGCTGGGATGGCTTGAGGTTTCAGAAGAACACATCAAACATATTATATTGTATATTATATCTGTTAACTTAAACAAATTATATATATATATATCATGTCTATACTGCACATGTTTTAATAAACATTCTCGTGTTTCACAATTACATACATACATGTGTATCGCACCTTCTTTTAATTTCATGGTAAAGTTATCTATAACTTGCCATGATGTTGTTAAACACAGTGTGTATATATATATATACATGTGTGTGTGTTGAATGTGTCTTCACTCCAAATCTTGACCATGAGGCAAAGTCGTCATTGCCAGCTTCCAGTACTAGTGATGAAGCAATGGTCACACGTATGAGGAACCAAGCTACACCGCAGCATGCACACCAGCCAAGCAATGACAAGAACAAGGCACCTGCAGCACACACACCGGCAAGTGCAACAGCAGACACTGACAAACTGACTTGGCAACCTGTCACAGCTGAGAGCATGAAATCCTTTTTCAAAGGCATCCCCAAGAAACAACCTAGTCAAGAGACCGTGGATTACATGCCAGCAGCAGCAGAGGGAACCTTGCCAACCCTAGAGTTTGCCCTGCCTGTGCCACCCGTCCCCCAGATTCTCCCATCGGAGATCGAAGAGTGTCATGACAAACAAGTTGAGGAGTTCTTTGAAGAACAGGATGCAATCCTCAGAGAACTCAAGAATTTGAGTACGGAAGATCTACTGAAACGCGGCCAAGCTGTTCGTGACCACCCCTTCTTTTGGCATTGGATGAACAATGTCGTCCAAGTCCAGCCAGAGGATATGCCCTATGTCGAAGTCTTCTGCACTGTACTGAACACAATGCCAGAAGAGGTGTGCGAGTTTGAACTGTGGCTCAAAACGCAGGGGTTTGGGCTTCAACAACAAGCTGAAGCACTCGCCGAACACCAGCCCCCAGCGACTGCAGCTGGACATCCTCCATCGGCAGCCCCAGTCACAGCACCAGCAGCAGCTGAAGTTCAAGCTCCAGCGGCAACCCCAGTGACAGGACAAACGAAAGCTGAAGTTGGACCAGTTGTTCAACCTCCAGCGGCAGCCCCAGTGACAGGACCAACAGTCCCCACAGCAGCAGCAGTGGCAACCCAAGTTCATCCTCCAGATGGTGAACATCCTCCAGCAGCAGCCCCAGTCAGTGCCATGACGGGATCAACAGTTGAACATCCTCCGGCAGCCCCAGTGACACAACATCCTCCAGCAGCCCCAGCCACAGCACCAGCAGCAGCTGTTGTTGGAGGTTCAACAACTCCAGCGGCAGCCCCAGTGACAGAACCAACAGCCCCGGCAGTGGCAACCTCAGCAGCACCCATGATTGGATCATTTGAAGCCACAATCGTAGCCCCAGCAACACCCCAAACCGTTGGATCGGTTACCTCAGCAGCAGCCTCAGCAGCACCAAGTCCAATTGGATCACTTCCATCTGGCAGCCGGGTGTGGGTGGACAACCAGCTGGGTGATTCCCAACTTTACCCCCAGACTGTGACAACCCCTGTCCGGACAACTTTAGATTCACCGGCGACCTCTCCTGAAGAATCTATTCAGATGAAGCCCATTACCCCGGATGGAATGAAAGCTTTCTGGAACACATTGAGGAGGAAAAGCACTGATGAACTCAGCATCCAGCAAGCTTCCCCGGCAACCAGGGTGTTGCAACTCGCAGCACCAGCAGCGCCGCCCAGCTCTGCCCCTCCCACTGCTGCAGCAATGGCCACCCAAGCTGTTCCAACATCAGCTGCAGCAGAAGCAGCATCAGGGTCAGCAGGGACCACACAGGCAGTTCCAACACCAGCTGCAGCAGAAGCAGCATCAGGGCCAACAGGGCCCACGCACGCTGTTCCAACACCAGCTGCAGCAGAAGCAACATCAGGGTCAGCAGGGCCCACAGAAGCTGTTCCAACACCAGCTGCAGCAGAAGCAGCATCAGGGTCAGCAGGGCCCACAGAAGCTGTTCCAACACCAGCTGCAGCAGAAGCAGCATCAGGGTCAGCAGGGCCCACACAAGCTGTTACAACACCAGCTGCAGCCAACGCAGCATCAGGGTCAGCAGCAGCTGCAGCCAACGCAACACCAGAAGCGGCAGCAGCACCTGCAGCACCAACGGCAGCAGCAGAGACAGCAAACAAGACCGAGGAAGACATCAAAGAAGCAAGAGCAGCATACATGCGATTTTATCGCAATGTCCGCAGCAAAAAAGCTCCCGAAGCAGTGACCAAGCATCTGGGATGTGAAATTGGTGTATAAATATGCATGCGTAGATACCATGCACAATGTATGTGTGTGTGCATGTCACATACATAACTGTTATACTGGTATATGTTCGTAGAATTTGTTTACATAATGTATTATGAATGTGTATATCAAGATCATACTGGGTGCAAGCAGTGATCTACCTATACATAATATAATATATATATAATATATATATTTATATATATATATCAGGATATATATATATATATTATACACATGATATATATATAGATAATATAGTAAACACATGATATATATATATGTATGTATGTATAATATTTTCATGATGTAAACATCTTATAATGTCAACCTTGGATTAATAAACCCCTAGGTTGTTTAGTTGGGGGGATACCATTTAAGTATCAGATTATGACTATTTGGGGAGTACCCCCCCTAATTAATAAACCATGGTTTATTAATCCGGGGTTGACATTATAATGTTTATCTTTACGTATGTGAACGTCTGCAGTGGTCTGGCAGGAAATTCTTGGAAGCGAATGCTGACAAGAGTGGACGGCTCATGCGAGCGCTGTTCAGTGAGTACCTGTGTTGTCAAGAGGATTGGATGGCCTCATCCCTGGTCATGACAGAATCCCAAGAAGATAGTGAAACCACTGGTGGCCGCTTCAGTTGGCTGACCAAACCGGAAACTTGATTAATTACTGTTTTTTTTTGGGTAGGGCATGACATCTGATGCGCCCCTTTCCTCAGATCAGTGTGCAGTATGGTGTATACTTGTTCCCTTAATTGCAACATATCTGGATATCCATTGAGATTGGTTTACCTTAGCCTACTTGTTCATATATATCTATAGGCATTAATGAATGATGTTGAGTTAACGTATAGCCAACACATTGGACTCATTACATACGCTTTCTCGAATTTGTTTCTGGTCATCTGTACACCACTCAGGATCTCTTGGTGAAGTATCACAACAACTCTGCGATTGTCCAGGAGTTGATCGCTGGGAAGTTGGTGAGTGGTCAGTGGAAGGAGCATCCGGAATTTCCAGGGAACCAGGATTCTTGGAATCAAACCATGTTCAACTTATTGTTGATAAACCCCCAGGGATGATCTCCCATGTATTGAGCTGGTATATTGAATAATATATATATACTAATTAAACCCTTGTATCTAAACCTGGATCTTGTGTAGTAATCCCAACCAGAATTTTTAGAACCAAATTGAACGGCCTTACATTGATGCCTAACTATATAAAAACAAATTTCATAACATAGCAGCATGCACACACACACCCATATATTATAATTAATACCACCATGTTTCCCAAAATCAACATCAGCCTTAGGAAATGCGACTCTATCGTGTGTGGATGGAAGATTATGAGGTCAATGAGAATCGCCACAGCCGGAATCTGTCGCACGTTCGGGAAACTGAGGGGTCCTATGAGGGGATTGACGCTTCAGCACTTGGGGGCGCAGTTCCTAACTCCAACAACAGCAGCACCCCTGGGAATGGCAGGGGTGATGGAAACCGTGATGTTCGCTCAAGAATCCCAAAAGAGAAGAAGGAGAAAAAGGAGAAAACCGATGATCAACTTGCACGAGCTGCATTTCAGCTCAAAATGATCTTTTTTTCATATATAAATATATATATATGTATGGGTAATGATTGTTGGTTTGTTTCGGTTTGTTCCACATCTAGTTTGACAATATGCATGACCAATCACATGATATCCAAATCTAAGGCAATCGTCAAGGTGAACGCAAATCTCTTGGAGATCAGTCAGTGGGAGTTCAAACTCAAAACCGCAGGGGTGTCATGGGCTAAGTTGTACTTTCGAGATTGATTGAACAATGAAATTTGTATGCAACATGATTCCCCGAATTTTCTGTAATTTTGACTTGTGCCATCCGAGGGCACCTGTGGTTGCTACGGCCTTCGTCAGCCAAATGCAAACTGAAGAACAGAATCTCCGAGAGGCAAAAAGCGCCTTGGAAAATGCATTGGCTGGTGGGCGTCCTTTGAAGGACGTAACTGACCGGCTCGATGCTGCCAACACTCAGTATCGAGGAGCATCTGTGCAGATCCGCAAGCATGCTACTGTGCCAAAGGCCAGAGCTGCAAAGGCTAAGGCCAAAGGAGCTGCTGCTCCAAATGGTGCAGCTTAATTTTGATCGGCGCTGCCTCGCAAGATTAAGTGTAAGAACTTACTTCATTGTCTTTTTGAACAATATTAATTATAATATTATATATACACTGTATACTTTCAAATCAAATTGATTGTTTTCTCGTTCCAATGCGGGGGCCTCGCTGCTGGCTATTTTGACTTAGATTAGATCCAGACACATATGTTGAACACCGATTTGACCAAGCATATGTCTTCGCACTTCACCTTTAGGAACCTGTGCGGGTCCTTTGTCTGTTTGGGGGTGGACTCAAACATCAGGATGATAAACCGAATCATAGTGTACTCAAAAAAAAAGGTATGAACTTGAGCACCTGAGTCGTTTGAGTCTTGACCACATTGGTCATAATCTAGATTTGGTACAGGCATGGATGGTGCGGGATTGGTGGGTGCAGGCTGAGCTGAAAACACACTCACAATCGGCCGCAGGGTTGAACAGACTTCGGATCTCTATCCATAGGGTTCCAACGATGATTTTTGATTTCCCTTCCGACCCAACCAGTCCTGCCACATATGTGTTTGATTCATGAAATATTATTGGATCATGTTGGATTATTCATCATTATGTGTGATACACCCAAATGAAGTTTTATCTCGTTTCATTAACTACATGATATGATGCTCCCACGCAGGTAACCATTCCTTTGCAGATCATCTTCTCTGCTCTTTGGGACGAGGAGCAACTTTGGCTGCAAAACAGATTGGGCGGAACCAAGTCAATCTTAAAATGAAAAAAGTTAGTCTCAAAACTATCTGATTATCTGATAAACAACCAGCCCACATCAACCAGTCACCCCGATGGCCAAGCCCTCTGCCAACCAAAACAATTGCCAGGCAACCAGCTGCTTGGACCTTCAAAAAAGTGCTGAAGCCTGCATCAAGGAGACGGAGGACTGGTCGCCACTGGCTGGGTTTATTGGGACCCAAGTAGTGTCATATCATGTCATACCATGTTGTGTCATATCAAAGTTTTTCGTTTGGTACATTTAGTTTGCATATTATAATTTCAAAATGAAATCCTAAATCGTACAGTTTCGAAATCATATTTATACATCTGATCATTAAATCAATCTTGTTTCATCACACAATTATTTATATATATATATATCATGTATACATATCATCCTTTGCACACATAATATATACATATACAAAATGCAATGCCCTGTGGAGGCGTATGGTGGGACCGTTTCAACTCTCACAAGAAAACTGGCATCTTTGGGATCTCATGGCAAATTTCCAAACAATTTGGAGCGCGATTTGTTTAGAGCATTGGAGTTACCCATTGCCCCTTTCTACGTTGACCTTCCTGTGCGGTGTCAGAGTAACCGAGAAGACATAGTCCTCAAACGAATGCCACTGCTCCTTCCTCATCAACTGTACCATTATTTGTTTGATACTTGCTTTATTGAGCAAATTTTCGTGTCATTCGGATCCCATTCAGTATTTTTTTGGGAAAGCATTTCTTTAGCTATATATATACCCATAGGATCCATGTATGGTATATATGCTAACATTTGGGGTATATTGATGGTAAATGTTACCATATATAGCATACATGGATCCTATGGGATATATATAATTACTTATGTTGATACATCCCTTCAAAAGTGCCACCAAGGACAGTGGAAAATTGAAGATGAAGCGTGAAACTGTAGCTGAATTCTGGCAGAAAACTACTGCTACTGGATGGTTGAATCCTTCTCATCCTGGTAAGTGGGGAGCCAATGTTGTTGGCCTTTATGGTGATGATGCAAGGTATACCAAATCGGGTGAAAAGTTGATCGCAATCGCATGGAACTGTCTTCTTCAAGAAGCACACAGTGCCTAATAACTTTGCATTAAGCTGTCAAGTTGTAGTTTTTGAAACGAAAAAGGGTTTACCGTTGGTTGGTCGTTGTTTGGTGTATTTTGCAAGTTTCCCCCAAAATTTTACCAAAGTACAAAACACACATGTGTCCCTAGACATCCTCTGTTCAGGATTGGATCTTGCAAGGTTCCCGATCTGCGTCCTACGATGCGCATTGAATGTTCCAGAATACACTTTGACAAGGGTGTACCAGGTCATTGCATGGAGCCTCAAAGATTCTTGGGACCAAATCATTTTTTGTTATTTTGTTAACAACTGTAACATATTCCCAGACACTCATCTTGGGACCAATATGACTGTTTATATGACTTGTTTCTTCAACATATATTATATAAATATGTATGTATGTATGTATATATGGCGATGATTTTTTTCGTAGATGTTGATCTAAGGCTTTGGCTGAAGGAGTGCACCCGACAACCGATTTCGAAGGAAATCCATTACCAGCTCTGCATTCAAAGTTGGCAGGCAAACCTATTGCAGGTGCCATTCCCTGATTGGAGCAAGGTTTGTGATTTTAGTTCATCCATATCCCAAAGTGCTCATGGTACTTTTATGTTTTGATTTTGCTCCTAAAGATATTTTTTTGGGGATAAATTTCATGTTGGGAGCCATCCAGATTGCCCAGATCATGCCCGCTGCCGCCTCATTCGAAATAGAATTCCCTGTCCTCAGGTGGACCAGCTTACTGCGTGGAGTACCGAGGAGATTGGAAGTGGCAGAGGGAATGTTTCTCTTTGCGTACCCATTGGGGTGGAACGGATTTCTGTCATGTGTGCACTGCAAAGGGAAACCGCGGAAACCCTATGAACAGGTAACTGAATTGAGCAGCATCATTTTTTATTTTCAGTTCGATAATTTATTCCACAAAGAAACTGAACAAACAAATTAAAACCATCAGTCATTCCAAACTTTTTCCTTGAATGTATAGATTATAAAATATCATAAAATACCATAAGCAAATCAACGTTGACTGCATCATGAATCATGAATGAATATTTACATGTCTTTCAAAATTATATATACATATTACCTGCATACTGGTAACGACTTTTTTCAGGTGGACCCGCTTTGGGCGAACATTTCCGAGAAGATCTGCCGACAATGCGCTCGCATCTTGCTACAGGCCCCTGGATCTGACTTGGGTATTGCTGTCAACATAAAATTTTCGAAGCCTTACTTACCTATCATGTGCATGCGATGTCATCCGGAAAAGAATCACAATCAAAATCAATTAATATTTAGGTTCGAAGCATCATGAATCAGTATGATGGTATGACGAACATATACGTTGGAACTCGTGAACATACTGAAAGTGTTCTGTGCAACATATGCAGGAGCCCTCATCCTTTATTCACAGTGCCTGGATTCGAAACTTCCCAGATTCGCTGGTGTACTATGCATTGTGTAAACCTGGGGGTGCTCCAAAACTTGAATGGGTCTCTGGTGTCACTATTATTTGAACATCGAAACTTGGTGAATCATTATTATAACGATCCTGTTTTTCATTTGATATTTTTTTTGGGGGTAGGGCGGTAGGAGGTAAGTATTTGTAGTTTTGTAGATTTGGTGCTGTGCTGGTGCCTTGCAATCAGCAAGGATTCTTCGGCGAAGGGAACGTGGATGATGGCTTCCGGGTTTTGTCATCTCGCTTTCGGAGATGGGCACGGGTGCACAAATATGAGTGGCTGGTATTTGCGATTTATTGCATTTTTTTGTTGATTACATGATGTTGTGAGATTACATTTACTAGACTTTTTACTTTTGTGGATAATTATGTTGTTCTAATCAACCAACTCGCTGAGACCTAGCTGAGGCACAGCCAAGGGTACATGACATCCGGTATGATGAGCCAAACTGACGGGTACCCTACTCTATGCTGCAAAGCATTCAACGGACGTCTCCTGCTCATGTTTTTGGATTCGTGTGTACATACACTGGCAGAAGGCTCTTCAGACCCCGAGCTCCTCAACAGCTGCGTTGCTTCTAGGAGTCTATGTATGTGGTTTGACAGGATGGAACGGGCGTCAAGGTTTTTGACTCCCAGTCAGGGGGCCGAGCTTCATGCATTGGGCATGAAGGTTGTTCGCACAATTGAACGTTTAGCCATCATCGGTTTGTGCAAAGGCATCAACCGCTGGCGCTTGCAGCCCAAGCTGCATTGTCTAGTGCACATAAGTGAAGATCACCGAATTTTTTTAGTGAATGCACGGACGTATCATTGTTTTATTGATGAAGATTTTGTCGGGTTAGTCAAACGACTAGCGCTGAAATGCCATCGCGGTGACTTATTAGAGCTCCGTATCCTTTTGCGGTGGTTGCTGCGAATTGGCAGCTGGATACCCGGTGGAGCTCAATAAACTTAATTATTGCTATATTTAAACACATCATCATAAACAACACGTGTTGCCATAATGATATGGAATCATTGTCCCTTGCCAGCTTCCCGGCCCCCTTTCCAGCCGAGAGTCGCTACCCACGAGGCGATCAGGAAGGAAATCAGCGGGCCGAGTGGTGGGAACATGGCATGATTGATATATATCATGTATTGATCATGGATTATCAAGATCATTTCATGATATCAACATAATATCATATACATATATCTATGAGAATGGCATTCCTCAAATATCATCGAATATCCATAGATTTGTCGGAAAGCCAGCTACTAGAAATGTTAGCAAATTTTGACTACGGATGGTTCTCAGAGCCTACGGAGAGCCCCAGAGGCTACATACACAAATGTATGCAAATAGATCATACTTTGGATCCTCAGGGTATATATATATATATATCATATATATATATATATATCATATATATATATCATATATATATCATATATATATATATCATATGTAAGAACGGCTGAAGGATTGCCATGCAGTTGGAACTCATTGGCTCTTGAAGCAGAAAGCCTGCATTCTAGATGGCAATATGTGTGAGCAAGCAACCAGATATTCTGGCTAGATATCTAGACAAGGTTTCAAAGCACCTTAGACGTTATGTTAACAGTAGAGCCGACAAGGTGACAGAGACCGTCATAGATTGACAGAGTCTATACTCCAGGTTCTTGCAAGAGAGCACTCTGATGAAGAAAGGACAAATATTTGTGTGTGGTTCCGCCGAAGGAATGTGCAACACCTTGGTTGCATATATGCCTGTTCATGTGTGTGTGTGCACATATAGATACTTATACCTGAATGCAAGAAGACAAACCACTATTAGACTATGAACATATATGCCTCTAAATACAAGCTTGCTTCAAATCTCAGAACTCTCATCCTGCCTTGGTCCCAAATCAATCGTGCAGCTGTCCCATTTAGATCTAAGGGCCGTCAGGAAACACTGAGTAAGAATCTAAGGCATTCACACTGATGCCAGGCTGTGCAATAGATGCCGCCTGACAAAGGCAAAAAGTTGCGGGACATTCCAGCACACATTTCTAAAGTGACGCTTGCAACCACGAACTGCATGGCTGCTGTAGGCATTCATTTACCACAGCCTATAGTTGGATCTTAGATGATCTTAGGCATCACTTCAGAATTGAGTGCCCAAGAAGACGCGCATGAACCACGTGAGATCTCTCAAGTGGTCGCTCCCACAATGCCACAATGTGCCTGTGCTGCCATAACCTGGACACGATGGGTAGAGCAGTTGGCAAAACATTGGGGAATCCTTGCATCAAGTACCGACGATATACAAACATGGATGGTCTTCGCATCCAATGCCTGCACTGGATGGTCTTCGCCCATAATGACCTGCGCCACGGTCACTCCCAACACTGCCATGCTGTAAGTGCTCCAAGTGCTGAACCTGCTGCACAACCTGGGCAGGGTGCTCCTGACGCGCATGCAAAGCATGGGCAAATGGTGAATTGGAAGAATTGCAAACTGTCCAAAAGAAATTGGCACCTGCAAATCGAATGGTACCAATTGTGAATTGAAAACTCCATGGCTCAAAGCCACAAGTGGAGAAGGGAAACCCGCGAGAACACATCGAGTGACGCCAGTCCCGCTAGTCCTCGCGTCTTGGGGCCAAAGGGATGTCCACCTCTCGGGTGGTGCCCTGTGTCGTCTGGCCCATCATGGGCACCTCCACAACTTTCTCAACAGTCTGCACCTTGAGCAACGACCAAATTCTCAAGCTCAGCACTGCAAAGCATCACTGTTTCATAACTTTTATGACCATAATGTATATGCATATCCTGCATATCATTATATTATAATATAGTCATAATCATCCTGCTAATGTCTACAAAATAGCTTCCAACCTGTACAAGTCAAGAGCATAAAGTTCAAATTTGACTTGAGAAATTGACCAGAGGGATCTCCACGATCTTCTCAATGGTCTGAACCTAAACGTCCCGCAAAGCACAAATGAAGGGAATGAAGCTGATCGTACACATCCTAAGTTTATTGTTATTCTGTTCGTGCTGAAAAAACTTTGAGAGTCTTGTATGGAATCTAGGTGCAAGAGCTAAGTCTTCGAAATGCCCCCCACAGGGCAGAAACCGCTGCCCAATTTGTGTTGTGCAAATCCTAAGCATGCAATGCAAAGGGAGATGACATGAGGCGCACACCTGTGGCACTTCAACCTGCTTCACCACAGGCACATCCACAATCTTCTGAAGTGTCTCGATCACGGTCACCTGATTGTACAAAGATCATCAAAGATCTATGGCTGAAAGGACAAGTGCACGGTCCAAAGCCTTGTGATATGGCAGCAGATGATCAAAGAACTCGCTTGAGTCACTTGAGTATTGGCTAGCGAGTGACATTGGAGTGGACCTACTGGTCAAACAACGCGTGAAGGTGTATCAGACTTTACAGTAAGTTTTGACCCAAAGCCATGTACTAACAGGATCAACAGTGCATTAAGAACTTGGTCTTTGTGGCCTATCAACACTTATCCTGGTTTGGTATATGGACGGTGTTGCAGTCTAAGTGACTTCAACAGGCTTCTCCACAGGAATGTGGACTGGCACATGACGATGCTTTTGGATGGGAATGTGGACGTGATTGTCCTGACAAACGACTTGGGCACGAGAGACAGTCATGTTTTGCCTGCACTGTCACCAAACGCTGATCACCGCAGGATAACCTTCAGTCTGGTGTGGTTTTGTTGTCATGCCGCACAAGGCTGCGCCAGCGTCAGTTCCATATGCGTCCAAGCAACAATGTACTCAATCTGTGGCACTTCAACTGTCCTTTGCACCTTGAGAAGCATCTGCTTGTTCTGGTGAGAAACTTGAAAAAAGCTGCCATGGCCCCGGGCCCCGGCAAGAACTGATAACTATTCACAACTAATTGATAACCAGAGAATGCAGCGAAAAAGTAAGGAATCAAATCGAACTATGAGATGGTCAAAATTCAGAGTCTGCTTAGGCTGACAGCTTTTTTGGAGGATTTTCCAGTTGATCCAGCCGAAAGCTCTTCTGCTGTCCCAGACGCAGTGTTCACCATGGGCACCTGCACTTGCTTCGCCACTGGGATTGGCACGACCTTGTCCACATACCTCGAAGCCGCAAGGCCAATACCATCGAAGAATCGAACAACAGTGTGCTGAGAAACGCTGCATGCTGAGAAATGCCAGGAGGCTCGATCTGGGGGATTTCCACGGTCTTCTGGACGGTTTGGACGTGCGGCACCTGCACCTGCTTCTGGACAGGCACCTGGACAACCTGGTCCTCGTACTGGATCTGCGGCACTTCCACCTGCCTGAATTTGGGCGAGTGTCTCTAAAGACTGAAGCACGTGAAACATGTTTCCGCACCTCGTCCTTGCTAAACAGCAATTGTACATGTCAAATATTGATGGGGACTGACCGCGATACAGAAAATGATCGGGTTGTTGGGCGTCAATCTGAAGCTGTTGGCAATGCCATGTTGCATGTACCGGTACTGCTGCGCTGCATGCAACTGCTACTGTGATCTATTGGGGACTGCTTGGGAAGCAACTTGATACGATTGGAACGCAAGAGAAGAAGTATATTTATAGATCATTTTAAATCCAGGGCAGATGGCTGAGGAGGTGTCGGTCATGATGGGAGATTGGAGATTGCTTCCATTGGAGCCTGGAAATAGTAAGGGTTGCCAAAAGCCTATCTCGAAAGAAACTGAGAAAAAGGAAGCGCAGTATCAGATTGATTGATAGAGGTGGGCACCCCCAAAGTATGAAGAAAATGTTGCATATGCAGGAAAAGGTCTCAAAACAACAAGTACTCGGAGTATGCATATGGCAGGTTGTCTAAGACCATTGTGCAGTTCAAAGATGAACTGTCATATACTTCCGGAACTTTTCTCAAAACACATGGCACTGAGGAGTCCAGGGCTGAATCTTTAGATTGCAAATAATAATACATAATGTTTTTTCCATGTGTGTTCCACGGTAAAAAAAAACTCTTTCAAATCCTTCAATGGCACATCCTTGCTATGACTTCTGAAAAACATCATGTGAATCATGTGGATAACATCAGATCATGCTAAGCTTTGATGCGTTGTGAAGCCCTGCCTCTGAACAGTCTGGACCATAGGCACGTGGACCTGTTTCTCGACGGGCACGTGCACAACCTGATCTTCGTACTGGACTTGAGGCACTTCGACAGGCCTCTGCACCTTCTGCACCATTGGCACGTGCACCTGCTTCTCCACAGGAACGTGCACAACCTGGTCTTCGTACTGCACTTGTGGCACCTCAACCGTCTTCTGCACCGTCTGGATCATAGGAACGTGCACTGGTTTCTCCACAGGAACATGCACGACTTGGTCTTCATACTGCACTTGTGGGACTTCAACGGTCTTCTGCACAGTCTGCACCATGGGAACATGCACTTGCTTTGCCACTGGAACCTGCACAATTTGGTCCTCGTACTGAATCTGAGGAACTTCAACTGGCTTTTGGATCTTCTGGATCATTGGCACATGCACCTGTTTGGTAACAGGAACCTGCACCACCTGATCCTCGTACTGAACCTGAGGGACTTCAACCGTCTTCTGCACCTTTTGCACCATGGGTACGTGGACCTGCTTGGTCACTGGCACTTGGACAATCTGGTCCTCATACTGGATCTGTGGCACCTTGACAGTCTTCTGAACCTTCTGAACCACTGGAACCTGAACGTGCTTCTGCACAGGTACTTGGACAATCTGGTCCTCATACTGGATCTGAGGAACCTCCACAGTCTTCTGGACTGTCTGCACATGAGGCACGTGCACCTAAGCTATCATTCAGAGACGTGACAACTTCGAAGCATCAATGATATGGATTTCAGGTTTTTTTGAGAGGTCCGAAATTTCAAACCTCCACATCCAAACCCAAAGAGTTACCCGCAACTGCAGATCACTGATCATGCTGCTGAACCAAATACTTTCGTACACTTTCCATTTTAATAGCTGGTGATTACAATCCAGGCACGTGCTTGGCCACAGGGATCTCGATGTGATGGTCCACGTATTCCACTTGAGGGACCTTTGACAGTCTTTTGGCTTGGCAGGTGTCCACAGAATCCTAGAACAATAAAGGACATTAGAATTCGATAGGAACGATCACTCGAAAGCCCTGAAGCCGCGATCTCCAGAGTGCTGCGCACTGCTGCACACCTGGCCTCAATATGCTTCTGCTGCTTCACTGGCACTGGAACTTGCCTCAAGGTGACTCTGCTGTAGCAATTAAAAGGCTGTTTGAACAGAGCTGGTTTCATGCTCTCAACACAAGTTCAACACAAGCCTGTGCTTTTGAACCGGCACGTCCACGACTTCGTCAATGTACTGAATCTGGGGCACATGTACCTATTCAAAATTGCAGCTCAGCTGCGTCAGGCAGTCCAGATGAGACTGAGGACAAATGCCATGACGGATGCTGAAAGTTGGTTGAATGAAGAACTATGAAGAACTATGAGGACCTCTCTTCTGAGTCTCATGCAAGATCATGCAAGCAAAAGCCGCTGATTCATCTAATTCAGAGATGCCTGCTTCTCGACCACCTTCTGGACAGGAACATGCTGCACCATAACCTGCAAAGTGAAAAGGCCTAGAAACGCCTCCACGAACCCAAAGACAACGAAGTGCAAGTAAGTGAGCAAGAGTCCAAGAACCGGAATGCAGCGCCACTCGGCCCTGCCTTTGGCACATGTTGAACCTGCTCCTGGATGACAGGCTTCTTGCGCTGCACCACCTTGTGAACCTTGCAATTCCGAAGATGCTGCCATGTTTACAGCAGTTGCAGTAGAAATAGTTGCTCAAGCCAATTCATCTTATGTACTTCGAAACAAAGTGAAATGGTCTGTAGCAATCTGTCCAGCTTTGTCCCTATTTCGGGTCGGACACTGCTTTCCCATCCGAGTGGCGACAGTTGGCTTGACAATCTCAATGGTTTCCACTTGGTTCTGGACCACTGTGTCGACAGTGGTGTTCAAGACCTTCGATGACAGCAGGCAAACCAACCCCCTCGCTTCAAAAGTCAGACTCACGACATCCCACGGAACAAACTCTTGCTTCAAAAGACAGGCCAGGAAATCTCACAGAAACATAACTCTTGCTTCCTCAAGCATTCTTGTTGTACAAAAAATGAAGCGAGCGTTGTATAATGATATGCTTCACTTCCGTGTATCTTTCCACCACGTCAGCCCTTCATTCTCCAGCCTTAGGTACCTTGATTGTCCTCTCCTCAATTTGAATCTTGGGGACCTACACAGCAACAACTCATAGACTGTTCCAATCTCCAAGCAAAAAAACTGGAAAAGCACAAACCTCTCAGGTTCCACCAGAGTTCTGTTCCCAAGGCATGTCGACTAGTGGTCTTTCCAAAACCAGTCACAAAAGGACGTTCTGATGAAGGTTGCACGTGCAAAATATTGACAAGTAAAGGGAGCACAGCACGAAAACCGTTGCGAATGCAGCAAAAGCCTCAATGGTCTTCTCGATCACAACAGGGCGGGGCACTTCAACTGTCAGCTCAACAGGATTGTGCTCCACTCGCTCCACTTTGTTTACCTTAGCAGCAAGATCCCGCAAGCAGGTCATGTAACGGAAACAGCAAGGACAACAAGGACATGAGGATCGGTTTGTGAACCTGTTGGACTGTAAGTCTGAAATCCACTGTAGGCTGAGGTTGCAATTTAAAAGAAAAAAAAAACGTTCTATTTTGGTCCAAGCACCACAGGCACGTGGACCACTTGCTCAACATGCTGCTCCACAGGCACATCGACGATTTCCTAGAGATCATTGTTGCGCAATTCGAACATATACTTTTATGCAGGCTGGGATGAACATTGTGTATGCAGAGTCTCATTGAAAAGTCTCAAGAAAGCCACGTACAGCCTCGACGTGGAAGTGATGCTGGCGTTCGTGCTGCATCACTTTTGGCACGTGCACAACTTCCTCCTGGTCAAGGGAATGTTGCTTTGGTCAACCTTTGGAGGCCTGGAGGCTCCATGCAAAGCATGTTAGAAACAAAATTCTTGCAGGCTCCCTGCGTGTTCATCAATTTGAAATGCTGCACATGATCCTAAAGGATATGGAAGAGTGAAAGACGAATAAGCTGAAAAAGCATGAAAAAGTATTGAAGAGTGAAGTTCAATGAACCTACGTGGAACCTACCCAGTAGCTGACCCTTTTTTCTTGAAGGGTTCAGATACTTCAGGCCGCGCTTCTGATTTTGCTTCGGCCCTACATGATGCTCCTGGGTCATTGGCACGTGCACCTCCACCACCTGCTCGACATGCTGGTGGGAGATGCGTTCCTGCTGAATCACCTTGGGCACGTGCACCACCTGCTCCTGCATCAATCGGATCGGGCCATGTCGGATCATGTCGGACCAGGACAAGGACCCGAACGAGATCAAGAACGAGATCAAGGCCAACTTCAGCAAGGAGAGCAGGGACCGGCAGACCGGACGAGATTTCGACATCTCAACACAAGAGCGAAATGGAAAACGGCAGCCCCGTCATGCTGGGTCCTGCATCATAGGAACAGGAACTTCCACGGTCTGTTCCACTTGCTGGTGCTGGACTCGCTGCTGAGTGATCACCTTTGGCACGTGGACAACCTCTTCCTGTCGCCGGAAATTCAGAGCAGAATCACAGAAGGATATTTCCCAAGTCCCAAAAGGATTCAAAGACTCGGCTCCCCAGTTGCTATCTGCCAATCCCCTTCTGAGTCTTACCGGAAAAAGGATCAAGACCTCACTTTGATCAACCATTCCCTCCCCTCCTGCTGCATGGGAACTGGGACCTCCACAGTCTGCTCAACCTGCTGGTGGAACTGTCCTTGGGCGGAAAGAAAGACTGTCAGGAAAAATCGGTGGTGGAAGGCGTTATGAGTACTGTAGTGGGTCAAACTGTGTCAGCCTAAGGTCGATACATGCTGAATAAAAAACATACAGAGCTAAGGCCGGCATGTCCAATTTTCGAACCCAACTCAGGACTGCAAGACTTGAAGATGCAGCGACTACCCCTCTTCTTCAAGTGGCATACACGTGTCAATTAAACATTTCAAACTAGCAGCTGGCATTGTGTTTGTTTCTTGGTTTTCTTGTGCCCTCCGGAATCTTGTGGAGCCCTGTTTTATATGCGGCATCAATTTACACGCCTGGTCATGCTCTCCCACATTGGAGCGGGTCCAGCACTCCAAAAAGGTCTGGACAACAAAACCAAAACATCATTTTCTGTGGTGAGTGGTCTGATCGACGACTCTGTCCAGTCCATTCCTGGAACCTCCAGAACCTCCGACGCGCTCACAGCGGCTCGTTTTCTTGCTTGGAACCAAAATTTTGTTTTGTGCCTTCTTTTACATTCTTTGGACATGGCAATACTCAATTATCCCGGCAAGAGACTCCAAACAGTGTGAGGGAATGGGAGGATAATGTATGATAATGCGGATGATGACGATGATGATGGTGATGATGATGATGATGATGATGACGATGACGATGACGATGACGATGATGATGATCATCATGATGATCATGATGATGATGATGGTGAGGACGAGGATGAAGAGGAAACTGTTGCGGAGGATGATGTTGAGGATGGAAATGTTGCGGAAGATGAGGTGGAGGAGGATGATGTTGCGGAAGAGGAGGTGGAGGATGATGATGTGGAGGGTGATGATGTTGAGGAGGCTGAGGACGAGGATGATAATGCGGAAGATGAATTTGAGAATGAAAAAGCGGAGCAAAGGCGGAAAGGAACTAAAAGCATCAGTAGCTGCAAGCTAGCAGGACCAGAGCGATCCTAGTAGTGAAAAGAAGAGATACCAGGTAAGATTCTGCAAGCTCACAGGTTCACTGTAGAAGCTGCTGTGCAAGATCCCTGTGTGAGGTTATCTGCACAAGGTGTCTATAGGATATCTCCACAAAAGATCTGCGTAAGGGATCTCAAAGAATAAGATCTCTGTTCAAGCTATCTATCAATGATCTCCAAGCAAGACCCCTGCCCTCTTCACCAGGTCTCTGTACAAGATCTCCATAATAGATCTCATGCCAAGATCTCTGTACAAGATTTCAAAAACAGCTATGTCTGTAAGAGACCTCGCAAGATCTCTGTACAGGGTGTCTTGGCAAGACCTCCTGGACAAGATCTCTAAAAGAGATGGAGGATGATGATGTAGAGAAGCAGGAAGATGATGATGCTGAGGATATGGATGATAATGGTGGTGATGATGATGATGATGGTGATCATGATGATGAAGATGATGATGATGGTGATGCTGGAATGGTGATGATGTTGAGGATAAATGATGATGATGATGAAGATGATGAGGATGTTGAACATGATGAGGATGATGAGGATGATGGGGATGATGAGGACAATAATGCGGAAGATGAAGTGGAGGATGATAAGCTGGAGGATGATGGTGTAGAGGAGGGGGAAGAGGATGATGTTGAGAAGGATAATGTTGAGGAGTGTGATGACAAGGATGATAATGTTGCGGAAGATGAGGTGGAGGATCATGATGTTGCGGAAGATGAGGTGAAGGCTCATGATGTTGCAGAAGATGAGGTGGAGGATGATGATGTTGAGGATGATGATGTCAAGGGAGAGGAAGATGATTTTGATGTTGAAAAGGAGGATGATGATGATGTTGAGTGAGGAAGACCGATCCAAAGACACGGACCCACACTTTGTGCGAGCCTGCGCAGTCGAAAGGCACTTCAACGTGTCACAAGAGCCACTTGATACGGAAAATTACAGGAAAAATGCCGCGCCCCAGAATGAGCCCAGAACGCGGACACACATTTTGTGCGAGCGTGCGCAGTCGAAACGCATGTCAATATTTCACAAGAACCACTTATATACAGAAATTTACAGGAAAATGCCGCGCCCCAAAACCGCGGCGCAGACTTTGTGCGAGCCTGCGCAGTCGAAACGCATGTCAACATTTCACAAGAACCACTTATATACAGAAATTTACAGGAAAATGCCGCGCCCCAAAACCGCGGCGCAGACTTTGTGCGAGCCTGCGCAGTCGAAACGCATGTCAACATTTCACAAGAACCACTTATATACAGAAATTTACAGGAAAATGCCGCGCCCCAAAACCGCGGCGCAGACTTTGTGCGAGCGTGCGCAGTCGAAACGCATGTCAATATTTCACAAGAACCACTTATATACAGAAATTTACAGGAAAATGCCGCGCCCCAAAACCGCGGCGCAGACTTTGTGCGAGCCTGCGCAGTCGAAACGCATGTCAACATTTCACAAGAGCCACTTTATGCAGAAAATTGCAAGGAAAAGGCGCGAGACCAGAGTGAGCACCCTGATCAAGCACCGGCCTTTACACCTACCGTAAGAACGCTTCTGTGTGGACACACTATTTGGGGACTGAAAAAACTATCAATACTCTGCTTTCTCAAGGTAGTAAGCAATTGCAGAAGAGGCCGCATAAGCTTTAGTATCTTTCAAGCTGGAACAGAAGCTGCCATCACAAAGCCCTCCCATCATTCACCCAGAGACTTCATGCGAGCAAGTCGCGAGTTTGGGTCACAACTTTCGGAACGTGCACGACCTCCTCCTGTGTCATTGGGATTGGCACCTCCACGGTCTGTTCAACCTGCTGCTGCTGCATGCGAGTGTGCGTAATCACCTTGGGCACATGGACGACTTCCTCTTGTGTCATAGGAATTGGCACCTCCACAGTCTGTTCCACATGCTGCTGTTGAACTCGAGTCTGAGTCATGATCTTGGGCACGTGAACCACTTCCTCTTGGGTCATAGGCACAGGCACCTCGATTGTCTGCTCAACGTGCTGATGCTGCACTCGAGTCTGGGTAATGATCTTGGGCACCTGAACCTCTTCCTCTTGCATCATGGGAACTGGCACTTCCACGGTCTGCTCAACATGCTGGTGCTGGACACGAGTCTGGGTGATGATCTTTGGAACGTGAACGACCTCTTCCTCCATCATTGGCACAGGCACCTCCACAATTTGCTCGACATGCTCGTGCTGCACGCGCTGCTGCGTAATGATTTCTGGAACGTGGACGATCTCCTCCTCAATCTGTGGCACTGGCACTTCGACCAACTGCTCCACCTGCTGATGCTGGATACGCTGCTGGACAACCACCTGCAAAGGGCAATAACGAGAGAAGCGAATGGTCTTGGATGTCTTGGGACAGGGACAGTGTTTGCTTAATTTGCTTATGATTTGGTATGATTTGTTCAGAATTTGTTCATGTCCCGTTCATCATTCCTTTCGATTCTGAAATGGGATGCACGGGATGCGGCACAAACCTCTGGCCTTGGGCACGTGAACAACTTCCTCTTGCATCATTGGAACAGGAACCTCCACGGTCTGCTCAACGTGCTGATGGTGGTGGCCTTAGAGTCTTAGAGCAAAGGACTTAAGATATGTGGATATGTTTGGAAATCTGTTGATATCTGCGCATATATGGGATTGCAGTGGTATACCTGCTGGCACTAGGCTGTGTTCTGCTGAAAATGAATAAGAAAAAAGGAAGATAACTTTCAGAATCTTTCATTTCAGAACTGAGATCAGAAAGTAGCTGTTGCTCTTTGTAGTTCATGGAAACTGAGGTCAGGACGAGCCTGTGTCTGGGTCACTGGAATGTGCACAATCTCCTCCACTGCTTGTGGAATAGGAACATCAACCTCAGGTGACTGACGTGCTTCACAAGATCTTCACTGGTTTCACAAACAACTGGAGTCACAAATCTAATCAAGCAGGTGCAAAGATGTGCGAAGTCAGGACACTCAGAACAACTTTGAACTCTTGGAGGCCTTCTTGGATTTGTGGATCTAGTCTATTCTGCTGAAAAGCGTGGGAAATCGAACGGGTCCTTCCCATTGGTGCACTCTTCTGCTCTCACGCTTCATCAGATCAAAAAGTCTAGACCACAAAAGCATACAAAAGCCAGTTCAAGACTGTTGCAAGTTTTCACCCCGCGTCTGCAGCGCAACTTTCAACGTGACATTGAAAAAACATCCAACATATCCAAGAGGCAATCTGCTCAATCGAGCGATGTTGCACCCGCTTCTGCTCAATGACTTGAGGCACCTTGGGCACTGACAAGCGCAAAATGGACAGAAGCGTCAAGTCTTGCATCGAAAAAGCATGCGAAACTTCCGAAACCTACGTGAAAAGACCATGATAGCCTAATCATAGCAATGCATGATTCAGTGTCTTCATGTCTGCTACATTCGTTCCTGCGCAAACAGATTGCGTGTCAAGAGTCAGTAAAAACAACTGGCTAGTTTGCATTGATGTTGCTTCTGTTTGCGTGCCTGCACAACCTGTTCCACAATTTGCTCCACAGGCTGCTGCACCACTTGGGGAACCTGAACAAGGTCATTTCCGCTGCACACTATCTGCCGTAAACAAAAAGAAGAATACAGTTGACTTGATTCCTGGCCTCCACGACCTTCTGCACAATCTGGACCTGCACCCAAACGACGCATAGATGTCGACGCAATAGCACAATTAAGATATATTATTGCTCACTGAGACCAACACGGTGTCATGTCATTCCGAGAAAATACGTCGCTGAGTTGCTCCGCTTAATTTCCCTCAGCTCGCGCCTCAGGAACCTCTTGCTCTTCAATCACTTCTTGCATGGTCGGAATCTCCACGATCTAAGTCAAAGAGGCAAATCGGCAAATCGATTTTCGACTGCAACTCTAGAAATTCTTCTTCCGAAGATTCAAGTGACCTACCACTGGCACTTTTCAAAGACCGCAATTCTCTCAGTACTCGACCTGCTGCTTCACCTGACCAGCCACAACTTGCTCTTGGCGCTGCATGGTGACCTTTGCACACTTGTCATGAGTCATGTTTGCCACAGGTGTTTATCAAGCGTAAGTGCAGCTGCTAACAACACAGAATGTGAAATATGTCGAATATGTGTCGAATATGTGTTGAACGTTGCTCTCTTATGCATTCCATTCTGCTGTGACATAGCAAGTTGCAACAGCCTTGAGGCAAGGACATGTGGCTGTGCCTCCACCTCGGTGCCAACACCTGCGATGTATTGAGGCTGGCCCTGCTCGCGAGTCGCATGCATTTGCGCATTGTGCAGCCTTGGCTGAAGTCAATAGGATCATCAAGCTGCAAAGGAAAGATGATGATGAAAGAAGCATCTAATCTTTTTGCCATATATAGGGTTTTCCCTTCACTGCATATTTCCACCCTTCAGAACCCACCTAACACCGCCACATAAGAAACAATAAGGGCTGTGATCGGTATTTGTGTTGACGGTAGTTTGTGTTGGAGCCATGAGGAGCCCGCGTCATGGTAGCTTTGGCATGGTCCGCAAAGGCGTCAGCAGGTACCTTTACCTTCGCAGAACTCAGGGCCGTGTAATATTTTTTGACAATAATTGCTTGTTTCTCTACCCCAGTCGTAGGGTTAGGATATGCCGTGTGCATGTATGTGTATATATATATATATCGGTGCGAGCAGTTGCTCTATTCCCCAGCACACATGTGGCTGTGGGAACTGTTTACTGACAAAGCCAAGCACTTGAATGCATCGTTAGAAACTCCTACCGAGACTGCGACGTAGATATAAATGATTCCTTTGACAAGACCGAACTCCATGTTGCCCACCCAGCCTGTGTGACAGGCCCCATCACGGTCTCAGTGGGAAGCACCTTTGGCTGTGGAGGTTGCATCGTGGTGCCCATGCCCTGTGGATCGGTGGTGAAGGTGCCGGCAGGACCCTGTGCCAGGATAGGCTCAGCAGGAGCTGCGTACGTTGGCATTTCAGTGGTGGAACCCTCCGTTCCGATAGTCTCAGCCGGTGCCGTGCCAGCAGGAGCAGCGTACATAGGGGCGGCATAAGTACCTGCTGGCGCAGCGTAGGTCGGAGCTGCATACATCCCCTCGGTGGCGGCTGGAGCAGCATAGGTCGGAGCTGCATAAGTCCCCTCGGTGGCAGCTGGGGCAGCATAGGTTGGAGCCGCGTAGGTCCCTTCAGCTGGGGCAGCATAGGTCGGAGCTGCATAAGTCCCCTCAGTGGCAGCAGGGGC
Source organism: Cladocopium goreaui (assembly GCA_947184155.2). Taxonomy (NCBI): domain Eukaryota; class Dinophyceae; order Suessiales; family Symbiodiniaceae; genus Cladocopium; species Cladocopium goreaui. Next base: position 75,656 of record CAMXCT020002618.1, read on the forward strand.
AGCATAGGTTGGAGCCGCGTAGGTCCCTTCGGTGGCAGCCGGGGCAGCATAGGTGGGAGCTGCATAAGTGCCCTCTGCAGCTGCAGGCGCAGCATAGGTGGGAGCTGCATAAGTTCCAGTAGGAGCAGCGTAGGTGGCTTCAGCACCATAGGTTGTCGCAGGGGCAGCATAGGTGGATGGCGCACCGTAGGCAGTCGCAGGGGCCGCATACATGGCGCCTGGTGGGGCACCATAGGCAGTGGGAGGTGCGCCGTAGACAGTGGCAGGGGCGCCCAAGCCACCGCCTGGCACAGCAATGGGCTCCATGATCGTACCAGGCCCATACATTGTTCCAGGAGCACTGCCGTAGTTGGTGGCCTTAGTTGGCCCCCAAAACAATTTGGAGATCTTTCTAATTGTTGTATGTAACAACAGCTCAATAAATGATAATTTTGAGACTAACGGAATTGAATTGCTCTCTGGGGTGCTGGCAAATGCGGCAGTGCCAGGTGCAGCACTGTAGACTGTTCCTGAATTGCAGTTTAGGGAAATCTATAGAGAAGCAAGCACAAGCAATTTTTGCATCAAGATAAGGTGGAGTTCTTGCTTTGGATCTTGCACAGATTTGCTCAGAATATTGGTCGAAGTCACATGATTTACCTGACCGCCCAGAAGTCTCACAAACCGTTGCAACATGGCCACATGGCTCCTGGAAGGGTGGCGGGCTGACCTGTTTGCCCTGCCTGACCCATTGCCGCAGCAAACCTTGGACTGCTCAAAAGGCCCAATTCAAATAGCAAGCAAAACAAAAAAATGTCAAATGACCGCACGCATTTTCTTCAGGTGAATACTCCTCTCGCGAAATCTGGCCATCCTGATTGCTGTCCTGAAATTCCGATTGTAGAAAGGTTCTGGTACTGAACTCTACAGCGACATGGCATAGTTGCGCAACGAGCACAGTTGGCATATCGGTCCATCATCCCGAACATGAACTCCTCTCGAGAGATCACACCATCCTGCAGATTACACAAAATGGTGCTTTCGACACTGGTATCGAACAAGAGAAAAAGAGAAAACAAGTGTGGTTTGCTCAGCCTGGTTTGCATCCATTTGCTCGAAGGAAGCCATAAAGGAAGAAACCTCAGAACAGCTTCCGATATGCCAAAATTTTGCCTCCACAATAGATTGACCAGTCTCGAACAGTCATTGGCCTTTGACAAACAGCAGAAAATGGCAGCACCAGCACCATACAACATCCAAGACCAAAAATCAAGATCCTAGTGGACTGCGCAACCGTTGTTAGTTCTTTCTGGTCGAAGTGCCGTCTAATTTGAAATGCGGGTTTTCCATAGTGAAACGCACTCTCCAAAATAGCCTATCACATGGCTTTGCTCCTTACCGGATCTTGCCGGAATTTCTCTCGACTAGTAACAAAACAATGGAGAAGGAAAACAAGGTCGGAAGTAGATGCTCAAATGCTAAATCCCAGTAGGCCAATCAAGAAAAGGATCAAATTGGTGTTTCAGTAGCAGGGTTCAGTGAGCTAGACCAGTAAACCATGTTTGCTCTGCATCTGCATCCGTAGTTTGTTTGGTTGCTCGGCTGTATGTATTCATGTCGGGGTTGTTTTTTTGGCATGCGGCTGATACGGCGCCCTTGGAAGGGTTGCCAATTTTGAGATGTGCCATTTACGATCGCTTGGAAGGGTTGCAAATTTCAAAAATGAGGCTTGCGGAAATGGGGGTATAGGATTTGATTTTTTTGAGTTTTTACCATGCTGCACATGCTGTCGGATGATCATCAGGGGGGTGGGGGTGGGGGGTGGGGGGGGGTGTATTAATGTTCTTGACGAGCACTTCCTTTACG
>CAMXCT020002618.1:80000-93077 GCA_947184155.2 Cladocopium goreaui
TTTGACTTGGGAATGTGCTTCGCGCCACAACGGCGTGCAATTGTTCATCTCTCATCTGGCCAGCTGGCTCCGCACCCGCCGCTTTAGCGAGCCTACTTTCCTACCCTCCGGAGCCACAAATCATTGGAAAAACACAGTGTTTCGCGACTTTCCTACCTTTTCGCGCATCTGCATCTTCTTTCTTCTGACTCTTTCTCTTCTACTCTTCTCTCTTCTAATCTTTCTCTTCTCTCTGCCCCTGCCATACTCTGCCTTTCATCTGTCCATATTGTCGAAAGTTTGACTTCCAAACTTCCTTCGATAAATTATATACATTATTGTGGCAACATACATTTCCGTTCACAGGAACCACGAGGGAGTGAATTGATGTTAGGGGTACAACAGTGAAAACCTGGAGAGAAACCATTATATAAACATGGTGTGGTGTGAATAAGAGACAGGATCAGGAGCCAGGATGCAAAAAGAGAATTAGCACTGACTATCCCAGTCGTAGAGCCAGCAAATCTAGCCAAAACAAGATGGAAGCCACGAACCCGAATGTATTCACGTTCTTGGACTACGAGTGAAAACCTCTGCAATAGGAAAACAAACCTTTTTTTTCATGCATCGTGCGCTCATATCGTCTCAGCGAAGGCACCTAGAAGAGAAAAAAGAGGAGAAAAAAGGAGACAACAAGAAGGAGGAGAGAGGGCAGGAGGAGGGATCTTCCGAGACCCGCTTGCCACGACATGTGGAGAACACTCTTGGAAACACAATTTTGGGAGGACACGCTTGGCAAGACACGCATGGAAAACATCGCTTGAAGACAGTATGGCGACGACACTCTTGGAAACACTCCTTGAAGACACTCTTGGAAAAAACGTTTGTGAGACACTATGGGCAGACACTCCTGCAAGACACTCTTCGAAGACACTCTTGGCAGACACTCGCCCCTCAAAAACACAAAAAGGACACAACAAAAACGCCAGCGCAACAAAATCACCATCCCAACACAACCCAATCGCCAACGCAACAGAGTCAACAGCACAACAAAATCACCTGCTCAAACATTATCGCCAACGCAAACAACATCACCAGCACAACAAAATCACCAGCGCAACAAAATCACCAGCACAACTACATCACCAGCGCAACGAAATCACCAGCCCAAACAAATCACTAGGCCAAACAAAAACACCAGCGCAAACAAAAACACCAGCAAAACAAAATCACCAGCACAACAAAATCACCAGCGCAATGAAATCACCAGCACAACAACATCACCAGCGCAATGAAATCACCAGCACAACGCAAGCACCAGCGCAACAACATCACCACCAGCACAACAACATCACCAGGGCAATGAACCCAATGGATCAGGTTAGGCAATTTCCTGCCGAAAAGGTAACTCCTTATCTTAGACAAAAAATTGACTATTAGTTTATTTCTTCCTTACCTAAATTTGTTAATTTTCCTTACCTTAACTAATTTTTTACCTCACTTTCAACGAAAGTTTGCATGCAAACTTTCAACCCCGCCTTGCAAGTTTGCAGGCAAACTTTCAACCCCCCTCGCAAGTTTGTGTGTAAACTTGCACCACCATTTGCCTGCAATGCTTGCGTGCGTGTCCAAGGGCGCAAATTTGCTTGCAAAGCCTCGCAAGTTTTCGCACAAACTTTCAACCCCGCCTCGCAAGTTTGCGCGCAAACTTTCAACCTCCCCTCGCAAGTTTGCAGGCAAACTTTCAACCTCGTCTCGCAAGTTTGCATGCAAACTTGCAGCCCCGCCTCGCAAGTTTGCACGCAAACTTTCAACCCCACGTGCCGAATTACCGTAAAAATAGGTTACATGTTTACCTTAAAAATTACCTAATTAGGTAGGAAATAAGGAATTAACTATTAGGCAGGAAATTGCCTAACCTGATCTTTTGGGAAATCACAACGAAAGCACCAGCACAACGAAATCACCAGCGCAACAAAATCACCAGCACAGCAACACTACCAGCGCAACGAAATCACCAGCACAACGAAAGCACCAGCGAACATCACCAGCGCAACAAAATCACCAGCACAACAACATCACCAGTACAACGAAATCACCAGCAGAACAACATCACCAGCGCAACGAAATCACCAGCACAACGAAATCACCAGCGAACAGCACCAGCGCAACAAAATCATCAGCACAAACGAAATCATCAGCACAACGAAATCACCAGCACCACAACATCACCAGCACAACATCACCAACAGAACGAGGTCACCACCAGCAGCACAAGAACAGCACCAGCACAACAACATCACCAGCGCAACACAACGAAATCACCAGCACAACGAAAGCACCAGCGCAGCCGCCGAATGCAAAACAGAAGAGAATTGCGCACAATAGGCGCCGAAAAGCAGCTCCAAAAACCGGATCGCCCCATGACACTGCACGCGATTGAGCAGGGCACCCAAGAGATCTACCGCATGCTCAGGAACGGTATCTACGTGGACATCAACAACGAGAACAAGGCGGTCAACGGCGACTTCACGAAGCTCCGGTATTGCCCCGGCCTGTCCCTTACCGCTCAGAAGCTCTACGTGAACTGCATTCCCGTTGCAATTACAGTGTAAAGTGTGGAGTGCATTGTTGCGCGAGCAGAACAAAAGAAATTTCGACACGGTATATAATAGGTTGGAATGTCACAAAGTGCCACGCCTGCCACGCAAAACGACATGACAACCTGCTTGGAAACCTTCGAAAAGGAGAGGTTTTGCAGCTTCCCTTATAGACACGGCGACGGAGTCTCGAGACGAGACACGTGGGCGCAGCAAAACGCGCATTTCGTGCGAGACGTCTTCCAATTTTGACACTTATGGCACGTTGTCAAAAAGGATAAACAGGTTGGAATGTCACAAAGTGCCACGCGTGCCACGCAAAACGACATGACAACCTGCTTGGAAACCTTCGAAAAGGGGATGTTTTGCAGCTTCCCCCATAGACACGGCCACGCCACAGGAAAACCAGAGACTCGAGACGAGACTCGAGACGAGACACGTGGGCGCAGCAAAACGCGCATTTCGTGCGAGACCTCTTCCAATTTTGACACTTATGGCACGTTGTCAAAAAGGATCAACAGGTTGGAATGTCACAAAGTGCCACGCGTGCCACGCAAAACGACATGACAACCTGCTTGGAAACCTTCGAAAAGGGGATGTTTTGTAGCTTCCCCCATAGACACCGCCACGCCACAGGAAAACCAGAGACTCGAGACGAGACACGTGGGCGCAGCAAAAAGGGCATTTCGTGGCAGACACGTTATCAAACTGGTTGGAATGTCACAAAGTGCCACGCGTGCCACGCAAAACGACATGACAACCTGCTTGGAAACCTTCGAAAAGGAGAGGTTTGCAGCTTCCCTTATAGACACGGCGACGCCACAGGAAAACCAGAGACTCGAGACGAGACACGTGGGCGCAGCAAAACGCGCATTTCGTGCGAGACCTCCTCCAATTATGACACTTTCGACACGTTATCAAACGGTTGGAATGTGACAAAGTGCCACGCCTGCCACGCAAAACGAAATGACAACCTGCTTGGAAACCTTCGAAAAGGAGAGGTTTTGCAGCTTCCCCCATAGACACGGCGACGCCACAGAAAAACCAGAGACTCGAGACGACACGTGGGAGCAGCAAAAAGAGCATTTCGTGCGAGATGTCCTCCAATTTTGACACTTTCGACACGTTATCAAACAGGTTGGAATGTCACAAACTGCCACGCCTGCCATGCAAAACGACATGACAACCTGCTTGGAAACCTTCGAAAAGGAGAGGTTTTGCAGCTTCCCCCATAGACACGGAATTAACGACGCGACGGCGATGCGACGACGACGCGACGCCGACCCGACGAGCACTCGAGGCGAACAAGGGTCCAGCCCCCAGACCCCCAGACTATAAATGGTAACCCTTCGCTACGCATTCGGGAAAAAGGCGTTTGGGAGCCGGCATACTCATAAGAGTTTTAACAGTCAACCCTACCCTACTGGTAGTGTCAGTGCCCGGGAGACAGAATGATGCATTCGATTCGAATTACACCGGTAAGCAGTTTACATTAATGTGGCTTCCATGCTGAGCATCACACAAGAAGAGACTTTGCAACCACAGACAAAACCGAATCTAACTCAAAATTGTCTGGAACCCAAAGGTAAAGCTGCAAATCTGAAGCTCTCATCGGATGTACAGCAGCTGCACAGCAATGTGGTTGCCCTTGACCCCACCATGCAACCATCAGAACAGCTGCCATACCATGCCAAGTGAAAAACCATGTGCATCCATGGAATCCACAACCACGCACACAAAGGTACTTGCAAACAACCAGTCAACGCAATACCAAAACATCCTGTTGGTGTTCACTAACATGGGAAATCTGACAAATCCGCGTGCTCCTGTTTTTTTGGCTTTTGCGTTGCGCAAACTGATTGGCCAAACAATGTGTTGTTATGGGGCGAATACAACTGCAACACTTCGGACCTTGCATATTACTCTACATCTAGAACACCTCCGTACAAGAATACAACATGAAAGGGCTGATATATGTGGCTTGCAGATTGTAAAATCCTGCATTCTGACAAGCGTTGGTTGCTGCCCTCCCTCGGGAAATCATGGCATGCATATCGCAAGTGCACCCAACGATTCAACCTGAGAGAAATTGATCGCAGTCGCAGTCTTCAAAACGCTGCTCAGTTATTCCGAGTAATCTCCCCCTTCTAGACTCACATCATCCGCGAGCAAATCATCCGGAGAATCGATGCACTTGTTGCAGAACTTGTAGTAATCAAGTTCTTTCAAATAATTTTCCACCTGCAACTTTGCAGACTCATTCTGCCAAAGGCACTCATAGCGCTTATTTCTGGCTTTGTTGGTGGGACGGAATGCATAGGTGGACTGGAACCGTTTTCTTTGCAGTCTGGTTCCCATGTACTCGATGTACTTCGATGTAAGTTCACTTCTAAAGCACTTCACATTGAAATTCGGGAAGTCTCGAGAACCATTCAGCGAGTTGTTGAATCTATCCATGTAGAGCAAACATCGACTGATCTCATTCACTAGGTCGCCCTCGCAATTAAAGATCACATTTGCGTAGTTACAGTTCGACAGCAAGTGATCAATTGGATCACGACAGGGAAGGTGCAGTTCCACACGAATTTTCCAGGATGCAAACTGTCTCCACCAATACCAGTGGTCCTCTTGTGACACAAAATCGCAATCTTCATAACCAATCTCATCCATGGTCTCAGGTGCAACCACCAGCCTTCTGTGGTACGCATGATTTTCAATCCAAACTGGATTGTGCTTGTAGCGCTCTTGTGCTTGGAAATAATCGTAGGAATAGCCCTTGCTACCGCAAATTCTTTCATAGTTTAATGCCAACTCTCCATTTAAAGACGAACCTCCAGTTTTTGCCATATGGATGTGGCCATAGAGCACCAAATCCTGGCCAAGGCGTTCGAATGTTGCGGCTTCATGCTCTTGAGCACCAGGTGAAGAACTTCTCGAATGAAGCAGTTCTTGATTCCAATAAGCAAGCAAATCATCCGGAGAATCGATGCACTTGTTGCAGAACTTGTAGTAATCAAGTTCTTTCAAATAATTTTCCACCTGCAACTTTGCAGACTCATTCTGCCAAAGGCACTCATAGCGCTTATTTCTGGCTTTGTTGGTGGGACGGAATGCATAGGTGGACTGGAACCGTTTTCTTTGCAGTCTGGTTCCCATGTACTCGATGTACTTCGATGTAAGTTCACTTCTAAAGCACTTCACATTGAAATTCGGGAAGTCTCGAGAACCATTCAGCGAGTTGTTGAATCTATCCATGTAGAGCAAACATCGACTGATCTCATTCACTAGGTCGCCCTCGCAATTAAAGATCACATTTGCGTAGTTACAGTTCGACAGCAAGTGATCAATTGGATCACGACAGGGAAGGTGCAGTTCCACACGAATTTTCCAGGATGCAAACTGTCTCCACCAATACCAGTGGTCCTCTTGTGACACAAAATCGCAATCTTCATAACCAATCTCATCCATGGTCTCAGGTGCAACCACCAGCCTTCTGTGGTACGCATGATTTTCAATCCAAACTGGATTGTGCTTGTAGCGCTCTTGTGCTTGAAAATAATCGTAAGAATAGCCTTTGAGACCGCAAATTCTTTCGTAGTTTAATGCCAACTCTCCATTTAAAGACGAACCTCCAGTTTTTGCCATATGGATGTGGCCATAGAGCACCAAATCCTGGCCAAGGTGTGCGAATGTTGCAGTTTCACGCCCGAAAACTATTTACCATAATAAGAGTGACACTTGGAATACGACCATGGGAGATTGGTACTTTTGCAACCTTTCACATCTTTCACACTATCATCTCAAATCCCATTCTGTCAATTTCACTTGTAGCATGTCCTCCTTCAGTTTCATTGTTTTCAACAACAGGCACCATGAGAAGCCCGCGTCTGACAATGAATTCAATGTAACGTTGCTTCCAAAAGTTGCCATTCATGGATTGTGATGTTTTCATTCCCTCTTCATTTTCACAGTACTGCTGCCACAAGAAACGTATGTGGTGCCTCTCTTGCAGGATGCTGCAGATCGAATGCATTATGTACCTGCAGGTACCACAAAACATAACGTTAAATTTTTTTTTGATGAACAGTTGTACTTCATTCCACACCAAATGCAATCGAATCAGCATTCAAAGATTAAATTGTATACAATTTGACCACAGTTTCATCCGTGTTCCCACTACCAACTTTGAACCGAAGGTTTCATGTTTTTGGAATCGTATTCCAGCAAACCAGTTTGGAACAGCAATCACACACATTTATCTGAACCATAACAGGACGCTCCAATTTTTTCAAAACCATTTTGAATGCAGCCAATCCAATCATTTCAAGAATCATCCGTACAGTCCATCTAATATCCATGAATTTTGTCAGTGGCCCAAGTTGCGGCCTTTTTTTGTAGTAGACCACTTCCAATGGCAGGATCGCCGCAATCGCGGCATGAGCTGGCCTGGAAAGGTAAAGTTTGCAAGATTAGACTTGCAAAAACGTGCAACATGAGCTGACCCAGAACATGAGGGAGGAAAGAAATTTAATTAACACAATTGTTCTTGAGTGCAGTTGAGTACCACAAATTTGTTGACTATTTTTGTTGTACGTTAGTTTTTGGCGGAATATTCCATGTCCCCAGCAATGATTATTCCGACAACCTGACTACCTTGAATATTTGGTACGTTTGTCATATCAAAAATGTGGTTTTACCTGGTTTACCTTTTTTAAGAGATCAAACGCGCCTGCAAAACAACGGTATTCAGCAAAAGTAACCCAAAAGGCCACATTTCGGTAGGAGTCCTGAAGGCCAAACAGATGCACGAATTGTTGATGTTTGTTTCAATTGAAACCGAGAATATCTTGCAAAATATATCAACCAAAGCAAATTAAATCTAAAATTTGATGCCTTTGCAATTTTTACCCTTTTTTTTGCAACACCACCCCAAGGAATTCAACTGTAACCCGGCAAAAGGGTCCTGAGTCAGCAACACACCACCCCACTGTAACACCATGGAATTCCTGAATGACAAGGGTAAACGCTTAAACCGTACATTGGTTTGAACTGTGTTTTCCCCAAACCATTCATATCCAGCAGCGCCAAGGAAGCAGAGCAACGATGCCTGTCCTGCGCCAAAATGCATGATTGAAAACGGTTTTTGCCGCTCGGGCCAATGCATGGTCCAAAATTCATCCATGCAACCAAACCAACCATCCCGTGATTTCAAAATATAAGTGCAAAAAACATGCAAATTGAATTGTTAAAATTTACACGAGCCCTTGACATTGAAATTGCAGTCGCAAATATGGAAAATGACGAAACCGGAAAATCCCAACCATGTGTTTATTCCAACTGCTGTGGTTGGCTGAATTCCCAAAACATGTCATCATGTCATGCGCAGCATGACTGACAAGATTGTGCCAAACAATATCCCAAAAATACAAGCAGTATATTTAGTATGTTTATGGATGCGTGTTTTGATTGTTTTGGTTCCCGAATGCGTAGCAAACGTTCCCGTTTCATTTTGGGGGTTGAAGGTGTTCGCTCGACGTTGCCTAACCGTCCGCAACCAGCTGCAACCGTTCGCAGCCGTTCGCAACCGTTCGCGCGATCCCCGTATGGCCGTGCCTGTGGTAAGTTCTGCAAAAGGGGTCATTTTTGGAGGTTTCGAACGTCGCGCTGCTTCGTTTCGCGTGGCCGGCGCCAGTCTTGCAGTGTTCCAAGTTCCTAACCTCCTCTTGCATACCTTTGAAACCTTGTTCCAAATCAAGCTCTTGCAAACTCTGGTCATCTATGATACTGTCCGGTTTCCAAACCAGGACATCCTGACCTCCAAGACGCATCTTCACAAAATCATGCTCATTGCTTCGATTGAAACAAACAGAGTCAAGAGAACCAGAAAACATCTCAGGAGATGTTGCCGGAGCAAAAGACGCTGGACCTTCAAGCGTGCCCAAACTTGCAACCAACACAGGTTCACCACTACCAACCCAAAACCAGTCAAAATCCATGTTTGTTTGAAGCAACTCCTCAGAATCTTCACGGATCTCTCGTTCCAACTGTTCTCGGTCGGTCTCAGCTTTCCTTTTGAACCTTCTAGTGTACTCAACCTGCGTTTCCGGCTGTCGCCGAGCGGACTCAGGTGTTGGTACCACTTCATCATCGTCGACCTCTTGCACTGGTACCTGAACCTGGGGTACTACTGCAGGGCTCTCCGGGGAGAGTGCAGGTTCAATACGCCTTTCCTTTCTCCGTTGTTCCTCAAACTCAGAAAAACGTTTCTTACATTCCTTATTGTGCCTAATACCAGGTGCTTCCATGCCACTCTCACATGCTGGACATCTACGAGTCGGTTCAAAACGTGATACGTCAGGTGAAGTTCTTTCAGAACTCTCAGGACTACCAATGGCTACATCTGCAGTATCTGCTGGTGACGTAGGAGATGGGGTGACAGACACTCGAGACGGCTCTGCTGAAACTTCCTGTGGAGTCACGACAACATTCGATCTTGCTAACGGCACTGCTGGCGCCAAACGCAACTCACCAGTCTTCTTCTTCACACTGCTGGACTCTGGCAAGACAAGTTTGGGCTGTGAGGGTGCCGGCAAACTCTGACCTTTCAACTTTCGCAACTCTTCAGGAGGTAGCTGACTCATGTCAGCTGGTGCAGTTCCACTGTCATTCACAATTGGGGGTCTACCACCTACAGTCCCATTGTCAAACTGCGTCAAAACACCCTGTCCCGCGTTCAAATCCCATCTCAAAGGTGAAATAGCCCTGATGTTCCTAGCTACAAAACGCATCAACTCAGCTTTCCCATCCACACGAATGAAACCTTGTACAACAGGACCTCGTTCCAATCCCATGTGAATGAAAGTACACTCAACATTCCTTGTTGAAAGTGCATGGTGAATGCTGACGGATTGAATCAGGAATCTCGGCAAGAACCTGAGCACCAAACAAAGTGCAAACTGGTTTGGATAACTTCCTACCTGAAACCATTTCCAATGGACTTCTGTCTGAACCTCTCGATGTTGAAAAATGGCTGTTGCACAAAGCCAAATACGTCAAAACATCAACCAAATTCTCATGTGAAAACGTGACATCCAACCCTTGTGCATTCAGATCAGCTCGCAACACAGAAAAGGATTCTTTTAATTCCCTAACTGTCCTCTCAGCTGCTCCAACTGAACGATGCTGCTGTGGTGCGGCTCGACGAATGGAGAACATGTAGCGACCAGTGGAATTCCCAATGATCTCTCCCACTGCCCTCTCACTGTCGGTGTGGACATCAATGGAGACTGCCTTCGAAGTCAAGCCAAAATGTTGAAGCCATACAACAATCTGTCTCCTGGCTGCTTCGACATCTTCTCCAACCACCACATAGCCAATGCCCCTCGACATCATCTCAGTTAACACGAGGATCTTCACAGAACCTGGAAGTTCGTCTGCAACGATCTCACCTGTTGTATTGAGGAATGCAAAATCAGCCTGAATTGAAACCTCTTTCCTGTCACCTTTGTCTCTTCTGTGCTGAAAAACAGAGCGACCTTTGGCACACTCCAAGCAATTCGGATTGAATGGAATATGTCCCTGTCTCCGGTGACGTGCCAGTTCACTGTCGTCTCCTCCAGACCCAGCTGCAACAGAAAAGTCATGAGTATTACTCACAGTCAAATCAGACCTATACGCACTACTACTACCAACATCTGGATACAAACGAACCCAAGGACAATTGGCAAAATAAGCAACGTCAAGACAATGCATTCCAAGCCTTTCGTGAAACAAATCAAACCTTTTGGACCTTGTGTGAATCTCCATCCCGAATCTGCCAATGAAGTAATTGACAAAATGTTATGCCGCTATGCCGGATGGAACCCACCAAAACATTCAAACGTGCCTTCTTCCAACACCAATCAGCACCTGATGTGCCTGACATGTGCATCTGTACTCCAATCTCGGCAGTGCCTGACATGTTGACTGAGGATCCATTGGCAGCTCGGTAGCCACCTAAACCCTCACTGTCCTGCAGCACTGACCTGAAGGCTGACAAGTTTGACTCAGCCAAAACACTTGTAGATGCACCAGAGTCAAGAAGCCACCAAGAAGCATCGGTGTTGTCAGCAACCTGTGAAAGCAAAGGTCGCAAAAACTTCAAATAAGGTTCAACCTGTTGTTCAACCGAAACTTCACTGTGGTCGTCAAACCAGTCATGTGCACGCACCAAAACGATTTTCATAGGTACGGATGCACACAAGTCTCGGCTGGGGTCATTAACAAAACGTGTTTCCAAGCTGGAACTATCACCAAGTCCAACTTCATCTCCAAACTTCAAACCACAAAACCATGGCTCATGAGTACAGCTGTCGCAACTCCTTGCCAGCACCCAACCCATGTCAGCCACTTCACTTTCCGAAAACTCTGACTCATGAGTACAGCTGTCGCAACTCCTTGCCAGCACAAAACCCATGTCAGCCAGTTCACTTTCTGATACCTCTGGCTCATGAGTACAGCTGTCGCAACCTCTTGCCAGCACACAACCCATGTCAGCCACTTCACTGTCAAACTGTCAAAGTCTTTGCAATCAACCACAAGTCTATCTTCAGTTTCCATGTCAGCAAACACCAGTTCAGCGCCATTGCATCCACACCTGGATCTGCAACTCGGGCTGTCAACTGCGAGATCATGCTCATGCACAAACCTAAGACCTCCAGTGGTTTCACATGTCAAATCATACAACAAAGGATTTATGATCATGCTGCCGACACTGCCAGTCTTTTGGACATCAGACCTATTGTCGTGGCTTGCACTCGGTTCCGCACTTTGGACTGGTTCCTGTTGCCAGGTATATCCATACCCGTCGCAATACCATCCAGAACCATCGTCCCACCAAGTCTGCGAAACTCCCCATTGACCATCACAGCTCTCCGGCCATTGGTCATTCCACCAATAGTCATCATCGTCCCAACTTTCAGCAGTCCAGTCGGTCCAATCCTCATTCCAACTTTCTGAAACTTCATTCAACTTGCCTTTCTTTCCGTTTCCTTTTCCTTTAGAGCCTTTTACGCCTTTGGAACCTTTCTTGTCCCACATGTCCGACTTCACAAGTCCAGATTTGCCTTTCTCACCTCCCTTTCCTTTTCCACTTTCCGGGCGTGAAGGGCAATTGCAACTGATATGTCCTGCTTTCCCACAACGAAAGCATCTGATCTTACTGACGTCCGCGGTGCAAGATCCTGCAGTGTGCCTTCTGCTTCCGCACTTTCCACATCGGCCTTCTACCGTGTCGACGCCGAACTCCTCAAGGGAATGGTACTCTGTATTCCCCTCCAGAGAGTTCAATTTCTTACCACTACCTGTGGATTCAAAATCACTGAATAGTCTCTGTTGCTCTTCCCACCGCATCGCAGCGTTCCGGTACGATTCATAGGTGTCTGCGCTGCTGTGGTGGAGGACATAGTTCTTCACAGCTTCCGGTAGGCTTTTCAACAGAACAACTAGCATGTCTGAATCTGCCAGCTTCAGTCCTGTGGTGTCCACCTGCATAGGGAGAGTTCCTAGCAACCTTGAAAATCTTGCGGATTCATAGTCAATTTTTCTGATAGTATCGCTTACTAAGGAACTCGGCGATGTTTGTGCTGCCGCCAAGACGAATGATCTCCCTGCTATTTGTGTCCTTAGTGAAAGAGCCTCGGATCTTGACCTGATCGAAGGAAGTTTAGAAGTCAAACTTCCGACAATATGGACAGATGAAAAGCAGAGCAGGGCAGAGGGAGAGAGAAGAGAAAGATTAGAAGAGAGAAGATCAGAGAAGAGAAAGAGTCAGAAGAAAGAAGATGCAGATGCGCGAAAAGGTAGGAAAGTCGCGAAACACTGCGTTTTTCCAATGATTTGGGGCTCCGGAGGATCGAAAAGTAGGCTCGCTAAAGCGGCGGGTGCGGAGCCAGCTGGCCAGATGAGAGATGAAAAATTGCACGCCGTTGTGGCGCGAAGCACATTTCCAAGTCAAAATGTCCAAAACACACCAGGTTCGGACCACTTTTGGAAGTTGAGATGTCGAAAAAGTGCACGCCGTTGTGGCGCGAAGCACGTTTCCAAGTCAAAATGTCCAAAACACACCAGGTTCGGACCACTTTTGGAAGTTGAGATGTCGAAAAAGTGCACGCCGTTGTGGCGCGAAGCACATTTCCAAGTCAAAATGCACAAAACACACCATGTTCGGACCACTTTTGGAGGTTCAGATGTCGAAAAAGTGTCGAAAAAGTGCACGCCGTTGTGGCGCGAAGCACATTTCAAAGTCAAAAGTGTAAAAAAAACTGCGGGTTTTGAGCCTTTTTTGACGTGAAGATGTCGAAAAAGTAGACACTGATTAACTTAACTAACTTGACTAACTTAACTAACTTCACTAACTTAACTACCCTAACTTCGACGACAACAGCAACAGCAACAGCAACAACAACAACAACAACAACAACAACAACAACAACACAACCACAACCACAACCACAACCAC
>CAMXCT020002619.1:0-83927 GCA_947184155.2 Cladocopium goreaui
GCATTTTTTTTGAGAAAACATGATGTGGGTATGTCAGTGTATCAAAAAAACATGCCAAATTTCTATAGTCCATCATTCCTTCTCCTTAGGCAGCCTGATCTTTCATCCACTGCAACACCGACCCCTGCAAGGGACAGCACTGTGGAGATTCTTGGATTTGTTTTTGGCATTTTTTTTTGGAAAACATGATGTGGGTATGTCAGTGTTCCAAAAAAAAAATGTCAAATTTCTATAGCCCATCATTCCTTCCCCTTAGGCAGCCTGATCTTGCATCCGACGCTGCAGCGACACAAAGCTGAATTTAGAGCTCCAACACCTCTAGATGCACATTCTACATGAGATTTCAATACATATGTATGTATATAATATTATATATCTATACATGGTATAATATAATACATCTATAACATAATGTATATATAATGTACCTTATATGTATATATATACATTATGTATAAACATACAAATGCATGTGAATTTTTAAATGGAACTATTGGTTGAGTGCTGCTGTAGTGAAACACTTTGAGAGCCACCTGAGTGAACACTTTGAGAGGGACTCATTTTGAGAGACATTATTTTTCAGAGCCTATCCTTTTTCAAGGAATGATGATCCAGAATATGATCCCTTTGGGCCATATGAAAGGTGTGGTTGGGCTGTTTGATGAAACTGGTTCCTGGTTTTGTTACCTTGCACCAAGCAGTCTAATTTCAGGCCAATCTTGTCCCTGGCAAGGCCCCCTAGAACCAGAGAGGATGAGTACAATGATGCCCCACCTCATGAGTTGTGGCGTGGCAAGATTTGGATAAGGTCTGGTGCATTGAATATAGCTACTTTGGGGGACACACTTTGAGAGATACACTTTGAGGGTCATGTTTTTGAATTGTGATGGTCATGTTTTGAATTTTTAGGGACATACTTTGAGAATTTTTGAGAGATACAGTAATACTTTGAGAGATACACTTTGAGGGTCATGTTTTTGAAGGTCATGTTTTTGAATTTTGAATTTTGAGGGTCATGTTTTTGAATTGTGAGAGACATACTTTGAGAGATACAGTTTGAGGGTCATGTTTTTGAATTTTGAATTTTGATGGTCATGTTTTTGAATTTTAAGAGACATACTTTGAGAGATACACTTTGAGGGTAAAGTAAAGATGTTTGTACAGGCATTGAAGGACACACTATGGGAGTACATGTGCCATGTTCCTTTTTTCCACTGTGAAAGAAACACTGCTTGAGTGAGGGAAACACATTAGCATGAAACAACATCTAAACCTAAGGAATGCGTCGCAGTTTGCCTATGATCTTCCATTGACAATGGAAGAAGGTAGTGTTTTTGCCAGGAGGTTGATGGGTGCTATCAGGGCTGGATATGAAGTGGGGAATATCCCCATCCAGCTCCTGCACACACACCGCACTGTGCCTTCTGCCAGTTGCCACTGTTGGAATTGCAGAATAGCAATTCGACATAGGATCATGTGTTGCTGCCCAGGCTGTGTGATTGCTGAGCTGCTGTGAGGTGTAAAAAAAGTGAGACTAAGTGGCCTTGGGATCACTTTGAGAGAGAGAGAGAGAGAGAATGGAGAGAGAGAGAGAGATATGGAGAGAAAAAGAGGTGGAGAGAAAAAGAGGTGGAGAGAAAAAGAGGTGGAGGAGAGAGAGGGTTCACCTTGAGGCTTTGAGAGGTACAAGGACTATACTTTACATGTTTCATGGTTCATTTTTGGGGAAAATAACATCATTGAAAACAAATAGCAAGCACTTTGAGACACCCAGCACTTAGAGACACCTATAAGTCACTGTGAGAGACCCCAATCACCTTGAGAGACCAAGTGCATGCACTTTGAGAGCCCCAACTCTTAGAGACACCTACAAGTCACTGTGAGAGACCCCAATCACCTTGAGAGACCAAGTGCATGCACTTTGAGAGACCCACATCCACTGACAAGTTTGTTCTTGGGAAACCAACTTCATTTTGAAAGGGACACTGTCATTTGTAGGAACCCCAACTGTAAGAGACCCACCCCATGCACTTTGAGTGACCCCCTGCATGCACTTTGAGGAACCCATTGCATTCTGATGGATATCAAATTTTGATTGGCACACTGCTCACTGCATTGTTAAGATGCTACTGAAAGGATTGTGGCTCCTAGGCTGGCAAAACACCAAAAAATGTTGGGCTGACAAGCCCTGCTGTGTTTCAGTGCCATGGGCAGACTGGTGCCTGACCCATCAGTCGCAGTGTGTGATTTGCAGCAGGTGATCACACAATTTTGCAAGGAAAGTGGAAGCAATGACATTCACACCTTACTGGCACCAGTGCAATCTAGAAAGGTTTCATGGAAAACAGCACCTGACCCAGAGTGGCTGCACCAAATGAGCCCTTTTTTCGTCAAACTGGTACCTGTTGCAAAGAACCTGGTGATTTCATCAAAGAAGCTCAAGTCGGCCATGGTCAAGGTTCAGTGCCTAGTCATTTAACATAACACTTTTCTTTTGTTTATTGTGCTTCTTTTTGTGTGTGCCTGCCCCTGTGCCCATCAGCCTGAAGGTCCACTGGGCAAAGGCTCAACTATACAAAGATGATGGATGACACTTTTTTTGACCACATGGACCAGTTGATTCGTATAGGTGCAGCCCAGATCAGAACACTCAAGGTCAACCAGTGTGATTGGCTAAGAGTTGCCAAGAAATCTAGCAAAGAAGAAAAGGAGGCAATTCAAGAAATCTTGCAAGTGGTTTGTGTGGAACCTTGTTCAAAAATGAAACCCTTTTTAAAGCTTTTTCATGCTAGCAATGTCTTTGTTTTCTATTGTGTATCTGTATACTCATTCATTTAATGATGTGATAGTACCCCATGACGTATTTCACTACCACCTGAGGACCAAAAAGATGAGGAGATGACAAAGGACAATGATTCCCCAAGACCACCCCCTACAATGGCAAAGGCAGAACCAGAGCCAAGCAGCAGCTCCACTGGTGATTATGGAAGCCCTGGTAAGGACATCCTTGGGTTACCAAGCAACTTTTTCAAACAATTTCACAGCCCAGAAAAAAAACAAGACACATCAAGCTGCACAGACATGGTACTGCATGAAAAGAGCAAGCCAATCTACAAAAGAAGCATGGCTAAAAGCAACTTGGCTTTGGATGAAAGGGCAGACACCAGTAGACCCACCTTGAGGAGACAGTTGGCAAAGAACAATTTTGATTTGGACACCCAGGATTTGCAAACACTTGCAATGGCATTAGAAAGCAAGTACCAGAAGGACAATGAGAAAGCACCTGGTGAAACACCATCAACACCCAAGAAAAAAAAGAATGGCAAAGCAAAGGCCAAAAGTAAATCAAAGGCTCATGCAAAGCCTGCCCCCAAGAGCAAAAGCAAAGGAAAAGCCAAGAAACAAAGAACTTCCAAGAAGACATCCCCTGGCACATACAAAACAACATTTCGCCACAGGAAGACGAGCAATGCATACCATTTGGCCAAAAACATGGCTCTGAGGGCTGGCATTAGCCCAGAGAGTGCCAGGATCAAAGGCAAAGCTGCAAGTGCCAAGGTTGTGCAACAGATTGAACTTGGAACTCTCAAAGAGGGTTAGAAACTAGAAGGCAAACTTGCTTCTTGACCCAGGCTACCAGCAAAGGGGAAAAGAAGTGTGTGGTTCTCATTGTTTCACTTTTGAATGCACTTCATCACCTATATTTCTTGAGATGTACCCTTGAGTATCTAAATAGTATCACACTTGAGAACACTGAGAGTGTAACACTTTGAGAGTACCACTTATGGTTTACACCTGAGCATTTGTACTTGACACTAGTGAGGGCACTGGGGTTGAACTAAGCACTTGCATCTTTTACTCTAATTGACTTGATATCACTTGCAAGATTTGCAGGTTCAAGGGCACTACAGGTGCAATATGTTGAAGTTTTTAGACAGGTTGGCTGCCAATGCCACCAGTACTAAATGGACTTGGCGAAATGGTGCCTTGTGGCATGTGACCACTTACCAACCCAATGGGTGGGAAGAATGGAAAACTTTTGATGAAGTTGCAAGGGACTGGTACTGGACCACTGATGCTGACAAGAACTTGTTGAAGGACTGGTTTTTGCAAAGCAATGACTGTTTAGAGAAGTGATTGACATCATTGTTTGTCTTCCTAGCTGGTGTTTCACCATGTGGCAGGAAAAGATCACCCAGCTTCACATGGCAGAGCCACTGGGCAGTTTGTTTTTTAAAAATCTAAGAATGTAATGTGAAGTGATTGACCCATAAATACCATCCTTTTTTTATCCCAGTCATGATTCATCCTGGCACTCAGGGGGTTTGCAAACGGCTCCTCCAGAAGCTCCAGCTGATGGTCTGTGAACTTGCTGCATTTGCAATGTGTAAACTTCCAATGCCTTGAAACTGATTAAAGTGAAAGTGGTGTTTGGAATCTAAAAGTAGCAGGGTCATACAGTGCCATACTTAATGCACAATCTACACCTTGACAGCCAAGGTAGCAGACTTCTGGCCATGAAGAACTTTCAACTAGCCTGCTGAAAACAGATTGCATCTACTGCATGGTTTCAACTTGGGTCACCTTGTACATTTTGAGAGTAACACATTGGAGGGTCACACCTTGAGTCAATTGGCAGGGCACTTGGGAGGGCACTTGCAAACTAGCAGAATGCACTTTGAGTGAGAGAGAGAGAGAGGGAGATGGGTGAGAGATGCACTGCACTTTGGAGGGATAATCAGGAATTTGTTTTCTATTTGGTCAAATGTGTGTGGAAAAAAAACAAAAATACAATTGTTGCCAAACTCTAGATGTAGAAGTTTGCTAGTAGTTAGATAGAAGTTTCTATCAAACTTCTATGGTCATACTAGAAGTTTCATTGAAACTACTACCAAACTTCTACTTGTGTAGTAGTTTGATAGAAGTTTCTATGGTACTGTAGAAGTTTACTAGAAACTTCTACCAAAGTACTATCAAACTTCTACCATGCAATTTATTTTTTGGTTGTATTTTCAAGTTTTTTTGGTACAAAAATATCAATTTTCCTGTCCAAAATATGTTTTTTTTTTGGCACACCATGCAAATTGTTTGCATTTTCTTCAAAATTGGGCAATGTTTCTGTTGATGTAATCTGTTTATATGGGCTGTTGTTTTATGAAAGAACCCATCACCATGGTTTGGGATACATATATAAGTATATATCTATGTGTTTATACACATCATTTTCTGCATGGCACAAAACCAGGATTGAATTTTCCTTTCTGTGTGATGTCCACATGGTTCGCCAAAAATGTAATATTCATCAATGTAATGTGTTATATATTGTGCGTTGTGCTTTGTTTTGTGGACATCACCCCATCATCTTCTGTGTGAAGATTTAGTCTCACACCTTTTGCAGATGAAAAGACCAGCCATGTCAGCATCCCCTACACAAGAGGCAGTGGCTGAAACAGGTGGTGCTTTGATGGCTCCAGAGCCACCAGAGACTCCTGAGAGGAAGGCATCAGAGAAGGCAACACAGGCAGCCACACCCAAGTCAGCTGCCACGGCCACACCCAAGTCAACTGCCAAGGCCCCCCACACCCCACCCAAACCATCAAAAGCGCTCAAGAGACCAGCAGCCAGTGGCAAGGCCAAAGCAAAGGCAAAGTCTAGCCCTAGGGTGCAGAAAAAATCCAAGACAACAGCCGTTGCAAAGTCAGGCCCCAAAGCAAAACCCAAAGCAGCTAGTAGCAACAATGCAAAGAAGGAAGAAGATGAGAAAGATGAGAAGGACAAGAAAGATCCCCAAAAGAAGAAAGGAAAGGAAAGTTTGAAGGAACAAGCATCGAAATGGGTTTCAAACTTGGACAAGCCTTCAGAGGATGAGGAGGATCAGGATGCAAGCAAGGCACCTACAGAAGAGAGGGACAGGCAGAAAGCACAGAAATTTCGAAAGCTTGAGAAAGCAGGTGCATTGCCTGCAGAAGTCCAGGAAGCTTTTGATGCAGCTGAGAAAAGTTCTAACCCCAGAGCCAACAAAACACAGCTCATCAACAGCCTGTTCAGAAAGGAAGGTAATAACTTTGTGATGGTTCCCAAGGACCCTGCCTTCAAAAGGGTTCAAAAGCTGTTGGATGTGAAGTATGGGAAGGAAGAGTCTCAAAGTTACTTGGATGCAACTGTACAACTTACAAGGTACATTACATTACATTACAGGCATACAGACATACATGCATACAGGCATACATACAAACATACATACATACACACACACATACACACATACACACACACATACATACATACATACATACATACATACATACATACATACATACATACATACATACATACATACATACATACATACATACATACATACATACATACATACATACATTACAAACATTACAAACATTACAAACATTACATACATGACATGCATTACATGCATTTCATACATTACATACATTACATACCTTACATACCTTACATACCTTACATGCATTACATGCATTACATGCATTACATATCATTACATACATTACATACATTACATACCTTACATACCTTACATACCTTACATACATTACATACATTAGATACATTAGATACATTAGATACATTAGATACATTAGATACACTAGATACACTAGATACACTAGATACATTAGATACACTAGATACATTACATACATTACATACATTACATACATTACATACATTACATACATTACATACATACATACATACCTACATACCTACATACCTACATACCTACATACCTACATACCTACATACCTACCTACCTACATACATACATACATACATTACCTACATACATACTACCTACCTACCTACTACCTCACCATACTTCCCTCCACACACACATCCATTGCATGCATACATTGCAGACATACACACATAACACACACACAACATTACATACAGACATTTAAATACAGAAAAAATACATACATCCATTGACATGCATAAGGCATGCAGGCAGACCTACATACATACATACATACATACACACATACAAACATCAAAACATCCATGCATGCATACATACACACATACATGCATAACTACATGCATGCATACATGCATACATGCATGACATACATGACATACATGACATAGAGACATACAAATATACAAACAGACATACATACAAACATGCAGACATACATGCATACAGACATACATGCATACAAGCATACAGGCATACAACCATACAGACATACAAACATAAAGGCATAAATGCATGCAAACATACAGGCATACAGACATACAGGCACACAGACATACATACATTACATACATTACATACATAGCATACATTGCATACATTACATACATTACATACATTACATACACTACATGCATGCATGCATGCATGCATACATACATTTTGACATACATCTATGTGTGTAAATAAATTGATACTATTTTGTTTATGGCATATGTTTAAATAAACATGTGTGAATAAATACATAGGTACATGTGTGATGACATGTTTTAGGAACCACATGGGGGTGATGGAGGCACATGTGACACTTGCAGGCTATCATGTTGACAGCCACTTTGGGTATCATTTTGGAAGCATTACATTTTTCAACACAACCTTGCAATTCATACACCTGGGCCTGCCTGGGCATAACAGCCACTTTGACAAAGCTGCTGAAAGCATTCACCCTGTTGTGATTGATGCCCTAGTTCAGGCTTCCCCTGGTCCATCATGCTCTATGACAAGTTTGGTGGCAACCAAACCGCACTAGAAAATGCCTTGCAGTGTGGTGATGTTGTTGTTACCAACCACAAGGGAAAGGAGTTCTATAGCTACAACACTTTGAAGTCAGGCAGGATGAAGAGTTTGGGTGATGAAAGCGAGCTGAATGATGGCCAGCACAGCTTGGATGAGAGCTCTCACCAAGTCATCACTGATTGGTTCAAAAATATGAATGTTGGTGCTCTGAAACCAATAGAGGAGTCAAAAGAAGAAGCAGGAGATGGCCTTGTGATTTTTGCAAAGCCAAAGGCTCAGGAAATTGACTGGGGCCATGTTGAGAAGGTCTTGCAGTCAGCAAAGACTGCACAGGAAAAGCTGATCAGGGATGCCATGAAGCTGAAGGAATGTGTTTTGAGGGCACAGGATCAAGACTTGCTTGAAGTCTTCAAAGGCAGCCTCAAAGATTTGCAGGACAATGACAAGAATTTGGACCACATCTTACTGTGGAAGGCTCTGGTGGCTTAGTGTGGGTGCCACTGTGAGAGCTATACTTTGAGAGCATTTGGGGATTTGCACTTTCAAGAGTGGAATTTTGGAGGAAGAGTAGTGGACACTTTGAGGGGTACACTTTGATGCCTCTTGGAAATCTTGGGGCACTTTGAGAGAAAGCATTGAAGGAATATTTGGAAACATTTTTGGAAACAGTGTTTTTCATACCACCTTTTCCCAGTTGCAAGAAAGCACCATTTCAAATAGTTTTTGTTGTTTAGACCAGATTTTTGAATACCATCTAGCATGTTTCAAACCAAAAAACATGATGTATTTCTTCCAGCTGTGCTAGGAGTTGCCTGATCACACAAAATGGGATTTGGAGAGTGGAAAAGCATGGATGACCGCCTTGGCCAAGCAAACCCAGAAAGCCAATGAAAAGATTGAAGGAGTGAGAACAACTCTCAAGGTGAGGGGTATGCTTGAAGTCCAGAAACCTGTGAAATGAAATTCCCTGAAGTCCCAAAACCTGTTGAAAGTTAAAATGTAAGTAGTGACCTGCTTTACATGAAATGAAACTGTAATAGTTCAACTGTTCCTTTTGAATGGGTTGCAATTTTGACTTTTGTGTGCAGCCCTGGGCATATCACAGAATCTGGCAGCTTCATGAAGAGCATTTTGCTCTGCTGACAAGGGTGTCGCAGCAAGAGATGGCAAGACTCAAAAAAATATTTTGGCTTGGGTTTGGGAACTTGGTTGCACTTGCATGTGAATTGAGAATGTGGTTTGAAACATGTTTTTGGGTAAGGTTGATTCCTGGAACTTTGTGGCACTAAATTGGTTATGTGTGCACTGTAGAGTAGGGCTTAGGATTCACCTTCAAACTTGTTGGGTATCAAATTGAAGACTCACCCTGAAAGAAACATGCCTTTTTGGAGAAAATGCATTTTGGGAATTGGGGAAGCTTGAGTTTGTCACTTGCAGAATTCATTGATGTTACTTTGAGAGACACACTTGTGAAAACCACTTTGAGAGACACACTTTTGAGAAGCACTTTGAGAGACACACTTGTGAAAACCACTTTGAGAGATACACTTTGAGAAACACTTTGAGAGACACACTTGTGAAAACCACTTTGAGAGACACACTTGTGAGAGCCACTTTGAGAGACACACTTGTGAGAGCCACTGTGTGGGCAATGTTGAAATTCAGATACCACATGTTCAACCACCCCTTTGGTTCTCATTTTTCCTTCCCACCTCTTAGTTTGCCAAACTTGCCACCGAGTGCTATTGCAAGTGCCCAAAGCAAGTTTCAAATGCTGTCCAAAAGCCCTCAAGTGCACTCAGGTGCCCTCAGCTTACATTCAAATCCATCAGATCAAGTGCCCACAAGTGCCCACAAGTGCCCACAAACACCCACAACTCCCACAAGTGCCCAATCCCAACAGTGCTGCTGTTTTGGTGCCATGAGAGATTGCAAAACATCACCAGGACAAAGTTGAAACATTTGTAATTTGGACTTGCCAGTGATGGATAATGAAGGTGACTCCATGCCACCTGCCAAAAGCAGGCGCCTTGGTCAAAGGAAAAGGCTGGCTTTGGACCAAAGCCAGTCAGAAGCCAAAACAACCAGTGAGTTGGCCAGCTTCTTGGTTGAACAATGGGCCTGGGGCCACATCAGCCCCCAAATGGTGCAGCAAGTGGCAAGCAAAGCTTGCGCAGACATGAAGCATGCTGCACCTACACCTTTGCAGAGCTTGGCAAAGTTGGGTGGTGGGTATGCCAACTTGATGTCAGCTGCCTTGATAGCCAGCCAGAAAAGCAAGTTGCCTGACCCCTTTGTAATCCAACTTCCTTACAAAAAGGGAAACCACATGCAGAAGTTCCTCTTACCCCACGAAGTCTTTGCCAGCATCTTTGACAACTATTATGAAACCTTCCAGAATGTCCTGGTGGGCCCCCCTGGTTACCTCCAAGATTTTTGGAGAACAGCCAAGCAACACCCCTGCATGAGTTTGCACCCAGCAGTGGCTGACACATCAAAGCAAATCCCAATAGGGATGCATGGCGATGGTGTCCCTATTACTGGAAAGGGCAAAATATGGTGTAGAAGTGCTTGGGTATATTCTTGGGCTTCATTGCTATCACAGGCACCTACCAAGGACAAGCAATTCTACATTGGAATGGTTTGGGATACATTGCAGGGGAAAAAACAATGGACACTTTCTTGGCATTGGTTTCCTGGTCCATAAAATACTTACAGCTTGGTATTTGGCCTATGGAAGATTGGCAAGGGAAAGAGTTTCTGGGCTGGTAAATGACATATATATTTCCACATTTTCCACACAACTTGAATTTTTCTTTTGCACAAGATGCTATGTTGTTCCCTTCTTTGCACAGCCCAAGGTACCCCCAGGGAAGTTTGGGATATAAAAGAAGAGGAAAGCCACTAGCAGGTGGCTGGTCTGCCATCCTGTTCACTTTGCAGGGTGACATGGATTATTTTGCAAGTGTCCTTAAACTACCCAAATGGCAAACCAAGAAGAAGTGCTGTGTCCTTTGCCAAGCTGATGCTGAAGGGCTTAACTCCTGGAAAAACTTTGACCCTTCTGCCCCTTGGGTTTCTACATGCTGGACACCACAGAGCTGGCACCTGTTTCCTGGCAAGAGCCCTTGCAAGCTGTTCAGTGATATCCCAGGGGCATCAGCAGTGATGTGCTCACTTGACTTTATGCACAACAAGTATTTAGGGGTTGACATGTATATCTTTGGAAGCTGCCTGCACTTGGACACATTTCAGCAATGTTTTGCTTTTGGCTTGCTTTTGCCAGCATTCCTACACCCATGACCCATGGCACCCCCATGCGCACACACACACAATCACTTTGGTAAACAGCTTTGAGCAAACACTTTGAGAAAGCATTCTGAAAGCTCACTTTGAGGTAACATTTTGAGAGAGCAGTTTGAGAGGCGGTTTTTGAGAGAGCTTGTGTTTAATGCTGTTGTTCTGGAAACCATATTGTGAAGATTATGTTGAACAATTTTTCCCCTTAGGAAGTTGGTTTTGACACCCCAAGCATAATTGTGTTACATCCATGAAACACACCAGGTATTTGTTGGTCTACCACATGATGAGCCATGGATCTCCACTTGAGAATTTGAAGGTCTTGGAAGCTTGGGTTTTGGAGTTTTACCGCCAATACCCCACTACCAGCAAATTCAGGCACATGTCCAAGCTCACCATGTTCATGAGAAAACAAGGGGGGCCCAAATTGAGGGGTAAGGCTATTGAAATTAGAAGCTTTGGGCCTGTGATTTTGTCCTTATGGGAAAGCCATTGCAACCGCAATGTCACCATGCAGAAGAACATCTTGGTCTTATTGAAATTGAACCAGAAGGTGGATGCAATGCTTGAGGAGCACAAGGGCGAACTTTCTTTCCCAGAGCATGCTGCCCAAGAATTCACAAAAGTGATTTTCAACATGGGACACTTGCAGCTTCTTTTAGAAAACCATTATCGAAATGAAGAAGGCATTCCTCATCTTTTCACTTCCACATGCAAATTGCATGGCCTTGCACATTCTGCTCTATTGAGCAAGTATGTTTCACCCAGGTTAGTCTGGTGTTTCACTGGAGAAGATTACATGCACCATATCCAACAGCTAGCTCACTCATGCTTGGCTGGCACTGGGCCTTTCCTCACAGTGAACAAAGTTGCTGATAAGATGAGGATGGCTCTGCATGTACAGTTCACCAAAGGTGCTTACTGACATGATGCCACATGATGTCGAAACAGGTTGGCAGCACAAAAGCTTGGAAATTCCAAGAACTTAAGTTTGAGTTTGATAGAAACAACTACCACTACCACTGTGAAAAAGGTTTGTGTTGTCACGGTCTAAAATCTTCAGGTGCTTCACTTTGAGAGCCATTTTGAGAGACCCAACCACTTTGAGAGATTCATGTCTTTTCTTTAAATATCATTTTTTACAGCCACATATTGTGAGGGGCAATCTTCTTTGAGAGACCACAGACTTTGAGAGGCCCATTCTTATTTTGAAGGAACCCACACATTTTTGAGATGCCCTCACTTTGAGAAGTCAGTGAAAAAACACTTTTGATATTGTCTGTGAAGTCATTAGAGACCAAGGTGCTCAAAATCAAAAAATAACAATTTGCACAAAACCATGGTTTCTTTCACACAATGCAAGGTATAGTAATCAGTTTGTTTAAAAAAATAGCTTCGAAACATGAAATATATGTTCAAAATAAACTGGCCTTGAATTAGCTCAGAAATAGGGGAAAGTGTTTTTCTTTAACATTATTTTTAAAACTATTTTTTAACTATTTTTTAAACTATTTTTAGAACTACTTTTTTATCTATTTTTTTAACTAAGACAAAAACAACTTAACTAATTAGTTAACTTTTTTTTTGCCTAAAAACATCGACTTAACTATTTTTCAGAATTAACTATTTCCTTCTTAATTGTCTAACCTCTTCTATAGGGCACCTGGCACCAAGGTTGTGATCAGGGCTGAGATGAATCCACGATGTTGATGTTGGGCAAGCAACACATGGGCAAGCACTTCTGATGGGCCACCAAGGGGAGGAGGGGAGACAGGAGGCAAAAGAACCTCTCTCCCCCTGTTGGTGCGAGGGAACCTGTCATGGTCACAATACCAAGTTTCAACATAGAAACGAAAAGGACGAGCAGCGTTGGACATGAGATAAGTCTGCCAAATGACCGTGAGCTCAGGAATGAGCCGACCAGGGGCATGTTCCGGACGGCAATCACTGTCTTCATCGCTTACCATGTCACAGGACGGGAATAGAGATGCATCATCAGCACGAAATGACATCCGAGGGGGAACCTGCGAGGAGGATGAGGCAGCATCCAACGGAAACCCTTCATCGTCAATATGTGCAAATCGATTGCGAAACGCATCAACAGTGAGGCTAACTCTAATTCCTGAAAAAACCTGATCAAGGTGGTTTCTATGAAACTGCATGCGTCCAGACCAAGCAATACAGCGGCGGGCTTGATACAATTCAGAAATGCCAATAATGCGAATAATGACATCTCTTGAAAGGGCAGTTGGAATGGACTGAGCCCTACGATGCGTAACATCACCATGCATTCCTTGGAAAATCACTGAAAATAAGGCAGTGGACCGTGCTTGTTGCAGGCCCTGTTCGAGAATGACGTGTACCATGTGCATGCCAGGGATGTGAGAAATCGGACCCGGCCTGACGATTCGAAAAACAACATTCTCAAATGGCCGCAGCATGTGAATCCAAGGGGCAGTCAGCAATTGTAGCCATTCAAATGGTCTATGAGAAAGCCTGACCAGCCGCCCAACTAGGCACAGTGGTGCATGATCGTGATGAACAAACCAAGTGGTCACCATCAAAACAGGTCCTTCCTCTGCAGAATCTCCGTCACAGAATGCTCATCAAACTGAACCATCAATTCCTGCTGGAAACTATTCCATTCCGGCACATTGGGAGTATGAACCGGAGCTTGCGTAGGAATTGAAACCTGAAAGTCAGGTGCATCACTGGGATGGTCATCTGCAAAATGATGACGCTTGGGTTTCGGCACATTGCACAGCAAAACCGCATCATGTAAGACCGACCCGTGGGATGGCTGACCCTGCCCAGCTCTACTGCCACCGGTGTGGGAATGGTGCGGCAGTTTTGGATAAACATGGGCAAACGTGGGCGCATCTAAGTCACTAATGTCTTCAATCAAAGAGACCGCTCTGCATGTTTCAACACCTGGCACTGCCGAGGGTGGGATCTGGAGACGTCCATACGTACCATGCAGAAGAGACCTGGTAGCGACCATTTGCACATTCCAAATTTGATGGTTGATCGAAAGAACACAAGCATCACGCAGGTGTTCACAATAGTTGGCTACCCTAGCAACACGTAGAAGCCCTTGGCGAGACACTTGCAGAGGAATTTTGATCACACGTCGATCAACACCTGGATCGGCAAACATCTGTGCTACTGCGCCTTGTTGGTGAAAAATTGTATCCAAAAGCATCAGACTTTCATCAGAGCCAGGCGCAATATCCCCTTGCAGCTGAAGGATAGCACTGAACTCATGCAACGATTCTCCTACGGGTTTGACCAAGAGCGGGTGCACAGCAACAAGGTCTATCGGACGGATCGCAGTCACTTCAAGGATATCATGCAAAAGCAGTGAAAAACGTCTCCAACGGATCCATACAGAAATGGCAGGTTGATCAAGTCTGTAAAGGACAACTCGTCGGCGTTCGTGTTCACCACTGTCAGTGGTAGGAACATGACCACTCAATGAGACCTCTTGCGTTGCCGCTGCAGGCTGAGACACATCAATGTCCATGTCTGTCACATGTGAAACTTCAGGCTCAGGAGCGGGATCAGCAGTGCCAACGACCAGGCTGGTCGGATCCGAGGGTGCGCCCAGCTTTTTGCTGAGGTAAATCACGAAGCTATCACCATTGGTCATGTGATGCACTGGCTGAAAATCAATGTACAGTTGTGTATGTGCATGGAAGATCAGGCAGCCAAATCGATTGCAAAACGTCTGAACATCTGCTTCTGTGACAAGGTCTTGTCCACTGATGACTGGTGCCAGAGAAAGTGCAATTGCATACATTCGTAAAGAGGGTTCTGTAATTGTTGGCGAGACTGAAACCAGTCCAGAAAGCCTACCTGCATACAACCCTTGCGCCAGAATCAAATCAAACAAAATACTTGTCTCATGCCAGTTCCTTGGTGGATCGGGCTGGACAAGATCAAGGGTAATGTCTTCTCCTCCCTGAGCATCGGCTATTGATTCTAATCAATAAGCTTGAACCTCTATTGATTTAGCTCTTTTTTCAATTAAATCTACATGGCTTTCATCGTATGCAAATCAATAGGAGGAAGAGCTTCAAAATCAATAATTTTGGAATGTCTTTTGCATGAGAAAATCAATAGCAAAATCAATAAGGGTTGGCAGCCCAGTGGCAGCTGGCAGCATCTTTTTTCCACAAACTTCAGCCAGTAATGCATCTCATCCTTTCAGCAAGGATACCAGCAGTTCATCCTTTCAGCAAGGAAGCTACATACAAGCTGCCCATCCCTTCAGCAAGGAATTATAAGCTAAGCACACACACACACAAGCTCATATCCTTTTATCAAGGATCATCAGCCTCATTGAGGCAGCTTCCAAAACCAGGCCTGAGGAGTTGCAAGTGTAACAGCAGCTTGTACTTGACAGCTATTTTTGATGACAGCCTTGAAGATTTCACTCCGAAGCTGACTGAATGTGCCAAGGTTGCCATTTGGCCAACAAAATGCTCTGCTCTGTAGTTCTGATGAAGCCTCCAGTTGAGGAACTTTGAGTTCTTGATCAAATGGTGGAATGTGTGAAATTTATGAGTGGTGTGAAACAGCTTTCTGTTTTCCTTCACAGCCCACTCATTCAAGTCTGCATATGTGCTGAAAAACCTTTTAGCAAGGTTGGAAGCCTTTTCAAATTCTGTAGGGGTAGGAAAGATGCCCAATGTCGACAAATGCTTCCAAGCAGGCAACCATGGTTTGGTGAACAGGTTCATTGTCAGGCAAGACCTCCTTGAGCACATGCAGCAAGCATGGAAGCAGGTGCTTTGTTTCACCTGCCTTGGCTTCCAAGCATGCAAAGCTCTTATGGGGCTTTGCAGCATCAGAACAAATCATGGAGAGCCTCAGGTTGCTCAGCCTTGAGCTCACATGATGTTGCACATAAAGCTCCTTGATTCTACCAAAGATTGTTTGGAGTCTCTTGTTTGGTGGAATTTTTTGTCTCGCTTTCACACCATCAAAAAAACACAGGTAGTGGAGCAAAGAGCCTGCTAAGTGAGATCCAACCCCTCTGGAATAGAGGATATGGAGGCTATCACCCCTCACCACTGCATTGGTCACCCCAGGAATCGAAAAAAGAGGATGGCTGCTCCTTTTATCAAGGAGAGCTTGGTCAGGGGTCACATAAACATATCTCTGCTGTTCTTCTCTCAAGAGCTTCACAGATTTTTCTTCAGGACATTCTTTGCCTTTGAAGGAAGGCTTCTGCCCGTCACACTCATGACAAGGGAATTTGTTTTGCCAATGTGGCAAAGACAAAGTGTTGGAAAAGAATTCTTGGTCTCCTTGTATAGACCAAATCCAACATCTGTGATTGCCTGGTGTTAATGGTTGGTCTGCCAAGCTTGACAGTGGCATTGGCAAGGCCTCTCCATAAGGATCCTTGGATGGGTGCTTGCCTTTTAACAAGGCATCGAAGCTCCAACTAATCCAATCATGAAGAGGGCCCCAAGTGGTGGCCACTGAGCAACATTTTGGAAAAGCTACCAAAAGGAGATGGGATGCCAAACTGTCCTGCTTGCTAAGCATGGAACCCCAGCTCCAAGTCATAAGTGAATCCCTGGTTTGGTATTCAACACCATCACCATGAATAAAGATTGGACATGTCTTTGTGGGCTGGATGACCCTTTTATCAAGGGTGGTCAAAGGTGGTGCAAGCTTTGGGTCTCGAACTTTCTCCACACCTTGCCAAAAGGCTGCTGTTTCTTTGAAGCAAAACAGCTTTTCAAACTCAGAGGGATAATGTTGGGCAAGTTTGCTAAACATCAGGTGTGGCAAATAAAGCATTGCATCTTCTTTGGTAGTCTTTCTTGTGTTCTGATCTAAAACATCGACAGCAATGGGCATAGGATCACAAATCTGAATGCCTTTGCAGAAGTGTGCCACCATGTCCCTGTGAGCATTGCCTTTGTTTTGGCCAAAATTGCCACATTTGGCCAAAGATGTGATCTCAGGTGATTTACAACCTTCTAGCATTGCAAGATGTCCAATCTCTGCCACCTGTGTAGCAGACAGCTTCCCCAAAGACCACAGCTCCAGCAATCTATTGCACAAAGGGCTTGAAGTTGAAACTGGGTCAGTCAAGCCATCTTCCTTTGGCAATGCCTTGGACCTTTCAAAGTGCCACCCCTTGAGTCTCTTGGGTGGCCTTAACATTGCAAAACCACCTTTCAACAAGGGGAGCCTTTTAGCAAGGCAAACCTTTTAGCAAGGCCAACCTTTTAGCAAGGCCAACCTTTTAGCAAGGCAGGCAAATGGCTATGCCATCTTGGGCCAAAAGCAGCAGTGGCAGGCCAGTGCTGAAAGGAAACCTGGTGGAGGTGTGGTATATACATTTGGTGGGGTGATTTACAAGTCAGGTGCATTAAAAACTTGTCTTACAGTGGCATTAAATTAAGCACTTGGCACTACTAGTAAGTTTGAGACCCTTGGAAACCCCAAAGCCACCAGTCCCCACTGCCCCCCTGCTGACCACATTTTTGCACTTGCATTTCTTGGGTTGGTTCTGGTTTGCTAACCTGCAATGCTACCCTTTTAGCAAGGGAAGTTGCTTCAGCATCTTCAGCATCCCTTTGAACAAGGGCAAATTGCAGATTCCAGCAGCCATTTTACAAAAAGAAAGCCTCAAAATCAAGGCTGGTCAAAACTTGGGCCACTTAACAAAATCCATTCCTTTTACCAAGGAACCTCTTCTAAGGAAGTTTGGCCAACTTCATTCCTTTTACCAAGGACATTCTTCAAGGGAAGCTTAGCTCTTGCTGGCTTTGCTGTTGGCCTTGTTTGCCAGCTGGTTCAATTCCCTGGTTTCTTCTTTCACTTCCTTGATTTTGCCCATCAAGTCTAGCAGAAGACTTTTGGCCTTCTCAAAAGGCATTGCTTTTTCTTTCTTTGCCAGCAAGTCCTTCACCACCTTGACCTTTTTGCTCAAACCCTCCAAGGTGTTCTCACAGTCTTTTTTCCCTCCTTTTGTCAACCTTTTAGCAAGGTCAGCTTTCCTCAGTGCAGCTTCAAAATCATCTTTGGCAACAGCTGCCTGGTCTTTGCCTCTCTTGGCCTTGGCCAAAACTTCCTTCCACAACTCTTCTTCGCTTTTTTCATCCACATCCCCATCTTCCAAAGCAAGTTGCTGCTTCCCTTTTGATTTTCCTTTGCCCTTGCTGTTATGTCCTTTTACCAAGGACTTTCCCTTACCTTCTCCCTTGCCAACTTCCTGCAAATGGCTTTGCAAGTCTTTGGCATTGAAGTGTTCCCAGTTTTCTTCATCTTCATTTTCTAGGGCATATTCTTGTCCTGTGGTCCATTGCCTCTTTTGCTTCACTCTGGTTGTCTTGGAGATGTCTCCTTTGTCGCAATATTCCCAGACACCTGCTGTCCAGGGATCTTCTCTGGGGATAATTCTTCCACTGTCAAGATGTCTGTAGAAATCATCCTCCCCAAAATACTTAAGCATTTTCTTTTCACTTTGCCATTTCTCCCTTTTATCAAGGGTTCTCGTGTGGTCCACTGACTCTTGAAAGTGGAAAAATTTGGGAACAGTACTTTTCACCAGGCTCAAGGCAGCTTCCATGCCCTTCTCTGCCTTGGACTTGTTTTGGAACTCCTTTTGTTCTTTCTTGCTTTTTCCTTTGAGTGCAGTTTGGCACCTAGACCATACCCTGCTGTGCTCCTGTTTGCCCAACATATCTTTCAAGTTGGCAGCTGCTTCCTCTGGGGTTTCTGCATCTTCACTTGCCTTCTGAACTTTTTCTTTCAGAGTCATTTTCCCAAGTTTCTCCAAGTTTTTTTTTCAAAGAAGATTTCATCACTTTCATGGGGCTTTTAGACTTCCCTTTCACCAAGGGAGTTGGTTTGGCCTTCCCTTTTACCAAGGGCTTCTTCATTGCTTTGGGCTTGGGGGCCATCCTCTACTAACTTCAAAGTGGCCTTGAACCAAAAGATCCTGTGGGGACCAAGTTGTCTTCAGTTGAAAAAACTATACAGCAACAAACTTAAATTATTTCTAAAATTGGTGAACCTTTGAAAAAATGAAAAATTAAATTTTGATCAATTTTGATCAATTTTGATCAAATTTGATCAAAAGTAGTATTTTGATCAAATTTGATCCAAATTGATCAAAATGTTTTTTTTACATTTTTCCAATATTATTTGTTCAGAAAAATGTTGTGTGAATATGTTTGGGGTTATACTCCCACATTGATGTGAAAAAGAACCCATAAACACAGTTTCACAACACTGGTCAACTCAAACACTTGTCATAATCAAGAGTATCACCATGAGTAAATGTTCCAACACTTTGAATAAAACACCCTTTTAACAAGGGTAGTATTTATACAAAAGTGAACTGTAGAGAAAAAAACCAATGAAGACCCTTGCTAAAAGGGAAAACCCCACATTGACCCATGACTCATGCAGCCATGACCCAACACCTTTCTGGAAATAATGTGCCTGAATCCATTACAAATATCAAATAAATATTGAGTAATGGGTAATGGTATATCTCTGTTTGAATACCCTATCACCCTTTTACCAAGGGCTGACACAACACATCATGCAAAACAAACTATTGGCATTTAACCCCAGTGACCCACCCCATTTAACACCAGTGGCCCACCACATTTTTTCACACCTACTTTGTTCTTGCACCTCAACCCTTTTAACAAGGGGAAATTGTGCTTGGAAAACAAAAACAGCTAAGGCTCAACCCTTTTATCAAGGGGAGCTAGCTAGAGGCTCAACCCTTTTATCAAGGGGAGCTAGCTAGAGGCTCAACCCTTTTATCAAGGGGAGCTAAAAACTCAACCCTTTTATCAAGGGGAGCTGTAAGCCAAGAAGGCATCCACAGCATCACCAAATGTTTGGTACCTGGGAAACCTGCAGTCCCTGTTGCTTCTGGCTGCAACCACATAGACCCAGATACCTTTCTCTGAGCACTCCTCAATGATGTCCATCTGGTCCTCAAAGATGATGTCATGGCCCTTCCAAAGCATCCAGTCAGCCTTGCCACCTTCCCCCTTCCTTTCTCTGGTGAAGTTGATGGAGTCAAAGGGGAAGTGCAGCTGCTGGGCAAGTCTCCTCACATCCTTCTCCCTGTTGTAGCCACAGAAGCTGAGGAGATGCACTCTGTAATTTTCTCTTTGCAGCCTGAAGAGTGCATCCTTGTTTTCATCAGGGACATTGTGTTCAACAAACAGTGTCCCATACCAATCCACAACCACATCACCCTTTGGCTTGTTTGGGTTTTCTTTCAGCTTCCATTGCAAGTGGCCAGTATTTTCCCATTTCCTTGCTCTTTCATCAAGGGAACTGCTTCTGTCCCTTTTATCAAGGGTGCTGCTGCAAGCCTGTGCTTTCTTTGGAGGTGTTGTGCTGCTTGAGCTCTTTGAGCTGTCACTGTCTTCACTGCTGGAGCTGTTCTCTTCTACAACTTTTTTGCCAATTTTGCTGTCTTTGTCCTTGTTTGGCAGTTCCCTTTTAACAAGGGATGCAGATTTAGCTTTTGGCTTTCCTGGTGCTGTTGTCTCCTCTTTGCTGTGGCTGCTGCTTCTGTCCCAGTCAGCACTTTCCACAGATTGGTCACTGCTGTTTGCTTCATCTTTTTTCTGTTGTGCAGGACTGGGGCCAAATGTAAGGCCTTGCTCCTCCACCTTTATCTCTTTCTGTTTTGGTGGATCCTGCACTGGTTGCTCCTTCCTTTTGGGTTGCTCTTGCTTGTTCCTCCTGGGGGTCATTTGATCTTTCCCAGACCCCTTGCCTTTTCCTTTCTCCTCTGCCTTCTTTTTCTTTGCCTCCTCCTCTGCCATTTTAGCAATGGCATCCCTTTCAAACTCTGATTGTTTGTCCCACTTCACCATGGCCCTTTGTTCACCTTTCTCTTTGAACTTCTCTTGCCTTGATCTGCTGCAAGTGCCTGCTCCTGTGGGCCTTCCTTTGTTGTTCCATGGCATCCCTTTTATCAAGGGGACAAGATGCCCAGCCCTTTTAACAAGGGTAGGATGAAGACCCTTTTGGCCTGGGCAAAACTGAATGCCCTTTTAACAAGGGCAGCAATACCTAGTCGAATTGATGCTTTAAACAGCTGCAGATGGAGAGGTTGCCAAACTTGTGCATGGGACCTGGGACCTGGGTGTGGGTGGTGCTGTGGCAAACCATATAGAAAAAACAGTGCATGCATTACAGTAATGGCACCTGCAGATGATGTAGATTTACAATTTCATGGTCTGTTAACATGAAATCTGAAATTAACACATAAAAAAAACAAACATATTATTGTTATCTTTTGGTACCCCTTGTTTTAATTGTGTCTATACCCCCTTCTTTTAAACATCAAACCAATTAAAAATGACACATGCACATGTTGACTGAAAACATATGGTAAAGATACAAATGGTACCATGCATGCAAGCATGTTCAGATACACACATGCAAACTGCAAGTGGGTATGTATATATATATTGTTTATAGTATGTGTGTGGTGGCCGTCCAAACCCTGGGCATTGTGTGGTGCCCCAAACTTCCTTTCACCAGCCCCTGGGCCCTCTTCAAGGCTACATTTTTTAACAACCAAACCTGATCCAAGGCTTTTGTAGCCAGAGTGGTCCCAGCAGCAGCAGCAGCTTTAGCCTTTTAGCAAGGCCACTGTGCCCTTTCAGCAAAGTTGCTGCCCCAAAAACTAAAGTGCCAAAAAACCTTTTAGCAAGGGTAGCTAGCTTATATCTTTTGAACAGATGTTGGCAAGAAACCCCTTTCAACAAGGGAAATCTACCATCCATTCTTTGAAACTGCAGTGCAACTATAGTTCCCTTTCATCAAGGGAAGTTGGCATACAGTTCTTGTCTCAGCTCCAGGGCTTCTTCTTTAGTAATGTGGTCCTCTTCCAATCTTTCTTTGATTTTCTGCAAAATTTCTTTGTATTTGGGGTGCTTGTGTTTTGTGGTTTCCACAATCAGATGTTTCTTACCATTTGGCTCTGTGGTCCCAGTGATGTAAGCTCTCCATGGTGCCTTAGAAGTTGTGGTTACCAAAAGTTTGGTCCAAGCTTTTCTTGGGTAGGAGGCAGGCACCTTCCCTTTTATCAAGGGCTTTTTCTTGCTGGAGGAGGGTTCCCCTTTCTTGCTGGAGGACTTCCCTTTTACCAAGGGTGTTTTGTCCTTACTGCTTGTTGCTGTTTTTTCTTTCTTCTTCACTTTCTTGGCAGCTGGCTTTTTGGCAGAGCCCTTTCCAATCCCCAAAGCATCCCTGAGACTGGCATTTCCTTCAGGTGCAACTTCTTGCCAAGCAAGGCTGCCTGGTCTTCTCCTCTTGAAGGAAGGCCCTGGCAGCCCTCTGACAGTTTCACCTGGTTCTTCCCCTTTTACCAAGGGGGCTTCAGCTTCACTTGGTTCTTTGGCAGGGGTTGCCAAGGCTTTGGGGAAACCATTGCTGTCCACAGAAACTTCTGAAATGTTCTTTTTCAGCTTTCTTCCTCTGCTTCCCTTTCAACAAGGGGCAGCTCCATTTGCTGTTGGCCCTTTCTCTCTACCAGTGCAAGGGTATCTTGCAATTTCAAGAAGTCTGGCCCTGTGAGCTTGGAAGCACATGCCCTCAGATCTGCTGATGCTGCCAGTCTTCTCATGTGGAAGAGAAGCTCTGTGATTCTTTCCACTCGAATCCCCACCCAGGTCTCACCATTATACTTGCTGTCATTGAGGGAAGGGTTCTGGAGCAGAGCTTGGAAAACACCTTGTCTCAAGCTGCTTCCATGGATCTCACAAGTGGGCCCCAATGCAAGTAACCCTTTCAGCAAGGGCAAGCAGTGCACCAGCCCTTTAGGCTGAGCAGCCTGGGATTGGGACACTTGTTCATAGATTCCCAGATTTTGCAACAACTCACTGTTTTCTGAGAAGCACTGCAAGAGCAGGTCTGCATCTACTTGTGGCTTCGGTGTGTGCCTTGCACCACCTTTTCCAAAAGACATGCCCTTTCAACAAGGGAAAATACACCTTTCAACAAGGGACATGGAAAACACTTGAGCAAAGAAAGCTCTGGAAGCAGCTCCTTTGAAATCAATAGCTTTGTCAAATGGCAAATCAATAGAAAACCCAATTTTTCAATCAATAAACTTGCCAAAATCAAGTGAAAATGAAATTATTGAAAAAATCAATTAAACCGATCCAAATCAATATCAATATAATTTGCTATGATCTTATTGATTTGAATCAATAGCCGATGCTCAGGGCTGGAATCAAAAGATCAGACCATAAGACCAGAATTTGGGCTCTCCACAAATGCGGGGGGCCGGTGAGCATCACCTGTCGTGCTTGAAGAGATCTGGGGATGTTTACATGATGCAGGTACCATGTGCGCACTAACAACCCTTGCACGATTCGAACTGGATTGGTTACAAATTCCCTCGGCAAGTTTACCATCATCTGTTGAGCAAAAAGTGGTAACCGTATAGGTGATTCAGCACGATTTGAAGCCGGTGCCGCAGCATTGGCATCACTAGAGCTAGCGGCTGAATCAGATCGTGCTGCACCTGTGTCACCAGCTGGGCATGAAACGAATTGGAAATCAGTGGTAATCGCAAGCCTGTCAGCTGTACCCGCACTGATCGACGCTGCTTCTTCGAACTGCGGATTTTCAGCGGTAGTTGGGCTGGCAGGATGCAAATCTGAATAAGTCCATGGCCTATCGGAAGTGAAAATCTTCGTAAACAAATCCAATGAGGCATTCTGGGAACAACTTCCAACAGGGATCAACACGGCCTTACAAAAAGACAGCGGATCGCAACTGAGGGAAGGGCATGCAAACAATTTGACATTTGTTGGGCGGTAGGTCAAGAAGGCACTGAAAAGCTCTGCAATGGGACATCCCAAATCACGTACCACATCAAAATCGGATAAGGAAAGCGAAGTACCTGAGCTAGTGCGTTCATTCGACCATGGTTTGCACATGTGTGGCATCTCATCGGCCGACACATTCACTTGATGCATTTGAATTGAGTCCTCCTCACCTATAAGAACATCAACTTGGGAACAAAATCGAACAGAAAGGCAACCCACAGCCTTCTTACGATAAGTGATGCGCTGACAGGGGGAGTGAGAAGTGGACTGTCCAAACTGCATTGCAAGTTCAGTAGCTCGATGTAGGGCATCCCACTCAGAGCAAAACGACTGATCATGTACAATGGAATGGTTCCACTTGGGGAGGATATTGGGGCTTTCCGGCAAAATGCCTGCAACAGGCGGCCACTGGATTGCGTACTTTGAAGTCACACAGATCCGGCCTAGGGAAAAGACACATCCCCATCTCCGGAAGCAGCTCCACCATTTGCTGGTGCCGGGGGGTCGATTCGCTGTCTTTTGTTTGCCTGTTGTTCTGCCAACATCATCTCGTCGGCATTTGCACTCAATGTTTTGAGGCTCTCCCCCAGGTGCTGGAGGCTGTCTGTGATTTTCTGCGCGCTTGAGTTGGCAGCCTCCTTCGATTCTTTGGACTCCTCCTCTTCGTCGCTGACCGTCGTGATGTCCTGTGGATCTGACTGGTCCGACTTCTGAAGAAGAGACTTTGAAACTGCAAGATTGGTACGAGCAGTCTCTAAAGCTGCACGGGCTGCTGCCACTCTGTCGGACAGAGTTGCCTCCTGCTGCTGAAACTGTTGGGAATAGGCTTGCCACTTGGATACCTGCTCCACCAAAAAGGTTCGCCAGGAGGAATGAAGACTCAAACGGGCTGCATTTGCATGCTGAAGTTCTGTCCTGGCACGCCCCTATGCATTGACCTGTTTGTGCAAGGACTTGATTGCCACTTCCCCTTCCTTGATTTTGGTCTCTTTCAACTCCTTTTGTATGTCTGGGTGAAGGCCATCTGGGTGTTTCTCCAACAAAGCATACATTGTTTTGAGCTTTGTCTCTGCCGCAGATGCTGCTGCCGTAGCTGCTGCTGTGGCATGCTCTGTAGGCGCATTCCCAGTAGGTAGTGGCGGAGGTGGAGCCATTAACCACGGTGCCTCCTGGTAGGTTGGCAAAACTGCCGGAGGTCCTTGAGTCGCACCATGGTCGGCAGAGGACTGAAATTGGATCGGCATTTGTCCTCCCTTGGATTTGCCTCGTCCTTTGCCTTTGTTCTGCTTGGCTCGATTGGAAGCTGAGCGGGGCCTTGATGCCTGCCTGCGGGGTGACTTCACCCATTGGCCATGTGCTTCTGTATCGGCTTCGTGGGACCAATAGCGATTCTGGCGAGGGGTGCCAGACCGTTGGTTCCATTTGGTGGAACTGTTGGATTGGCCCGATTGCTTCTTTGGCTGCTTTGAATGGGGCACACCTGATGTCCAGTGCATTGCACAAAGCGGACAATGTACCGCCCGCTTGCCGTTCAGGCTGCCGCATTGGCAACGCCACGGGTAGCTTTGTTCTTGCCGCGACATTGCTGCTCGAATTTCTCGGCGAATAACTGCCAAGAACTTGGGGTCCCGAGAGTGATGTGTTGAAAGCTTTCGCAGAATACCCTGAAGACCAAACAGTGTCGGGGGCCGAATCTTCAGCCTGTGCAAATACCAGCTGAAGCGTGCCTGTGATCGCAATCGACGAGTCCTTCTTCGGGATGCTGATGTAAGAAAAGCCAACTTGACACAGGTACAACCAAATTGCCAGTAGGTACATCAACAAAGAAAATAAAGGAGCCAAAGATGAATTGAATTGAGAATTGTAAAACCTTCAGGTGCTATCGCCCACCTGCAGAAGCGTGGATGTCCAGGCACTGTAAGTAGTGAGAAAAAAGCAATCACCCAAACCAGTGGAGGAAAAATCCAAAATCCCAAATGTTATCGCACACTTGAAGCGTAGAATCCAATGACCGAACCTTGCAAGACACGTCAATTGCAATAGCCAAAAGGATATATCGAATTGAAAAGGCTTTCCAGATAAAAACCAGAAGCCCGCGATGGCAGGAAATCGCTAAGGTTAGGTAGCGGGGGGCACCCTAAGCACTGGCGCCAACCTCGAACCAAACGCTTTTTCGGATGACATCCCATATATGAAATGGAACAATAAAATTCATGTTCCAAACCACCAACCAGCTTGAATTTACCAAGACACATAACTAAAAAATCCAAGAAACAGCACCATCTGCTGCAGTTCTGCCGCATCGATTGCTCCAGCAACCAGCAGTTCCGATGCAGTCCAGCGCCTTGGAAATGGTTCAACAACTGCCACAAGAAGGGGGGAATGGGCGGAATGGTTTACTGACTAAGTCGTCCAAAGTCATCTAAAGTAATCTAAAGTCATCTAAAGTCACCAAAGTCATCTAAAGTCACTAAAGTTTAAGTCATCTAAAGTCATCCAAAAGTTACGGAGACCTCTTGAATTTGGGGCAACTTGTTGACCAATCACGGAAATATTCAACGGTTTCCAGTGGCATTGGATTCTTGGTTTCACATTAAGCTCCGATAATCAAACATGGCGTGCTTGAAAACCGTCCATTCAGAGGTCGATGGTCTGTAGTTTTCCATTAAAAAACACCATTTTATAAGGGATCATCCCATGAAATCCCATATTTTCCGCTGTTTTTCCCTTAAAAACCTCCATATTTTACACCAGGGAATTCCCAGGGTAGCCGCTGATCACCGCTCATCCAAGGCGCCGCAAATTGAAGAGGATCACATCGCGATGTAAGTTCGGCGGCAACTTGGCCTCTGGGCGGGTGCGATCGGATTGGGACTGACTCAGGGACTGACTCAAAGGGACTGACTCAGGGACTGACTCAAAAAAGGCCCTGATGGAGTTCGTCAATGGGAAGAATCATCCCATATATGAAATGGAACATAAAATTAATGTTTGGTCATATTACTGTGGTTATATCATATATATATATATATCCTTAGTAGGTATCATCCCATATTGAAAAAGATGTTTGAAACCACCAAACATAGAAAAAGAGGTGGAAAAGCCATGGATGATCTCCCCTTCGGATTTCAGGATCTCCTTTCATGGTGGGATTTTCCATGGGATTTTCCACATCGAAGCTGTGGGAAAATCCCAAAAGGGGTGAAGTCTCACTGCGGTGCTGGGGACCGAACTTCTGGGAATCGCCAAGTTGCTTTAGGTCACTATAACATACTATAACTCACTAACATAACTAGGATTTATCTGGTTGGTGGTTGACCTACCATTGTGGTTAATATATGGTTAATATATGGTTAATGATGGTTAATAATAATATTCTGGTTGGCGGTTTTTCGCCACCCCTCTGAAAAATATGAGTTGGTGAAAGTCAGTTGGGATGATGACATTCTATTCCCAACTGAATGGAAACATTACATTAATGTTCCAAACCACCAACCACTTATGGTGTATATAGTTAATGAATGTTAATGAGTGTTATCAAATCCTAAACCAACTTATAATTACGGGGGACCACCTCGTACTCATGGAAATATCCATAAATTCCGATGGGCCCAATCATATCCGGGCCAAAAAGTAAGATATTCAAGTACTGAAGGACCAAGTACCTCCATCCACAATTTCATGCGAACACGCCATATCATTCGAAAATGTTTGGAGAATCGCTCTCACATTGCAACATGGGATAGCATGGGTATGGACAGATGTTTTCTGGCGGCCTGTTTACATTAATATTGTCAATGTTCTATTGAACATAGTTTATAAGATAATTTTTATAATGATTCACATTGCCAATCAAATAATGAACCAACTTATAATATTTTACCTACCCATTCTATAGCGATGTTGTGAACATCCAGCCATTTCCACATCTGCCCACCCAGGGTCCCAGGGTCCCTAGCCTTCATGAGGGCCATTTGCATGGGAGAATAGACCAGCCCTAGGTCCACACCAGGAATGAAAAAGTATCCTTAGGGCGGATGCAATTTCCAGACCTCCGATGGGATCCCAGGAATTTCATACTATCCTCTGGTAAACATACAAGAAGCTATTGAACATGGCCATTGATAGTGGATTTTCCCAGTAAAAATGGTGATGTTCCATAGCAAACTGTTAAATTACCAGAGGGTACTCCCATAACGAGGAATGGGAGTAGTAAGGTTCAGCCTGGCTGGTCCCAATGTCAATGAAGCTATGCAACCAAGATCAACCAAGACTGGGTAGCTTGATTCAGAGTCAGTCGACACAACTTGACCAAGACAACTTGAGGAAAGCAGAAGTGCTTAGCGTGCCCGTGCCTGCAGACAGAAACATCTTTTTTAAAGGAGGCGTTCAAATTTGGAACAAAGGGCATGTGATTGCCTAATATGATTGGTGGTTTTAACCATCACAAAGATATGCTCGTCATCTCAAGCAATTATCCCTTTTTTTTGCGTGGTTGAACAAACATACATATTCTGTTTTAGCCACCAAGCAGTAATGTTTTGGCAACACTGTGGAGGATCGTCTCACGAACCGTAAGTGGTGAGGAAAACCCTGGTTGGAAAGTCGCCTAAAATAAGTTATCCATGGTTAATCCCATGTGAGGCTTTCCATAGTCATGGGCCATGGGGTTACCCCCAAGCTCGCTGGATGGTTTCCCAAATGGAAAATCCATCTATAAATGGATGAGAACTGGGGGTACCCCCATTTCAGGAAACCTCTATGTCTAAATGATTAAATGGGTGATAACTATAGTTGCTAACCAGTTCCTACAGAATGATCCCCCAGGACCTGCTAAAACTAGTTGCATTTTTTGCATGTTTGGGAGCGATCTGAATCGATCTGACATGGCTTTGCCTAAGATGAACATTTTGGCAGAGACATTAGGCATGATGATGTTTATGAAGAATTGGCACCAGCAAGTTAATTACTGCAAAATACTGCAAACACTAAAAAAAAAACGCGTTCCCACAGGCCCCCGCTCTCAAAATAAGACATCGTGTAAGATGATACTACCGACCAAACAATTTTGTCTGAGATACTGAAACATGGAGATAAGTATGGAAATGTGCAACAAGTCAGTTTCCCATTTGCCGCCAGGAAAGGCGAAACAACAATGAACCAAAGGTTATGCTCCACTTAGAGAAGTTGGTTCAAAAAAGCCCCTAAAATTCGATTGTTGATCAGTAAACTGCCCAAGAATGGGGGTATCCCATGGTATCCCCCATAGAAGAAACCCACCATGATCCCACAAGATGCCAAAACCTACAGCCCAGCGCAAGATGAAAATGCCATGATCATCGCGTTTTCACCGAGATGCTCCATGAACCATTGGGGCACTGTGGTAAATGAATGTAAAAAGAACAACTGGATATTCACATCCTGAACATTTCGGACATTTCAAGCATTTTCTTCCACTGGATTTGGGGCTAGCCAACCCCATCTGTTTTGGAAAAATCCAACCCAAATGATGCGAAAACTTCGAAAAACACCTGGGGTTTGGCCAGGGAACCACTATCACTGGCCATGACCCTGAAATCAAAAGCCAAGCCCATCATGCCACCAGCTGCGCACCAGTGGCCCTTGAAGGCTGCCACCGTTGGTAGAGGGAAGCAACAAACCCTGCGCAGCTGGGGCTTTGAGCCGGGAACTAAGGAGGCCAACTGGGGCTCCTTGATTTACCAAAGGGTCAACATTTGTGAAGATGTTGAAACCACCCACAAGCCTTGCTTGGAAGCCTTGCTTGGGAACTCCAGTAAATGGATCACTAACCAAACAAACAGCTATATGATCCGCCGGAACTCAGGTTTCTACCGGAATCATTGGAACATGTGACCCCAATTCTTACCGACCATCGATGGCCAATGCTCCCTTCATAACCTCCACCAGCCCCGGCCTGGCCATCAGTTGATTGGTGTCCCTCTGCAGTTTGGACTGCTCCTCGTTGGAGCAACTGTCCAAATAGCGTAGATCCATGCCATTGGACCAATAGCGACCTGGCACGGAGGGAAGCAAC
Source organism: Cladocopium goreaui (assembly GCA_947184155.2). Lineage (NCBI taxonomy): Eukaryota > Dinophyceae > Suessiales > Symbiodiniaceae > Cladocopium > Cladocopium goreaui. Next base: position 29,957 of record CAMXCT020002619.1, read on the forward strand.
TGATGGCTGGGAAGGGAAGCCTGGGGAGAATATCATGACTTTATGGACTGACAAACAATCGAATGTTTAGATGGTTAGCACATTTACTGTAACCACTGATAGTAAAAGATTAAAGCATTAAAGTATGGAACCAAGGGTGACCCAGTGGAGAAGACCTTGCATTCATCTTTGATGGTACCTTGATGGCAGAAAAACCAGAACGGGGCTGATAGGCTGATAGGCCCATCTATTTTGCCCTCAGATGATGTTCCCCATTCCTTTCGCCCTTGGATCCGCTTAACACATGTCAGAAGGCTCTTGGAAGACCACTGAAAGACTTGGGACGAGATTCATCTTGAAATGTTCCACCAAGGTAATCTTTCAGCTTTCTAAAGCTTTCCAAAGCTGTCTAAAGCTTTCTAAAGCTTTCTAAAGCTACTGTGGATGGGCCAGCGAAATCCTGCACCACCAAGTTGGGATGGTTGAAACCCTATAAATACTGGGATAAACCATCAACTGGTGCAGGATTTCGCTGGCCCATCCACAGTATGTAGATCATCTTTTTCCTCAATGTGATGCACCCAGCAGCGCCTTCATTGCTGACTACCAGAGCCTGAAAAGGTCAGGAGGTTGAACCCCTGCGCCTCTCATCTTCCCCCAGGTGCAGAAGTTCGGCGTTTTTTTTTCCAAATGATGATCTGCTGACCCAATATCTTACCTAGGCCTTCGTATATAACGGAACTGCTAAGTTGAAAATTTCGCATTTCCTCAAATGCAAAGTTCAACTTTGACATTGGAAGGTCGGGGTGATATGCAAAACATGGTCAAGTTACATGGAATGGTTGGATGGGCCATCCAACCCAGTTACCCAGTTTTTGTTTGGATTGACCACCCCCAATACAATCTAATACACACATATATATATATATATTCCAGGGTTTGACCGAGGCACATATGTAAAACATGACCGCACGACATGCTTGCAACACCTTCCGCACCACCATATCCATGGCGTTCATGCACCAAATTTTCTGATTTCACCCGTTTTTTTTACCAAGTAAAGAGGTCTGGATCAAACTTGTGTATGCCACAAAATCAATGGCCATTCCAGGATCCTAAATTGGAGGTACCTACCATATATAAGGCCTATTTTTCAGGCCTATGTAAGGGAATATCCCAACAAAATATGGCCTTATATGGTACAGTACCTCCATTTTAGGATCCTGGAATTCCCATTGACAAAATCTGTGTAAATTAAACATGTCACAAAACAAGAAGCCTGAATTGAGGAAATTAGGAAAGATCTCCAGGAAACTAGGATGTCCAAAATTCTATCATCATGCAAAATTGGGTTTCTTGTTGATTTTCCATATGTAAGGGTTGTAGATTTGGCAATTTCAGATGCTCACTATTCATCGATATTGATCGATAAATTGCACAACTACATACAATTACCAATTTCCTGATAGTTAATGATTATTGCATACACAATAATTACCACATTCCTGACTAATTATCTAAAACTATCGAACATCTAATGACTATTACATACTATTACTAGATATTACCAATCAGATTGCCACATTCCTGACTAATTATTGAACATTTCATGACTATTACCCAAAGATTCATAGAATGTGAGGCCCCCAAGATAGCTAAGTTGGTGAACATAACTCCAATAACTATGGTTTATGGCACGCAAATAACTAGATATTACCCATTGCCCCGTTTCTTTTGTGCCTATCCTTTCTCTGTCATGGTGAATTCGGCCCAAACCTGGGACACCAACCTCGCTGCCGGCCCAGCAACTTCAGCCGTGGAATCCGCTTCCACCGCATCCAACGCGCTGGAAAAATCTGAGACCAAGACCTCGATATGCTCCATGTTGTATATGGTGTAACAAATGGGTCCCATCAAGAAATACCCCCTTTATGTTAGCATATATATACCAGCAATGGTAACATGGATCCCATCAATATACCCCAAATGTATCCAAATGTTCGCATATATACCAGCACCATGGATCCTATATAGGGTATAGACATGAGAAATTCAATTGAAGACATATATTGAAGTTAAACATATCTGGTTGGTGGTATACCTACCCCTCTGAAAAATGATGGAGTTCTTCACTTGGGATGATGACATTCGCAACTAAATGGAAAGTCATAAAATTCCATGGTTCCAAACCACCAACCAGATATTGAATGTAGTTCAATGGCTTGGTTTCGGGCAAAAAAAACATGAACATCGACTGGAAACCAGTGGCCGTGACTCCCCAGAACATCGAGTTTTTTGAGTTTTTAAGTTCTATTGCACATGTCTCTTGGATTAACATTTGCTAAGGGTTTACACCACTTAGTGGGTGAATTACATGATTGATGCGTCAAAAAATAACTTATAGGGGGGAACATATGGTTTTTGATACATCAAAAGAAGGCTGATGGGATTGCCAACTGCAAAACAATTTTTGGGGAACTGCAGGACCGCAATGCCAAATGCATCCAACAAATTGGGACCGTGCTGTAAGAAGAAAGGATGATTTGGATAAGAGGCTTCCAAATCAACAGCGAACCATAGGCTTCCACTACAGCCGGAAACTCAGGTGGAAAGACACATGAAACCACCCAACGATGATTTCGGGCGCCAATGATTACCCTCCGGTAAACGTTTACATAGCTATTGAAAATGGTGATTGTGAAGTTCGTGGATTTACCCATTAATAGCATGGTGATTTTCCATCCTTTTTTGTGTGTTTACCAGAGGGTAGTTCCCAGTTTGCGAACTGGCAGTGGCCCATGTAGTTCGATAATAAAACCCGTTGAAATGATGACCAGACCAGTTCGCAAAGTGTCAGATTACTGGAGGATGTATGATTATATATGGTTGGCTGCATTTAAGACTGTCAAATTTTTAATGCACCTCAGTATATATGTATAATGATGTATACATTCCAATAATTCATTGGAAAATCATCCATTAGAATTCAGACATATTATCAATGGGAATTTCAGGATCCTAAAATGGAGGTACTGTACCATATAAGGCCATATTTTGTGGGGATATTCCCTTACATAGCCCTTATATATGGTAGGTACCTCCAATAAATCGGTTCCTGAAATGGCCATTGATATTATATAAAATCCAATCTAATTCGTGGATTTCCCCCCATTAGATGTCCATTTTTTTGTTGGTGATAGTTGAGGCCTTTTTTTTGGATCCAAATGCTACAGTTATGGTCCGCAATACCTGTTATAAGTACGAACAAAACCCCACGTATGGAATGTTGAATCCCATTTATAACATGTTTATAACCAGTTATAATCAGTTGTAACCATTTATAATTAACCACTTACAACCACTATGAAAACATCTATTAAACGGCCATAAGTGTAGTTACTACAGTATGACAACCTCGAATGGCAAGCTCCAAGGCTTCGGCTTCGGCACGACGACGACCAAACCGAGGACCGAGGCTCAGGGTTCCAACGATGTTCCAACCGGAGAGTTCCCCAAGACCAGCTGCCTTCCAATGCTTTGAGGGTCAGCAGTGCCACTCCATTTCCTTAGAACTGTCAATGGCCATTTCAGGAACAGATTTATTGGAGGTACCTACCATATATAAGGCCTATGTAAGGCCTATGTAAGGGGATATCCCCACAAAATATAGCCTTATATGGTACAGCACCTCCATTTTAGGATCCTGAAATTACCATTGAAACTGGGCCCATTGGGTTGGTGAAAAAACCGCCATTTCCTCAGCTGCTTTTGGAGGCTGGAAAAAACAAGCCGTTCAACACAGTGTTTGGAAAAAACATGTGGAAGCTGGTTCTTGTTGTTTTTGGGGGGCTTACCGACCATGTTCTATCCTCTATATATAATATATATATATAAATATTATATATATATGTCCTCTATATATATATATATGTCCTATATATATATATATGTGTGTGTGTGTATGTATGTGTATTATATCCATATATAATTTTGCCATCCTGTAATCAGACACGACAATGGACAAGTCCATCTAGCTCGAGGATTTCCCATTGCCAAATATGTTTGATGACACCAGAGGGTACAAATATGGACAACTTACCATGAATCTAGAATATCTAGATCACTTTCCGAGTTTCCACCTGGATTTTCCACCTGGATTTTTGTGAGGCCATAAAATAACCAGGAAAAAACCCTCAGATGTCACTTGGGCCGCCTCACTAATCTCGAGGTGCACGTCCCCAAAGTCCGTGCCGGACATCGAACAGAAGCAACGCCCGACTTTAGGAAACGGCCTGGAAGATTTGTGAAAAAAAATCACACCCCAAAATATGGATAATTTAGATCGGTAGATATTGATCTTGTCCGATATTGTCGTATTTTTTTGGAGATGGATATTGATGATTCAAACTGAGACTTTTGTACTTGATGGATATTCAAACATTGACAAATCATCCAAATGTTGTATTTTGGAGATGGATATTGATGATGGAAAGTAATATCTATATTGATGATTTGAACATTTGTTCCATGAGACTTTTGATACAGTGATTTTCTTCAGCCCCAACTGGGGATGCAAAAAAAAAACCGACAGATTCCAAACATACCCTCTGGTAATGACTAACAGTTTGCTATTGAAAATGGTCATTTATTTATAGTTGATTTATCCATTAAACATGATGATGTTCCATAGTTTTTTGTAGGTTTACCAGGCCGGGTAACCTTTTTTGAACCACCTCTGTGAAGAAATTTTGACAGCACGGTGACTTGAGCCGATTGGAGCCGATTGGAGCCACGGAGCAAGCTGGACATGGCAAGATCTCAAGATCTGGACATGGCAAGCACTGTGAGTTTCACGCATCTCTTGGATTTTTTTGCGATTAATAATCACAATGGATTGTAAAATGATAAATATATGATTGTATGGTATTTTAATGGGATTTAATGGGATATATGATGGTTACCCTCTGGTAAACGTTTACATTTTGCTATGGCATGGGAAATCACCATGCTATTAATGGGTAAATCCACGAACGAAATGACCATGTTCAATAGTTTTTTGTATGTTTACCAGAGGGTAAATAAAACAGATTCCCTATAAATTCCAAGTAGTGTGGTAAAGCCAGTAATAAACCATCCCCTAAGTCACCATTTTTATGGTTGGTGTTTTTAACCATCCCCAAATGTTAGGTTTATTTATGGCACTGGGTTGCCATCATTCGCGGATTGTCCATTGTGAAAACTACACATTACCGACTTATCGACTCAACAAAGCAGGTTCTTTGGATTTCAGAAACTGTGCATGAGGCATCAGGCAGCCAATCTTCTTCCGGAGCTTCAACGCACTCAACGCCATCCCGGGTCAGTGTTGTTACTGTCGTCCTTAGGTGTGACATCCACCAGGGCGGGTGATTCTATGGATCAACGCGTTGCGGCGTTGCCTAAGGATCTGACCCAGTCATAAACGTTTTGGCACACGATGCATCCATATCCTGGACCGTGGAAAAGCTGAAATCAACTCTGACTTTGTTTCCACATCCCAGGCATTCTGAGTTGCTGTGCAACAACCGCAAATCAAAGAAATCAAGCCTTCCCAACATACCACATCAAAATGTGTGTGTGTGTGGTAATTATCCTCGAGTAGATAGAATATGAAAATGTGAAAACAAAACTCATTAAGATGGGAACATGTTATATTTATAATTGAGAACCGCATCTTCATCCACAGTCTATCAGGATGAAAATATATGAAATTCCTCCAGCTTTGCTAAAAGCTGCTAACATGTGCCCAAAAAACGTTTTGGAACCTCATAACTAATAAACATATAGGAATATCACAGTATATCACTAAATCCATCGGGGAAATCTCCATGAACATCCAATAAATCTCATGAAACACAACAAAAACCCATCCAACATTTAAAACATCACAAGTTTCCCAGTAGTTCCACGCCCAGAAAAACGCCCAACGATCAACAACGACCAGGCGCCCCCGGCTTTGGTGCAGTCGCTGCAGAAGAATGTCTTGCATCTCCTGTTCGAAGCGAAGGTCCTGAACCGCGGCGGACTTTCACTGGAGTCCGCCAAAAGGGAGACCCGAGGGAGGAAACACATTGGAGACGCACCATGGGAAAACCATGGATCAAATGGAGAAAAAAAACAAAAAACACCATGGGAACCATTGCAAAAACTGAAACAATTGAAAATCTAACACGGAAAAAATTGGGAGAAAAAAACATCGCCGCAAACTTGCTCTTGGAGTTTTGAAGAAGAACGCTGGGATATGCCCAAAATCTAGGTCTCAACCTGTCCTTGAACCAGTTGTGTCTCACCACCAAGCCCAGGGGAGCTGTGAAGAGCTGGCTGCTGGCCTAATTTTGCGATTCAAACCGGTCTTTTTCCCAGACCTTATCCTCATTGGATTGGTTTAAGGGAAAATCTACAGGAAACCATGGTTTTTACCATCAAATATAAGGCTTTCCTGTAAATTTTCCCATCATCCAATTCTATGATATCCCTGAAATCAGCGTGGATGTGTGAATTTCAAAACCCCAAAATGGAGGTAATGTACTATGTAAGGCAATATTTGTTTGGTGATATTCCCTGAAATTTAGCCCTTACATATAGGCCTTATATATGGTAGAAACATCCAAAAAATTGGTTCCTGAAAAGGGATCCCCTTATATCAACCAAGGTATGAGGGTTATCATTTACTATGACAGCTTTTGGGGATCAGCCAAAGTGAGGCTTCAGCACATGAAACTATGGTTCTTAGTTGTTCTTAGTCTTGGTTGATCTGTTGATATAATGATGGCTCCTGAAAGGGTGTTCCCTTTATCAGTCTTTATCTGATTCTGGAACCAAGCTGAATAGCAATAACCGCTGGCAATTTAACATAGCTATTGAACATGGCTATTTGTAGTATAGTTGAGTTTATATATATATATGCATAATATATATATATTTATTTATTTATATTTATTTATTTATGTTTATTCATTTATAAATATCAAATTCTATTTATAGTTGATTTACCTATTAAATCATAGTGATTGTTCCATAGTTATGTTCGTTTACCAAAGGGTAGATGGGGGGTACGACTCGCACCTCGAACTCCTGGTTGATCCCTCATAGCTTCCTCCAAGGCCCCGGGCCAACACTGTGACCTGAAACCGATGGCATCCCATGGCCTTTTTCCACAGTTATGGCCGTTTAGCAATTATAAGTGGTTACAACTGGCTACAAATGAGATTATATACATTCCATATATCGGATTATAAATAGTTATAACATTTTATAACTGGTATTTTGGGCCTCAACTGGTTTTTCTCGTGGAAACTAAGACATCCAATACCCTACAGTGCCCTGCAGCGTCAAAGATGGCAATGGAAAATACCCACCACATTTAGATTACCCTCTGGTAAACTAACATAGCTATGGAAAATCACACTTGATATTTTTAATGGGTAAATCAACTATTATAAATGGGCCATTTTCAATAGCTATGTTAGTTTACCAGAGGGTATTATCATTGACTATCCCTCTAATTATCCCTCTAAATGCCGATTTACAGGACATTTCCCTGCCATGTTTGATTACCAGATGGTAAATCAAAGAAAGTACCCTCTTGGAAAATTGTCCATTTATAGTTGATTTACCCATTAAAAATGGTGATTTTCAATAGCTATGTTAAATAACCAAAGGGTATCCCAAGAAAGCTTCTTCCCCGCCAGGCTTCCCCCCATCCAGAAATTCCTCGGACAATCCCGCGCTGCTTTTTGACTGGTCCAGGGCACTGACTTCACGGCAGGGGTATAGATGGGTATCGTGAAAATTCCACCGGCAGCAAATCAGTAAATTTCAAGATGAGTCTGAAAATAGGTTGCCCCAAAGCCCAGACTTCAGTGGATAAAGACCCTGCAGTTCATCCTGGCAGAGGTGATGCTACATTTGAGGTTAACTCCAAAAATAAATGGCCGGGGGTTATTGATCCAGGGTTGATATCAATGGTCATTTCAGGAACCGATTGATTGGAGGTACCTACCATATATTTTTGGCCTATTTTTCAGGCCATTGATGATTTGGCTCATAATTTTCCCTAAGATTAAGATATTGATGTTTGGGAGCTCTACCTCATTGTCAGACCCATGTCATTGCTGTCAATGGATCTCCCACTCTGCTTGGAGGATCCAAATCGTGGTCAACAAGCCTGGCCATCGTATGTCCTCGATTCGTGGGCCATGGTTTTCCCATATAGAAATCCCAGATGCTCCATGTATGGAATATTTACCAACATGTAGGTGATTTTTGTGGTCAATGTAGGTAAATATTCCAGCACCATGGAGCATTGGTGGGAAATAGGTGAACTGACCCACTGGTGATCCAAGCTAAAACCAGTTGGCTTTCTTGGATCCTCCGCATCGAAGTGCTCTCGGAATCTTTGTCCGAGTTTTTGTCACAGGATCCCCTCCGCATCCCCGTTTTTTCGGCGGCCCGGTTTGGGTCAAATCTGTAGGGGCCAAGAGACGACCGATTAGGATCACTAAACTCATCATCTGATGAGTACCAAGATGGAGACAGCCAAACCACAAAAAACATGTCGGACATACCCAGAAATACCAGATAATACCAGCTCTTCTATGGGGTTTTGCACAATGGTTTCCATGGAATTTCATGGCTGACCCAGATTGGCAACATTTCTTCACCCTTCAAGCCTTCTTCAAGCCTTCTTCAAGCCTTCTTGAAGCCTCTGAAAAGAGTTCAGCTGAGATCCCCTGACTTTCTTTGAGCCAGGTCGAAGCCAGGAAAATTTCCTCTCCCTTCCCAACATCCAGGATCAACAAGCCTCGCTTGTTAAGGAAACTGAGGAATTCAATATTCAGTTCAAAAGCAAATGAACTATATCAAATCCATTTATGCTCAGTTCAAATCTATAATATTGAACAATACAACTGCTGTACCATTGAGTCAGGAAGGAGTAGCAATGATTGCGATAACTTTTCATGGCACCTCGGGTTTTTTCCCCAAGCTTTTGGGCTGCGGTGCCACCCGTCCCAACAAATGCGGAGGCTGTGAAGGTGCCCCGGGTGGCTGCCAGCTGTGCAACGGTGCAGCTGGCTGCGCGCAGTCGCCAGGGCGCGGTGCCGGCCGCAAGGGGTCGCTGCGGATGGCGAAACCCCTCACGGTGCAGTGCCAGCAGACCTGCAGCCATGACACCAATGGATTGCAGGGAAAGATGGCAGGAAAACCATAATTTTTTCACATGAAATAAGGGGATTTCCTGGAATGTTTCCCTTCAACTATAAGCCTTAAACCAACCCAATGAAGCAAGAAAAAGAGTCCGAAAACGAAGTAAAAACGTCAATGACTATCACCTTTTTCTAGGGCTTTAGTAGGTTTTCTTACGATGTCTATCTTTTCATGGGGGGTGCTATTGAGGAAACATCTTAGCTTGAAACAATGGTGTTCCCCGGAGATTTTCCCTCAAACAAATTCTGGGAAGGTTTGGGAAACGATGACTTTGAGAAGCATGCTTTATACACCAACTATCATTGATTCTAATCGAAAAAAAAACGATGGACTAGTGAACATGGTCATAGCGCACATGTGAGTACTGTCACCCCTTGATAAATCTAGGGTTGTTTCATTGAGTGTTCAATATTAGAAACAATTAGTAACAAATTACATACAATCAACACCATCAACATCAATATAATTTGACGACTGGAATTGATTGTAGCCTGGCTAATAGGGATTCCAGACTAAGGATTAGGACTACGGGACTGCGATAACCCCCATCACATTGGGACAATTCCATCATCAACCAACTGGGGGTTTTGAACACTGCTCAATTGTGGGGGCCGCCCAGTAACCCCTAATCAAGTAGCCAGGGTTAATGTATCCAGGGCTGACATTAGGTCCAACATGGTCCAACACTTAGGAACTCATGCGGTAAAAAGGCAACAGCGACCACATGACAGCAACTAGGGAATTCAAGGAACAAATCAAGCAAACCAATGGAAACAAAGGGTGGTGACTGTAGTTCCCCAAGATCAATTCCATCTTGCCAAATAGGAAAAGAAGTGCCTTTCTAACAGCGGGCCAGGAACAAACAGGATGAGCAACAGCAACAAGAAACCCACCAGAAACGCAACGATCGCTGCCCATAGATCCCCACGATCGCTGTTTGCTGGACAGGCGGGATAAGGATCGAAACCACACCAGCGGCACTGCAGATGTCTCCCATCGGCATAGCAGCCGAGGCCACCGCTTTTTTTACAACTTTCGTCCCAAACCTTGGAGCTTCTACAAGGGGCGCCAACAAAAATCACACAGATTCCCTATATCAATGGGAGATCTTCAGGATCCTAAAATGGAGGTACGTTAGTACCATATGTTTGTCCATATTTTGTGGGATATTCCCTTACATAGGCCTGAAAAATAGGCATTATATATGGTAGGTACCTCCAATTTAGGTTCCTAAAATGGCCATTGACTATAGATTCCCTATAGATTCCCTATAGATTCCCCAGTTCTGGTGGATTTCCCCGGGAAAAAATGCCCCAAAATCACCAAACAACCCCAGGCAACGTAGGGAGTGCTGGTTGGTGGCGCAGTGGAAAAATCGCATTGGCCCACCAGCCCCGGCCCTGATGGGCTCGCAGGGCTGTTCTCCTTCGAAAATGTTGGCTGACCATACGGGGCTCCAATCGATAAGGTGCCCTCCAGTAAACTAACAGTTTGCTGTGGAAAATGAGCCATTTAGTTCGGCTATAGATGATTTACCTATTCAAAATTTTAATTCGATGATTTACCTATATATTCAAAATGGTGATTTTCTATGGCTACGTTAGTTTACCAGAGGGTGATTGTAATAAAAAACATATCTAAACACCACTGGACCATGATGCAATATCACCTCACTGGCATCCAAAAATATCAGCAACATACCCATAGGATCCATGGTGCTGGTATATGCTAACATAAAGGGGGTATATTGATGGGATCCATGTTACCATATATATAGCAGCACCATGGATCCTATGGGATATGTCAAAGACCAAAATAGTGGACCACACAAAATTTGCCACTCCATGACTCTTGGTCTCCCAAAATCACTCTGATTATCCCCCGTAATGTCAAGCCAGGGACTTCATCATCATCTAGATTGATTCATCCCTACAACTGGTGATTCTCAACACCAGCCATAAACATCCATAAAGCATCTTAATATATCTCAATCATCAACCATATGGGGGCTACAACAAAAACATCCCAAATAGTGGCATACCTAATTTATAAGCCCGAAGTGTGGATAAATTTAAAAATTTATAGATCTATAATTATCCCAGCAATTTCCCAGAATTATGCCGTAGTTCAATCATATTTCAATCACAATTTCCAGTTTCTATCGGAGTACCGATAGATATATCCCCAGTGATAGATGATTCTCCCATTGTATCCCCATTATAAATGCATTAAAGTCCCAAGGTTATACCCTCCGGTAAACTAACATAACTATGGAAAATCACCATTTTTAATGGGAAAATCCATTATGAATGGCAATTTTCAATAGCTATGTTAGTTTACCAGAGGGTATACCGTATACCATAAATTGCTTTGATACCCACCAAAAATCACACCAACTGCCATCCTTTCAGGTCCGAATAATTCTTCTCCCAATGATCTCAACATATCTCAACCATAATCACAGAACATTTCCATCTCCCAACTGGTTTCTATCTTTCCCTGATATTTGCTCAAGATGGTCCAAGCAAACAAAAAACGATTCAACTATTCCGTGTGGATTCCCTATCTCTACCATGCAGATATCCCAAAAAAACATCCCCCTGCACATTTACCCCCCTGACCCAAGGCAACCATTTTGTAAGGGGCCCAGGAGTTAACCTTACAAACATCCATGGTTGGGGGTTTACAAAATGGGCTGGGCACCAGGCTTGGTGTGATTCCCCAGCAAACACCGGTGAACCCCAAAAAAAATCAAAAATCGGCTCCTTACAAAATGGTTGCCCCAAGTTAATTTCCAGGCCCCAAACCCAATCATCTTATAAGCTTGTGTCTTAAAAAATGGTTTGTTTGGAAACATGTCTTACTTAATGTACAAGTCCAACTTTCCCCAGGGAACCCCGCAATTTTTTCCCAGTCCCCAAAGTTTGGAAAAAATCCCAGAAAGTTTGATATCACCTTTTCTGGTTGGTTGACTTAGTGGTGTCTTGCCGGTTCTTCACACATCAATGGTGGAACCCAAAAAAAATTAGAGAAGAAACCCTGGTTCCTGGACATGGCCAAGATTTCAATACCCTTTTTTGCACTGCCTGAAATGAACCCAAAATTGCGTTATGACATGATTGGCCCCGAGTTCATTTTGTAAAGAAAGTTGGCTCTTACAAAATGATTCGCCCAGCAAAAAACACGCTTTTTACAAAATGGCATGGTTGACCAGAAACATGTCCTTACAAAATGCATCCTTTTGTTGGAAAAATGCCTCTGGAATGGAACATGGGTCAAGCCATTTCATAGTGGAAATGTACACAGGGATAAAAAAACATGCAACAAAAAAAGAACCACCCGAGAAACCGCAAAAAATCTACGAATCTTCGGCTTTTTCTGGGTTTTTCCGAAAAAACCTGCAGAGATGCTATGCTTCTGGGATCATCTCAATGGCCATTTTAGGAACCTAAATTGGAGGTACCTACCATATGTAAGGCCTATGTAAGGGGATATACCCCCAAAATATGGCCTTATATGGTACAGTACCTCCATTTTAGGATCCTGAAATTCCCATTGACCATCTGCCAAATCTCCGTTTCCAGGTCCAAGTTTCCCAAGTTTCCGCCGCTTCGCCCAGGGTGTTTCGGGAGCGCCATGGCTCCAGTTGGAGCATCCAGCGCTCCGCGTTGCGCACCGCGCCCGGGCACTGCAGCCAGGGCCGGCTGCCGCAGGCGAGGCCGTAACTGCCGAAGGCGGGGCCGCAGAAGAAACGAGGCGCTGTCCTGGACGTTGGAACCCTGGGTTCCCCTCAGTTTAACATATGGGAAATATATGGGAAACATATGGGAAATATATATATATATATATGACTTCCAGCGGTCACGCCATTTTCAGTCCAGGAGCTGACTCGATCTTCTGTCCACCAAATGGGTGAGATGGACGAGTTTATCAACATGCACCCAAGGTGAAGAAAGAAGTGGCCCAAGTGCACGGGTGGGGTGCAGCATTGGGTTGGGTGTCACTTGAGATTAAATGAACGGAGTTCGGCCATGCGTTCTGTTCCCACTTCGCATCAACCATGTTTGGAAAACACCAATGACTTCCAGCGGTCACGCCATTTTCAGTCCAGGAGCTGACTCGATCTTCTGTCCACCAAATGGGTGAGATGGATGAGTTTATCAACATGCACCCAAGGTGAAGAAAGAAGTGGCCCGTAATTGCAAAAACAATCTGAATGCAACTGCATGGCCCATATTTGTGTTGCCAACTGGCTATGCCGGCGCGAGCCATGAAAGAAATCATCATGCTGTTTCAAACTTGGCACTGAAGTTGCGGGCAATGCATTGGACGTCATGGTCATAGAAGTCCTTTGCGTATGCATTGCACATCTTAATGGGGTACGGTTGAGCCACATTGGTTAACCATTGTCCTTGTTCGTTCTGTCCAACCAGCTGCATATGTTTGCATCGTGTGTATTGGCATATCCCTCGTTTTCCAGACTGACACACAGCATGCTGAAGACGTGGCAAGCGTAACAACACACACACAGAAAACCAGTTGGCTTTTTGTAAGGTTTGCCCCAAGCACAGTAGTGAGTTTCAACCCAAGTGACCAATTTTTGCCGTAGAAGGTGAAGGACAGGAGGACACAACCAAAGTCTAGACCGTGCAGGATTTTCCATGGTACCACGCACTTGGAATCGCAATCCCAACAATAGCAACCAGACTGAAAATCGCATCCAAAGATTACCAACAGCAACTTTTACTTGGTCATGAGGCTTAAGTCCATGTAGGCCCAAGGGTTGGGAGTCAGAGCGAAGTGGAGGAGGACCTGGAGGAAAATCACGAGCTCTTGTAAAGCCTTCACAAGGCGTGCCCAAATGAAACCCCAGTATCAAACCACTTCTAACCCAATCACCAATCAATCTACGCTTCGCTGGTGACCGAAGGTCATACTCTGGGCCCAAAGTTATATCCCACATAAGCACATAGCATCCACACACTGAGGCCATGCTTCGAGAGAGATTGCCAACGCCAGAAAAAATCTTGAGGAAGACGGCAACGGTCAAAGACCTGCTAATACTCAATGCCGGCATTGGAGTGTCTTTTCCAAGTTGTCGGCGGCCTTGATGCATTTTCGAAGCACCGAGGCTGGCAGTTCGTGTAACAATTGATTCAGTCTTCCCCCTTTTTCGTAACGGCGGACGCTGGAAAAGGTCTTCCAGCGCCCCCTTCGCTGGATCTCCTTGAGCTTCCTCTTGCCCAGGGCAAAATCGCGACTTGCCCCTCCATGTCTGAGCCGGTATGGATGTGGTGGCCCCACTGCTTCTAAGTTCTCTGCCTTTGCCGCCTTCTCCATCACCGTTTTCAGCTGCGCAGGAGTTGATGTGAACAAGGGGTTGTTCCTTGGTCCTCGTCTGGAGTTTCTCCATTTGCTCACCGCCACTGGGATGTAGTTGAGCTCCTTCTCGTCGAAGGTCACAGTCTCGTCGAATTCGCAAGTCTTGGATGCCACCTCCAACTCTGTCGGATGCAACACTACACTCCAGGTTCGGCTGCGAGCGGCCTTGGTATTCAGCGGTGGGACCAAGTCCTTGTTCCTCAGGCGACACACTTCGCCAGGTCTGAGGTAAAGCACAAAGCACATTGCCATCATCAGAGCCTCTTGGACGTGGTTGTTCTTCATGGCATACTGAATCATGAGTGCAACTGTCTCCCAAGGCAGAGGTAAACGAGACTTCGGTGGGTCCAGCTTTCGCCATCCCTGCAGTGACTGTCTCGCCCTTGGCAACAACATCTGTCTTGGGGCCTTCAAGTGAGGCAGGTGGTAAACTGCTGCCGCCACCATGTACTGCGCCATGCTCAGATCCTCCCCTTCCTCGAACATGTGATTCAGCATGGCTTCCAAGCACTGATCCACAGTTTGAGGTGGGGTGCTCTGATTCAGACGCATCTTGCTGAACAGCATCAACCGATCCCAACAGTCCCTATATGTATCCCTGCATTTGGTTGACACTGATGCCTCGGCCAATGACCCGGCTCGATCCAGCTGTTGTTTCCTCTTCTTGCGCTTCTGCTCTAAGTCCTTCTTCTTGCCAGTCTCTGGAGTCTTGCGCTTGTTGTTGCGGGATGCAGCTGTGTTTTTGTTTGGCTGCACCCGATCTATCTCCAGAAACCGGTGTATCATGCGACGCCAGGGGAAACCTAACTGGTTTGCTAGGAAAAATTGAGCCCCTAGATGGACCATCCGCGGGGTTCCATTCTGAAGGAAGCCACCGGTAACACACTTGGAGGTTTGCCCCCAAACACATAGCTGCAACCTGTTGACTGACACGCCGCATCTTGAAAGATCGCCCCCTACCTTTATCAAGTGCACAAACTGCTGAAATGGAATCAGACAAAACCAGCAACCGTTTCCCAAAACACTCTATGTTCCTAGCAGCATGTTTGATTGCAAACAACGATGCTCGTGCTTCGAGGACTGGAAAAGGTTCTGCTCGTTTCCACTTGTAACGACCACAGACTTTCCAACTTCTGTCAACAGTTGAAAAAGGAACTGCTTTGAAAATCTGTTCACTCTTTTTCGGGGGGACAACCTCCAACGGCTGCAGCCCTGACCCAGAAGCCGCCTCTGTCGCAGCCCAGGCAGCTCCACCGCTGTCCTGAGGGTCAGTTGCCGTTGCGAGACCAAAGGAGTGTTCTCGAGGCTTTGCTAGGTGCGGATAGTCAAAACGCCATCTCTCTGAAAACTTCCCCAATTCCTCAACTTCAGAAGGGTCAAAAACTGCTGTGGTGGCTCCCATTCCCCAATCTGACGCATCAACGGCTGTAACTGTATTATCCCGGGTCCCAAGGTGCAGCTAAATCCCTCCAAATCAAAGGCGCAATACCAATAAATATGGATAGTTCCCTACGCACTGATCGCCAAATACGACTCCTATAGTAATAGTGCCGCTGTATGAACGTGTACGTCTCTCCAAATATTGATAGTGCTTCCCTTCGCCCCAGACTCAAAAAGTTTGCATGTCCAACAATTTTCTCGAGTTGGCGACCGCTGCAAACACCACGCGCTAACAGGTGCTCAAAGGCTTTACGGACTCGCCAGACCCTCAGAGGTTTTGGCCGGAACGTGGAGTCTTCGAACTCCCAGCCCAGAACACGTATGTGGCTCGAGGCTTGTTCGATTTCATGGACAACCAGGCCTTTGCCACGAAGCGCTTCAACACCCTTCTGAGCAAGTTTTTCAACCTTATCTTTACAGGTGCCAAGAACGACCCAGTTGTCCACATACTCCAAATGCATACAATCTTCATTGGGAACAATGGCCTTATCTTCTATGGAGTTCTCAGCAGTTGCACCAATTTCGCTAACAATCCTTTGATGAATCATTTGACACCACCACAAAGCATGACTCCAACCCATAGGAAGAACACGAAGCTGTGGATAAATCTTATTACAGGGGCTGATCACCATCAAGTTTATCAACTCCAATGGATCCAGCCGGAACAGGTCGCATGGTAAAGAAACGTCGCAGCTCTGCAGGAAGTTCGAAATGATAAAAAGCGTCTTTGAGGTCAGCAGTCGAAACAAACAATGGCCTACCGCTGGGCAAATGGATCCTTGACAGGGCCTCAGCTGTGGTCAGCCGGACCTTGTCGGGAACTGCGAACCAGCAATTGGATCTTCGGCAGTCCACGACCAGACGTTGTCTGCCATCCTTCTTTGCAACGCAAAACATCTCGATCTGCTCAGTCCCAGAACTAGATGAAAACTGAACCAATCCCGCATCTGCCAGACGCTTCACAAAACTCTGATAGGTTGAGGGATTCCTCAACTTTGGGTCAGTGTAACACCGCTGAACGCCACTGTCCACCAGATTCCTTCGGGCCTCGTTCTCATCCAGAAGACGAGTACGACAAAACGCACTCACAATTTCCATCCCATCGCCACCCAACAGCTCAGCAACTGGCACGGCACAATTGCCAGCGCTGGGCAAAGAGAGGAGCTCTGGGTCGTAAGTCGTGATTCCCCATAACCGTCAAAGGCGTGAAGCTGGCTAACCGCTCCTTCGCCGTCAAGGCCGTCTGGACAAGGCCCCAATGCATGCACAGAAGACCTGATGTGGGCAATCATCCTAGATTGGGTGGGCAGCTGACAAAACACCACTGCACACCGCAGGCTGAAGCCCCTCACCACTGTACAATGAATTCAAAGCGCGGATGCAATCCTCCACCATGGAATCAACATTGCAGGCTCGATGCACTCTTCGTTGCACAGACCTGCTGCAATCCATCCTCCCAGCCACTGCGCGCGGCAAACAAGAAGGCAAAGGAAATACATCACGGGGAACAAGGCGATCAAAATTGCCAGAAGAGGGGGCTTGGGTTCCCAACCCCTGATGGGCCCCACCAACAGGGGTCAACCGCGAGCCTAGGGGCTCTCTTCGGTCTTCTTGCCCTTGTTGTTGGCTTTTCGATTCAGCTCTCTCTCTTCCCGCGCTTTTCGCATGCCCTTTTGAAGGGCCACATCCTTCTCCACCTCGCCCTTGACATAGTCGAGGAGGGCAGGTGCCACCATCAGGGTGCCAGCCTGCCGCACAATGGCTCCGAAGGTCACCTGTTCTTCAATGGAAAGCTTTCCTCCCACTGTTTTGGCCTCAGCTTCCCGAGCACGTTCACCATGAGCAAACTCTATGGTTTGGAGGCGGCGGAACATCAACTCAATCCCCAAGCTGTTCAGGCAGTTCAAGCAGTCGACTTGGATCAACTGTCTGAGAAACATCGACAGCTGAAAGTGCTCCATCACGCCCCAGGTTGAGCTCTCCAACTTGCACAAAGTTCTGAATCTTTCGTGATGAGCTTCCAGTCCCAAACCTTCAATGGCCAGATAAGACAAACACCATTTCGTGGTCCGCGGACCGGTCAAGGTCCAACCTAGGTCATATTCAGAGCATGCTGCTGCCGCTTCTGCCAATGTTCGCTCAGGAGATCCTAAGAGATTCATCTTTCGACCATTGATCCGCCCATCACATAGAGCCGGTCGATTGTTGAAGTCGGCCTGTGACTTCTGATCGATGCACATGACAAACAGAGATAGTCCATTGGGAAGAGGATGCAAGTGTTTGGAACTAATGGTTGCCACAGCTGTCACACCATCAACCTTCTGCCCATACACAAAACCATGGTCAGTTTCTGCCGCAACCCACACTCCCGCATCTCCAGAAATGTCGCGTGCACCAGGTGCACCATGCTCAGAAGACGCTGCTGCAGCTGGAGCGGCCGGCTGAACAGCCTGAGCTGGCACCATAGCTCCACCACCCAGTCCACGCCGAGCTTTCTCAGCGGCAGCTTCAGCAGTGGCCTGAGCCCGGATGCCTGCCAAAGTGGCTGCATCCCAGGCCGGCAAGCCATAGACTTCAGCCGCAACAACCCCAGGAGGTAGCTGGTTGGGAGATGGACGGATCCTGAATGCCCTCAGGTCACCGTTCAATGGGCTCATTTGTTCACAATAAACATCCTGGTCTGGCGTGGCTACTATGTAATAGTCATCAATCACATGATCCAAAATCATCCGCTCATGAACTACAGTAGGCCCTGCAACATCATACTCAACCAAACCTATTCGATTGGTCAGCGCCATGTCTCCTCAATCTTAGTTCGGCCAACTGGTTTCGGGCCAGTGTCTGAATGCTAACCGGAGATCTGTCAGAAACGGGGCTTTCAGAGGATGTCTCTGCTCTTGACCAAGGGGCCAGTCCACACCACTTGCAAGCACTGATTGAGACCACGCAGATCAACAACACCACCCCCACCGCAAAGCAAACTTCAATCGACAAAGTCCAAGAAAGTTTCAGTTCAGAGGGATTAGATGAAGGGCCGGGAGTAGATGTGGATACAATGCACTCCTGAACAGTCTGCTGAACAACCCGTTTCAAAACTTCTTCCGTAGATGAGTCTACCTTATGCCAGCCAAACACCCAGACCACGTTAATCAAAGTTGTCACTTGCCCCACTAGCAGCCCTGCGGAGAGAACCAACCAGTAGGAAATTCCCATGGCACGCGCCCTATCTTGTCACTTGAGATTAAATGAACGGAGTTCGGCCATGCGTTCTGTTCCCACTTCGCATCAACCATGTTTGGAAAACACCAATGGTGATTTATTGGAAAATTATAGGAAATATATGGTGATTTATGGATGTACATATCTAAATGCTTTGAAAATGGATATGAATGGCCCATGTTTTCTTGATTTATCATGATTTATCATGATTTATCATGATTTATCATGATTTATCCACTAAGAAAGGATACACATGATGATTTTCTCATGATTTTCGTTAAATTATCAGAGGATATACCATAAATGGGTGAACTGTCTATACTGAACTAACCAGAAAAACTTTCTTCGCGGGATCCTCCTCCTAGCGGAAGTTTCAGAAGGGATAAATCCAAAAAAACTCAGAATTCTTAGGATGATTCCACCTATCCTAAGCATCATCTATGGTGAGAGCCGAGGCTCCGAGGGTCACTCTCTTTTTTGCTTCGGAAGGTGCTCCGAGGTTATCCACGTGGTATGCTCATCCATATGATTTTTTGGATCCATGAACCGATGACATACGATCCCCCTCTTTCACGGGAACAAAAATCCAACTCTTGATTATAGATCATTATATATATATATATATCCCATAAACTACCCTCCGGTAATTCTAAATAGCTATATGGAAAATGATTATACAATTATACAATAATTGGATTTGCCGTGATAATAGATCCATATAGGTTATACATAATTGGATTTGCCGTGATAATAGTTTATAGTTTACGGTTATAGATCATTATATATCCTATAAAATACCCTCCGGTAATTCTAAATAGCTATATGGAAAATGACCCATGGTGATCGTCCATAGCAAACTGTTAGTTTACCATAAACATCAATTATCCCCATGTTTTTCCATGTTTTCCAGGTGGTAAAATTTCCGACTTCTCATTGCCAATCTCAGATACCCTGCAAAAAATAAATACTTAGCTGGTTAGGAGATATTCCTATTTATACCAAAAGATTAAAGGATTAAACTACCTGTTCCAAGATTGACCTACTAAGTATCATTCGATCATATGGAGGTTTCCTGAAATGGGGGTACCCCCAGTTCTCATCTATGTTCATCCGTTTTTGTTTGGGATTTTCCAGTATAAACCATCCAACGAGCTTGGGGTACCCCCATGACTATGGAAACCCCCAAAAATATGGCATTTGAAGATCCATTCAACATGGAAATGGAAAAATCAGTAGTAGATACCCTCTGGTAAATTAACATAGCCATTGAAACTGGCCATTGAAATAGTGGATTTACCCAGAAACAAATGGTGATTTTCCATAGCTATGTTAGTTTACCAGGGGGTATCTCGCCTAATATCCATGTTTTATGGTGATATACACCCATGGCCAATGACTAGTGAAACCCCATGCCCTGGTCCTTTGCAAGAATTTCGCGCATCGTTCTTCACCTCTGATGCGCTGCATGCCGTCCACAGCCTCCATGGCCGGCGCGATGATGGTGGGAATGGTATCACCAAGGCCATCGGCGAAGTACAGGTAGGAGCCGTTGATGTAGGGCGAAGCCCAGGCTATACATTGGAAGTTGGCCAAATGAGCCTGGAAACCTTAGAAAAAGGCAAAGGCATGGGATGAAATCTTCAAAAACAACATCATCTTTGGAAAAAAAAGTGCGTTGTATGAAGTACAATAAACTATTCTCTATGTTTTGCTTTTCCTCTCTCTCTCTCTCTCTCTCTCTCCCTCCCCTTCTCCATCTCCATCTGTTTAGCTGTAGCTGAGCTTTATATCGATTTAGGGATTTTCTGATTTTTCTGTAAGTTTCTCACCTTTCGAATGGAAAGCTGAGGTTCAGTTGGTGATAACACCATCTCAAAAAGAGCACAGTCCTGAAATCAGCAACCAAAAAACTATCAGGTCTAGAAATCGACAATCCATGGTCCAGTGGAATCAAGTCCTTCGCCCACGCAAAGCGCTGCGAATCCGCAGCTTCCTTCGGCAACAAAGGCCTACTACCCAGCAGATACACGGGATTGCCATTCCCTCCAAAGGCGCACTTAGGCTTCGCCACGGCAAAGTCCTTCCTGGTGCCCTCTCCAAAAATCCAACGACTGTGTAGAACCTGGATCCCTCCGTCGTAAAGTTGGAAGAAGGTCTCTGAAAACGGACCACTGATGAACAAGGACCTCAGATTCTGCGCCATGGGAATTTCAGGATCCTAAAATGGAGGTACCTACCATATATAAGGCCTATTTTTCAGGCCTATGTAAGTGAATATCACCACAAAATATGGCCAAAAATATGGTACGTTTAAGTACCTCCTTTTTAAGGATCCTGGAGATCTCCCATTGAGATTCTGCGCCATGGGATTCTCCTGACATTCTGTGCTCAGGCGAAATCCACATCAGCCGGCTCTTGTGAGCAGGGCTGGTGGTACCTCTGCAAACATGCCCTCCATGAGTAACTGATTGGTGGTTTTTCACCACCCCTCTGAGAAATATGAGTGAGTAACAGTTGGGATGATGACATTCCCAACTGAATGGAAAGTCATAAAATTCATCTTCCAAACCACCAACCAGGTAAAAATCAACTTCATAAGGCAGGTCTCAAAATTCGAACAGCACCATCCCATCATGAGAATCGGATGACTTCCGCCCTCGGATCAATCCCACACTTTCTGCGGATCTCTCTCACCCCGAGAGGGGAAAACAAACAAAATATGCTGCGCAACACCCAGGAGACTCCGTAAATGCCATGACAAAGCCAGGGGGAGATTCATCCAAGATCCTGAAGCAGCCGCTGCTGAGTTCAGGCATTCCAGCTGCTGCCACACGCACGTTGTAGAAGATGGCACGCTTGAAATGGATGTAGCCTCCAGAGGTCCAAATCGCTCGAGCCTCTGAAGCGATGGGGCCATCGATATGAGCCTCGAAGCGCTTGAACATTGGTTGAACTTGGCATGTGCATCCATTGATGGGAGTTTCTCGTTCGCTTTCTTCTAGCTGGGCACTGGATGATGGATGATATACCATGAAACATCATGAAACATCCGGTTTCTGTTCCGCTTTTCCGGGCAATGCATACTATACTGAAACTATGTGAAACTCAGGTCCGAAAAACAGGATGACTCACCACATCCTAAACAACAAGCAGGCAGGGCACAGCACAGAAATCTTCAAAGACATTGGTCTGAAAGAGATATGTCCGCTGCTCTGTAGGCCGCTGGATGTCAAAGCTCATGGGAACCCAGGAGAAAGAACCTTCCAAGGGGCCTGGACGTCGGAGGTTTCAGGTACTCCATGCTGCTCCCATTTCCGCCCACGAATCTTACCCTCCAGTCATTTTCCGCCTAGTGACCATCCAAAATGACCAGTCGTAGACGATTTACCTGAATGTATCTATCAAAAATGCTAGTTCTTCCATAGCTGTGTTGGATAACCAAAGGGTATAGATCCTTTTTCAAAATCATTTTCAGCTACTATGTACCTCCATCCTCCTCCATGTAGGGCAACCAAACACAGCATTTCGGACGACGGATTTCACCCACTAACCCAGCTGTTTGAAACATCTTCCAAATCCATTTCAAGTCAGAGATTGCCTTGCCAAAAATAAAGATCAAAAATAATCCCTTCAACCACCATCATCTGACACATCCACCTACAAAAAAATTACTTTACTTCGTGTGATCCCCACCATGACATTTATACATGTTCTTACTGGCAAATCTTCTGGCATTCTATCTGACATATCTTCTGACATTCTATTTGGCATTCTATCTGGCATATCTTCTGGCATATGATCTGGCATATCCTCTGGCATATCTTCTGGCATTCTATCTGGCAAATCTTCTGGCATTCTATCTGGCATATCTTCTGGCATTCTATCTGACATATCTTCTGGCATTCAATCTGGCATTCTATCTGGCATATCTTCTGGCATATATTCTGACATATCTTCTGGCATATTTTCTGCATTCTATTCTGACAATCTTCTGATTCTTCTGGCATTCTATCTGGCATTTATTGGCATATCTTCTGGCATATCATCATTCTATCTGGCATATCTTCTGGCATATATTCTGACATATCTTCTGGCATTCTATCTGGCATTCTATTTGGCATTCTATCTGGCATATCTTCTGGCATATCTTCTGACATTCTTTCTGACATTCTTTCTAATTTTCTTCTGCACATTCTTTGTCCCATATCTTCCTACATGAGGTCCGGCAGGGAACACTTGGCGTGGATACTCGCGGTTGAGGTCCGGCAGGGAACACTGGGCGTGGATGGTCCTGGTTGAGGTCCGGCAGGGAACACTGGGCGGGGATGGTCGTGGTTGAGGTCCGGCAGGGAACACTGGGCGTGGATGGTCGTGGTTGAGGTCCGGCAGGGAACACTGGGCGCGGATGGTCGTGGTTGAGGTCCGGCAGGGAACACTGGGCGTGGATGGTCGTGGTTGAGGTCCGGCAGAGAACACTGTGGATCGCGGGTCGCAGTTGAGCAAGGACGCCGAGGACGACGAGGACGACGAGGAGGACGAGGAGGAGGAGGAGGAGAGGAGGAGGAGGAGCAGGAGGAGGAGGAGGAGCAGGAGGAGGAGGAGGCAACTGACATAAAATCTAACAACCCTCACCTGGCAGGTGGGGAAATATGAGAACATAGGAGAAGCATGTTCAACCAGATGTTCCACCATTTGTTCAATCTCCAACATGTCCCCGTCCCCCCTTCAACCCCGCGCCTGAACAGGTGGCACAGTGATCCGCACGACAGGTCCCAGAGAGGTCGCATCCTCCGAGCCAGTCACGCGACCATCGATGTGGATCCCACGTCTGGCACTGGTCACCTGGTCTCGACGGTTGGGCGCCGGGTCGGCTGTTGGGCCAACCCCAGGTTGAATGTTCAATGGCCATGCAACAGGAACCGATTGATTGGAGGTACCTACGGTACCTAGCATATATTTTTGGCCGATTTTTGAAGGCCGAATTTTCAGGGGATATCCCCACAATTCATATGGCCAAACATATGGTACAGTAATTACCTCCATTTTAGGATCCTGAAGATCTCCCATTGTGTGGGGATCCCATGGTGACGACTGGGCATAGGATCCCTGGAAACTTCCAGCCGTGGTAAAATACGAAGCATGCTGCTGCGGCTTGGGAGGCAAACTAATGTGGGAACCTCATAAAGCTAGCATTTGGTGATGGTTTCTCAATGGCCATTTCAGGTTCCTAAATTGAAGGTACCTACCATATATACGATCTATGTAAGGCCTATGTAAAGGAATATCATGGAATATCCCTACAAAACATTGCCTTATATGGTACAGTACCTCAATTTTAGGCACCTGAATGGGCATTGAGTTTCTACAACGCATTTATGGTGATTTGGAGGATGGTCTACTGGGTTTTCACCCCCCGATTTTAAGACCAAACCACGATGCCATGAGCCAAGTCACAGCGTTTCCTCTGAAGGCTTTCACAGGCGTTCGTGCCTCACATCGCTAGGTTGGCTGGTGAGTTTATAATTGCAATTTTGCCATGGTTGTTGATACTCAGACAACTATAGTATTCATGGGGTTTATAAATATAAACACAAACTGGTGTCTTTAAACAAATATTTAGTATGTATACCTTATAATATATGATATCTATAATTATAAGATAATTATATGTATATTATAATATATCTTACAATCTATATAACCTCAGTATTCATGGGGTTTATAACCAACAAACAAAATTGATTTCACTGCGGTTCAGTCGTTTATGATACTTGTAGCATCTTATAACGAGCTAGTAGTCATGGGGTGAAACTAAACCAACAAACTGGGGGGCCCACATTGTAGGCCTAAAAAGTGTTATATATGTGATAAAAACTGGTAAGGTTTGTTCAAAGAAAAGAAGGCAACATTTGCCTCACTGGAGCTCAGGAACCCCAAAAGAGAACAACACATACCCTCTGGTAGTTTAACAGTTTGCTATTGAAAATTGCCATTTAGTTCGTTGATTTGCCCATTAAAAATCATGATTTTCCATAGTTTTTTGTAGGTTTACCAGAGGGTATTCCAATAGATTTCCCAAAGTAGATCCAATGGGAATTTCAGGTGCCTAAAATTGAGGTACTGTACCATATAAGGCCATATTTTCTGGGGATATTCCCTTACATAGGCCTTACATAGGCCTTATATATGGTAGGTATGTCCAATTTAGGATCCCATTTTTATTAACCATTAAATAACCATATATAACCATATCATTAACAATTCCCCTTGGTTATATCTGGAAAATATACGCTTTGTTGTAGATATGATGAATCAACTCTTACGTAGGTTTTTTTCCCTTTCCGGTGGATTTCTGGTATTTTGGGCCTTGTAACCATCATTGCGGCATCCCCACCATGCCCCACCTGTTCTTGTTGGAACCACCAACTGCCTGAACCTTGGCCGCTCCTGGGGTCCTGGAAATATCTTCCGCTGGCGCCATTATTGGAGCCGAGGAAGGTGAACCAGTAGCCCGTGTTGGCATCCACCACATGGTTCTCAATGAAACCTGAGCTGTTGATACCCTCTGGTAATTTAACATATAGCTATTAAGAATTGGCATAGAAATTCTGAGTTTTCCCATCAAAAATGGTGATGTTCCATAGTTTTTTGTATGTTTCCCAGAGGGTATCTTGTTTTTTTGGTTGAGCCACCCCTCTGAAAAATGATTGACTGAGTAACAGTTGGGATGATGACATTCCCAAGATATGGAAAACAACAAAAAATGTTCCAAACCGGGGAACACCCAGCTCATG
The DNA here is from genome assembly GCA_947184155.2 of Cladocopium goreaui. Classification (NCBI taxonomy): domain Eukaryota; class Dinophyceae; order Suessiales; family Symbiodiniaceae; genus Cladocopium; species Cladocopium goreaui. The sequence goes on from CAMXCT020002619.1 coordinate 56,017, forward strand.
GATGTGGGAATCCCAGATGGAGGTTTCCTGAAATAGGGGTACCCCTAAATCATCCATTTTTGTTTGGGATTTTCTATTATAAACCGTCCAGCTATTATATAGGTCTCCCCATTGAAGGAACCACCAAAATTTATATTAGATATAATGGAATAATCAACCAACAGTGGTCTTGAGCAGTCCTCTCCTGATCCACACGGCTCTAAAATGACACTTTGATGACTTGAGTTTTCATCCCGCTCTACGAGCACCAGGGTCAGAACACGTCTTTTGAGCCTTGTTCATTGGCCCTTTGTTACCCTTGTTAACCTCAGCTAGCCATTCTCAGTGGTGTGAACCTTTGAGTCTTAGCTCACATCCAGCCAGACCACATCCGAAACCTTGCTAGTCTCCAGCAAAAACAACTTGGCCAATAACATCCACAAAACAAAAAAAAAACGACCCCGAAACCAGTGCCAGCAGCTATTGTTTGGATTGGTGATCCAAAATCCGCTGGGCCCCAACTGCAGATTAGACCTGGGTCCTGAAGCCACCTGCCAATCACTGCAGAGCGATCCTCCCGGGCGAATGGACGCGACCAGGTTCTTCTCGAAGACGTTGCCCGTTTCAATGCCATCTTCCAGGTAGAATGCGTGGCCAAAGGTCTCATAACACACCTGGGAAGTTCAAAGTTCGCGAACTGGAAAATCAAAGAGGTAAGTTAAATCAATGTAAAACATACACACAAATATCAATATATATATATATATACAGTAATACAAGGATCAAACCCAGCCACATCTCCCTTTGCAACAAATCTCTTACCGAGTTGAGTAACTTCATGAACCTTCATATGGGGATGGGTCAAAATGTATCATTTCCATATTTGGTGGAATAAACATCAATTAACCAGCTATTTTTGTCGGGCACATCCGGGTTTCCCCCGGGTTTTGACTCAGTTCGCCATATCTTCAAATCTCCAAATACTCTCAGATCATGTGGTAAACCGGGATGGGAGCTCCAAAGCTCCCGATAAATTCCCGGATACTTGAGACTTGGGCAAGCATGGGTAAAAAGCAATCGATTGATTGGTTATAACACATTCATATATCAATCATATCAATCAATAAATTGATTATAACCAATTTATAATTTATAACCAATTTATAACCAATCAATTGATGTATGTTATAATACAGTCATCATCCCATATCATCCCCATTCATCCCCATGTGTTCATGGTATTTCATGGTTATCCGAACGGTTATCCGACCCCACCATTGGCACATAAACCCTCAGATCAAGTAAGTTGACTCACGAGAAGAAATCGGCCAGTTGCGGAGAGTTATCGGGATCCTAATGATAAATAATCTGCATCCTTCATGGTTGCAAAATATTGTATATCGCAATTAACAAGTTAGGAATTCATCATTGACCCCAAAATCGCTCAAATCATCCCCATCATCGAGACATAAATCTCCATTGTGTCCCACTATATCATGTTTTTTCTTGGTCAACATTGCAATTTCTGATGCCTCAAGCACACTAAATCTGGATGAATTATGATCTTTCACCCCTCATTTCAGGCTAGTGTGAGAACATCTCCCTTGCCCATCATTCCATGATTTCTTGGTGAGGCACATTTTGCTGCACTTCAGCATTGGCCGTGCCATGCAGCGTAACGCAGCGCTGGAAGTTGTGGTGCAGGGAGCTGTTCCGCAGCGTGGCGCGGCTCTTCACATCCCCTGCCAGGTGCCAATGTACGGGATATCGAGCCATTTGCATGGCCTGCCAGGAATGTGAAGCCAGTGGAAACTGGGAGATTCAACCAACATAAGCTAATACAAACTAATTACCCTCTGGTAATTTAACAGTTTGCTATTGAAAATGGCCATTTATAGTGGATTTACCCATTGAAAATGGTGATTTTCCATAGTTTTGTGTATGTTTACCAGGGATTAACCATACTAACCAAGAATAAATGGGAATATCAAGTATCAAGTAACTAACTAATCAACGAATAGTTTAATGTGGAAGATTCCCCTCAGCAATACTGGGGAGGTTCAATTGACCAATATGGTAATTACTGACGCACCTTTGCCGCAAGGTTTACCGTTTGGCTTGAATCTGATTTGGGGGATATAACTAGAGTCATCCTGGAGTAGAATGCGGAAATTTCAATTCTATTCTTTGCTCCTCACCAAAATGGGAACATGTTTGAAAATCCCACATCCTAATAAATGCACATCCCATTTCAAGCCAAATTCTTGATGTGCTGCTATCCGCTATGCTTCATACTGTCCCCCCCTCTCCTACTCCAACCATTACGGAAAGCTTCATTAATGGACAGATCTGAAAAGAATGAAACTCGTTGAAAAACAGCCCCTATGGATTTCCCAAATAGTGGATTAGTGGATTTACCAAATTTTGGAAAATAGAACATCACTTTTTTTCAGCAAATCGAAGTCATTGCAAAGGCTACTTATAGAATTGCTCATGCCAGTGAGTACATGGGTTATACCGGTAACCTCCGTTGTAACTAGACTAACCCTACTTAGCCTACAGCTGGGGTTATGAACCACTTACCAACTGGGATGAGCCATGACCCGCCAGTAAATTAACATAGGCCCTGGCAGATAGGGCTTGGACGATTAGTGTCCACTAAAAATGGGATATGTTCAGGGTCCAACTCTGAATTTACCAAATGATACGTCTGGTTATTTAACGTATCCCAAATCACCATGATCAAAAAAAGGTAAATCACAAAAGAAAAATCAACTAAACTTGGCCAATCACCATAAATTGGTCATGAACTAAAACAATATAAATCCTCGAAAATTGGGCCAATCACAAAATAAATCATGGAACTAAATTCGTCATGACTTCGCTATGGCTTCCAGTTCGCAAACTGTGAAGCCATAGCTCTGAGCCCATGAGGCGCTCCTGGCCCAGGTGGAAGAACTCCACATGTTCGATGTTCACCGTGGAGTTTTGGATGAAGAGCACCTAAAAACACCGGTTGGAGTTTCCATTGGGAAAAAAGGGTGGAAGAAATCCTGCACTAGTTGGTAATATTGGTAACTATTGGTAACTATAACTATTGGTAAAAATAACTTAGAAACCTGATAAAAGTCATGAAAAAGGGACACGTGTCTATATATAACCGGTTTAATATAAATCACCATAAATGGATACTATAAACGATCCCCGGTAGGTTTATGGCAGTGGGTTTCGCACACTAATCACTATTATTTGATATCCATGATTATCATCCTCCTTATTATCTAGTATTGTTATTGTTCTGTCGATGACTATTGTTCTTGCCATGTTTATCATACATGTTCCCAAGGATGTGGCAAAAGTGAAAAACATCATTGGATCATACATATTCATGTAAATATTCATATATGATATCATCCTTTCTCTCCCTCTCTCTCTCTCTCTCCATCGCCATCTCAGAGAGTTCAACAGAAGCTGGTATCATCCTTTATTATTAGCGTTTATTTCATGTGGTACCCTCTGGTAAACTGACAGTTTGCAACTGGAAAATCAGCAGAATAGGTGAATCATCTATATACTATAGATAGTCCATTTTCCATAGCAAACTCTTAGTTTGGAGGGTAAACCTACCATCAACCATCCAACATCTTCCAGGGCACATGTCCTCCACGACACTCTTTTGGTGGCTCCGTCGCCTCCAAATGCACCGCTGTCCTCTGCAGCGCTTGGCGGCAGCGGTCCCACACCATGGCACCACCTTCGCAGTACACGGCAAGTTCCTATGGAAAATCACCATCTTTAATAGATAAATCACCATACATAATCTAGAATCTATAATTTGGTGAAACGTTTACAGTTTGCGAACTGGAAAATCACCTTTTGTTCAATAGGTAAATTAACGAACTAAATGTGCCATGGCTTCAAATAGCAAACTGTTAAACTACCAGAGGGTAGTTCTTTTTAGTGCCATGCTTGGGGGTACAGTGGAACAAAGTGAACCGATAAATAAGTGGGTTATATAAGTTATCATGGTTCCACCTTATATTCATTTATATATATATTATTTAACTTATGGAAGTTAAACTATGATAAGTAGCCAAGTGATTGTTATATAAGTTATTAGTGGCTTATATATATGTGTGTGACATATGTGTATATGGTTGTAGAGGTCGCTAATATCCTAACTTATGGAGGTTAAAATCCCATCGTTATACTGATTAAAAGCCCCTGGCCTGAAGCCCCAGTGGGATTTGTTTTACCTCCAACTGGACATACTTAGTAAGTATTAATAGTTATACTAATACTTAGTAATTACCTCCAACTTATGGTTGCATCATAGTAAATCCAATACTATAACTAAACCATGAAAGATACCCCTATCCCATCTTATTGCCCTACTTGGTTGATAAACTTCCCTACTACTTATAGCTTAGTTCATATTCCCCAAAACCCAGGTATTATAATTCCGTATAACCAATAAACCAACATATTTTCAAAAACTCAACTGCACTTGCACGCATCCAGATCTGCATATATATATATATATATATCACCAGTTGGAGAATTCTTATGGTTAAACACAGCTTATGGTTAAAGCCAACTTATGGGTTTGTTAATAGTTATAAGATGTTGTAAGGTCCTGCCTTCACATGCAGTTTGGCAACTGAGCAAGTGCGTGTGCGAGTCAATCCCCAGCAATGGCTGACCAGTGATCGTATTCCCGTAGTTATACTCCTATACTTATCTATCCAGATCTGGATAATTACATAAAAGTGATGATCTAGTGGTGATAAAATCCCAGAACTAGACTTATCCCATAGTTATACTTATTAAAACATATCACACATCTGGGATTATAACTGACCCAGTGGCTCGAATATGTTACAATACCATATCTTATAATGACTATCAGTGGCTTTATAATCCCATAGTTATATCCATAGTTACCTGGTTGGTGGTTGAGCCACCCTCTGAAAAATATGAAAGTCAGTTGGGATGATGAAATTCCCAACTGAATGGGAAAAATAAAATTCATGTTCCAAACCACCAACAAGATGTTAATATCCCATTTATAAGTGGCAAAATACCCCACAAAGTTTTCACCCATAGTTATACCCATAGTTTTACCCATAGTTATACCCATAGTTATACTTATCCAGCTCTTCTATAACCACCAAAGCCACGGGATTTTTCGCCTGATATCCGCAGGTTGCGCCCCAGCAGCGCCACCGCACCATTGAGACGCCGCCCCGCGTCGCGGAAGGCACCCAGGTGATCAGTGGACAGCGGAGTTTGGAGGAGTAGGTCACTGGAAGTCAACACCTGGGGGGTTTCGAGGAAAATTGCTGGTTTAACCACTGAAAATATGTGGAAAATGGGATCAGATAGGGATTTCTATGGGAAATTGTGAATGAATTCGGGTTTTAAGCAACAACAATTGTTGTTTAACCACGGAAAATGGTGATTGCACACACAAAAATCAGCAATTGAACCGCGAAGAATTGCAACTTTAATCAAAACACACACACACACACATGTAGATATATATAAGGGATTTTCACAAAAGTTAGTGTTTTCAACACTTTTGGTGTTTTCGGTATTGGGTTGGCACAGGATATGTTTTTTTGTTGAAAACCAACATCGAAGTAGTGCCACCATGAATGTGTTGAATATATGATTCTGATCGATGGCAAGAAGTTCTTAGGGGGACTCATGTTCAAAGCTTTTGTGTTTTGAATTTTGGCCGGGAGTTGCAGCAGCAGTACGGAATCTTTTGCCAAGAGAATGCTAGACTTTTAGTAGTCAGGGAATATAGCCAATTTTTAAAGAATAAATTAAGCATAGTCAGTGTTCACTCTTGCGAAATTGCGAATTGTATTAGGGGCACTTGGCTGCCATCAGTTAGCTTCTCCCATACCAGGGGCCACTAAAGGATTCCAAGGATAAGCCACCGGGGTTTTCCGCATTTTTTTCTGAGAAGGGGGCGGCGAGGAATTCCGGTTGTTTCGGGGGCGGCGAGGAATTTCCAACACGGGGGCGGCGAGGTATTCCGGTTGTTTGGGGGGCGGCGAGGAATTTTCAACAGGGGGGCGGCGAGGTATTCCGGTTGTTTGGGGGGCGGCGAGAAATTTATAACAGGGGGGCGGCGAGGTATTCTGGTTGTTTGGAGGGTGGCGAGAAATTCCTTTCGGGGGGGCGGCGAGCTCTTCCTCGAAGAGCTCTCCACCCCTACCCCGTGTCAAGTTTGATTTTGGCCCCGGTTGACCAATCCCTCTCCACTTTGGGATGCCTGCCTTTGGTTGCAAAGCGGAGAGCTCTTCTTAGAAGAGCTCTCCACCTTCCCTTTCCAGTAGCATTGGTTACTAATGTGCTAAGTTGGCTGGGATCACCGAAGCTAGGTATATTTGGTACTGGTTTTGAATGTTTTGAAGTACTGGCGGAGAGCTCTTCTAGGAAGAGCTCTCCACTTTGAGGATTAGATGATATTCCACAAAGTGGAGAGATATTGTTCCTACGATGTCATGATGTCTCACTTCAAGTCCTTATTCTGGACGGCGCCATTTCAGCGTCACCCAGTTGGAGTAGACAGATGTAGTATATAATATCAAAGTATGTGGGAAAGGGAGAGAAGATTCCAGCTTCAAAACAAGAAAGACATCAGGTTTAGCACCTTGGCAAGTGGTTGGTTGAAACCCCGCTGGAAAGGAAGAATGTCAGGATGAAAGCAAATTGACTTTAGCAGCAACAGCAGCGGCGGCAGCAGCAGCAGCAGGGGTTAGTGATCTAGCATTTGTGGAGGGAAAAAGACAATCAAATTACAGCACAAGAGCGTTTAAGATATTTAAAGTGGGTAAGGTTCAACTGTCTTGTTGATAGAGGAGAGATGGTTCTTTGTGGACGGGAATGAAGCGACCGGAATGTGTTTGAATGTGCTTCATATTCTGCGCAGATAAGCCATGTCTCTGCGCTATTTCCCTTGAAATGCTCAATTTTCTTTAAGTCTAAGCACAACTTACAACTGACACATGTTTAAAACTCAAAGCACACAACATGTTCTAGTTTCCGTAAAAGTATAGGCCCATTCGAACAATTTCAACACCATCACATATCTGGAACATTTGTCCCCGTTGCAGCTAAAAAGATCATATTACCGCATGCCCATGTGCTACAGGAATATCTGAAAACACCAAACATGTTGAAAACACTAACTTTTGTGAAAGTTCCTTGTATATATATACACATGGACAATTTAACCAATGAACATGGAGATTCTTTTGACATCTTTTGACAAAAGGCTTTGCGCTTTGTTCAACCTATGAAAAAATGGATTTGACCAGCATTTGGATTGATATGTGGGAAATTCTGGGGGACACATTGGCTATACCATGCTTTACCCCTGAAGGCAGTCGTTTTTGTCTGCAAGTGTTCCTTTCAACATTGGGGCTAAACATATGGTCACATATGCAGAAAAACAGGTTCAAGCAGCCAAAAAGGGTGGTTCTTAACATAACAGCCAACAATCCAGCATTATCCAAACAGATACAGTCAGATACAGCTGATGCGCAACGCAGCAGCACCTTCGCAATCCGATGTGTCCCAAAGGTTGAGGCAGCGCCAGTGGGAGCCATCAGAATTTCATCACCCCTCTGCCAGGCAGTTGGATGCTCCAGCCGTATTCGCCGAGTGCCAGCTGCAGCGCTGGCAGCCAGATATGTCCAAGACAACTTGGGCCTGCCGTGTAGTTCCAAACGCCCGGTGTTGCTCACGAACAAAACGCGCGAGAGTGCTAGTGGTGGAAAATCTGGCAAACCCGCGCGTGAAGAATCAAAAGTCTCAAGCAACTCATCAAGCCCTGATAGCCTCAGCCGAGTCGTGCCGGATCATCAAACAGAGGAAATCCAAACACACGCCCTGTGTTGAGGTCCGTTGAACACGTGACGATCAATGAAGGATATAGTTCCAACATAATTATAAATTATAACATATATGCTACTCTTCGTTCCAGCCTTTGATTATGATGTTTTTCACGTGGTTTTCAAATGCCGCCACTATGCCGCTATGTTCAGTGAACACTGCCCGCAATATGACAGGGAGTATCCCAAAGTCGTTTCCATCTGGAATTGATCAAAATTGTGTGGTTTTACGGGGATCTTGTTACCAAATTGCACATCCTGCCACCATACTGAGCTATGTTCGAGCCATACTGTCATACAGTTATCGCCGTTTACCTATTATACGTGGTTATAACTGGTTATAACTGGTTATAACTGGGATTATACCCTCTGGTAAACTAACATAACTATGGAAAATCACAATTTTTGATGGGAAAACTCACTATAAATGGCCATTTTCAATAGCTATGTTTGTTTACCGGGTATAATTCCATAAATGGGGTTGAACATTCTTATACCTGGATATCCCTGGTGCAATCCTGGTGCTAAGTCGCTGTAGCTGGAAATCTCCCACGAAGGCGTCTTCGACGCATCCGACCCACAGTTCACCATCCAGCCGTAGCAGTTGCGTTTCGATGTGCAACTGGCTCTGTAAGTCAATGACCAGCCGTTTCCCTTGGGTGCAGCCCAAAGATTTCAACAAATGCGGAAACATGTGGAAACTGGAAAACAAAATTATAGAAGACGGGAACAAGACATATCAGCATAATCATTTTTTTATTATCTACCCTCTGGCCATCAAACATGGCAATTGAAAATCCAGTGTAGCATTGTAGCTGTTTTTATCCACTAAAACTTCATCTTTCAAGGTTATTTTCAAGCCAGCCATGTTTGATAAGCATTGAAAAAAAAAACATCTCCAAATAGTACCCAGCGTCCGGGTGGTACATTGATACTTCGACTTTTGATGGAAACAGCTTCCGTTCCGCCCAGCAGGCAATCCTCCCGCAGCACCCAAGGTAGTCCCGACCTTGGTACCTGACACGGTCGCGCCACTTCGTGGGCAGGACATGCGGTGCCCGGCTGAAGGAGGGTGAGACAAACAAGCGAAAAGCAAAGCAACATGGCTGCGACATGGATAAAGCACTTCTCTGTTATATAGTAACTCAGTACAGGTACCCCCCCCAAGAAAAAGGAATTCGTAAAAGTAAAGTGTGACGATTTCAGTAGGCTCAGTAGGGTTTGATGTTCTATTTTTGTTGGGGTGACTATGAAAACAATCAACATCTGCCCAAATGATGGACCCGTCCCAGTAAGCCCAATGAAAAGCAACCGTCACTGGAGGTCATTTTCTGAACACCCCAAAGATATAATCCGTTTTATGGGTATACCCAACAAGAAACCCCAAACTTTGGGATGGATTTTAATCATCACCTTTCATATGTTTTCCATAATTATCCCATACTTAAACCATAATTACCCCTCAAGTATCCCATAATCTCAAAATCATGTCCAGTTTCTAGTGGGTTTACCAGGTTTACCATGGTTTACCACATGTCTAAGGGCAGAAATGGAACTCCACACAGCCGTCACCAAGGGACATCAGCATACTTGGGCTGCATCTTGCGGTCCCAACACAAGTTCAAGCCTGGTGCGTGCGAAAGACCCAAGGCAGAACTTGCAACGAACCGGTGGGAATGTCACTAATGTGAAACGTGGGGAAGCTGCCTCAAAGACTGGTTGGTGGTCAAACTAGCTTTATAGGGTTTATTAATGATTATAATAGTTCACTGGGGATGCCATGCAACTTATCTGGAAAAAATGCCACAATTCACTCACCTTAAAAGCCCGGCGATTCTGGGAGAGTCACCTCCACTAGCCATCATTCCAGTGACCCTACGTGAGGCTCTTATGATCTGTCTATGTGGAATATAGCAATCAATCCCCAAGAAGATACCAAAATAAGATCTGACTAAAGATAGTAGAAAATAGATCACACGTCTATCATTTTTGAGGGTTACTGTACATATGACCAATCATACTCAACACTAATCACATAATGATGTGTGTGCAATTGTGTGCAAATAGTGAATGATCATGGCTATGATTGGCACTACCGGAAGCGCGTGCCTTGGGGGTTCTCTTTCTTCAAATGCGCCATGTCCTCACGGGTCATGGAAAGTGTGATGTATTTCCGCATGGTTCCAAACTGGTTACCCTACGGTAAATTTGTACACTTTGCGAACAGGAATCGCCCTTTTTACGAACGAAATTTTATATACTTTTTGTTTGGATTGATTTATCATCGAACGATTGCGGAGCCATGGTTTCTACCTTCTGGTTAAACTAACATAGCTATGGAAGCCATGGCCCTCCACTATAGTTAACTTACCTACCAAATACCATCTGGTTATTTAACATAGCCATGGAAAATCACCATTTCAAATAGGTAAACCATCTATTTCTATGGGCCATGGCTTCCATGGCTATGTTAAATAACCAGAGGGTACCCAATACCTACAAAATCATGTGACATTCCGTAGCACAGTGTAGCAAATCACCAGTCTCTGTCTCCTCGTGAGTCTCCGGAACGTTGTACCTGACCGTGACGTCCAGCATGGTGGAAACCATAAGTCACCGTCAGGTGGCCAACCGAAAAAAAAAACGAAAAACAACAGGAGGATCTCTCAACTCATGGCACTGTAAGAGATTTTATGGTGATTAAATGGAATTTCATTAGATTTTATCGGAATAAGTTTTGTTCTTTTCGAATAACTCTGTTCTGATATTGACCTGTAAGCCAATAAATTTTAGTCGAATCTAATTCCAAGTGAGACAGTCTAGCAGCTGTTCTCCGCACCTATACTGCAAACTGTTAAATTACCAGAGGGGTAAGCAAACGCATACCAGTATTACTGCACAAGGCGGTGGCGGAAGTTTCAAAGATAGGAAACAATAGGAGCGCTTTGGTTGTTGTGACGCCTGGCTGGCAGAGCGAAGCCGCTCACGGAGCGAGAGGTGATTGAGGCTCTGAGTCTTTCATTCTCTGTCTTTGTCTCCTCTTCGTCTCTGTTTGCCTGTCTGTTTGTCTCTTTGTCCTACCCATAGGGAATATATGGATAATTATTCATAGCTCCTTAGCTCACAAGCCACCGGATAGTTACCAAAGTTGTTGAAAACTTGGATTGAAGGGGCAATAAAAATAAGGCATATCTTCCGGGCTAGATTCCGACACATTCTAGTGGATCAGCCCATGGGTAACTCACCAAAAGGTATTCATGATGGATGGCATCCCAAATTTCCATAAATTTCCATGGTCCGAGTCATGTTTCAGAGTTTACCCAGTTTACCCCCTATTTTTTACCGTTTTGGGAGGGATCTTCTTCCTGAAAATGATGACTTCTTTATTGCGAGGGTCACCTTTAGGTCGTGGTGGTTGAATCCCCATTCTTGGTAGTAAAAATGCCAATGACAAAAAAATGTTTTCAGAGATTAAATCCACATGTTGGGGGTTTCTTAAAATTGGTGATCCCCAAGTCACCATGGCTTTCAATACTAAAATGCATGATTTGAATGATTTGGGTTCCCAGCATTTTTTGAAAGCTCCATTGCTGTAACTTCTGAATAAACAAGTCCCAAGTAGAGTTCCAGTAAAATAGAAAAATATGGTACATATACTCTCCAAGTTTCGTAGGTTTTTGGCCGCCAGGCCACAAACCACACGAAAAGCCTTTGTTGCTTATGTTGGTTTGATTTTCCATATCTATAACCTGCAAAAATCAAAACAAAAAACATATCTCCAATTATTTGAGAGAGAAACCTATGGTTCTATCCCAACAAACTTCAAAAATCACGAAACCTGTGGTGTTTAGAATCCATCCCACTTTTGGGGATGGAAAATTTCCCACTCCATGCGCCATTTGCGTCTCGCACCAATCGTCCAGGATCTTCAACCCTTCCGGGGAGTTCCGTACCTCCACGGCGCAAGCCGCTTGGGGATGCTGTTGGAATGCGGTTTTGGTGGGGGATGACGCCCCTGGTTTTGATGGGGGCAACACAGCAAGCTATCAATCAATAAAAATTGGGCTTCACTCAACAAATAGGAAGTTCATCGCTTCGGTTTGTGAAAATCAAGATCCAAAGAATCCGGGAAAGGGGGTGAACACATGGTGTTTCTACAATCCAACATTGCTCTGCTCCCTTTTCATGCGGTTCGCATCGGTTCGCTAGCCTGTACCTGAGCTCCAAGATATACGGAATATACGGTGATGTGTTGGAATTAAAACCATTTAGAAGAAAACGAAGCCGACTTCAGAAATGTGTTGCACATGGAATGTGAATCCTTTTCTGCCAACAAAATTTTGATCTTAGACTTAACTATGTCATGTCTGTACACATGTGAAATCTAAAAATACAGCCTCACTTGTGTTATAGGTACCTATGGGGCATAGCGCGCGTGCGCGTGAAACTATACTCACTCCCTCCTCTCACTGAGATACCGTGGGGGTACAGTTGGGTTAATGGGTACAATTATCACCATAATATGGATTTTTTGAAGCTCCATCAGTTGGAAAATAACCATGGTAAAATCGAACCCAGCGACAGTTACAGCCATAGTTCTATGCTTTTACCAGCGAACTAAATCTGCCCTCCAAAAGGTCGCCCAGAAATGAGGACACCAATGGGTGGGCCCCAGTCATGGTAGCTCTGAATAACTTTGAATCACTAGGCCACATTAGATCCTAAGCTTTCTCACGATGAAGAATCCACCATTGATGAAGTCCTGCTGGTCTTTCCGAAGGCCCTCTTCCATGTGATACTCCTGGCGACCAGGCTGCAGTTCCACTGCAGTTTTTCTTGCGGAACTGATATTTCACCATAGTTTTTGTTGTGGAACCAAAGCTATTTTGGAATATAATTCCTCAATAGTTGGAATAGTGGTAATTAACCATTAACAGCAACATATATTTAACACATGAGTTGGGCTTTGACCCCTTACCCTCCAGCAATGTAACATGGCTTGGAAATTCTCAGGAAATATGGGAAAATCCGACCAAATGGTGGAATTTCCAATAACCAGATAGTGTCGCCGCCATGTTGGTTGGTGGGGATTGGTAACTAAATATATGTGAAAATGTTGGTTTTAGACGGAAACATTGAATCATATTTAAATTTCATAAATCTATATTTTGTTCACGTCATTCACGACATTTTCCGAAACTGACCAAACATGAATGAAAAAAACATCCGGGCAATGGGTGAACAGATATGCTTGGAAAAATTGCTTCAGAACCATCCCGACTTGGAACATGATCAGGTACTTTTTTCCTTCCCTCAATTTTGAAACAACACCAAGAAATTTCCCAGATCCAGCGCACGGAGCCTGTGAAAAGAGGATCTGCCTCCAGGGAAGCTTGGCATTTTGTGAGGGAAACAGGTCTGGATACCCTCTGGTAAACGTTTACAGTTTGCGAACTGGAAGCCATGGCAATTGAGGTCGTTGATTTACCCATTACCCTCTGGTAAACTAACATAACTATGGAAAATCACCATATTGAATGGGCAAATCAACTCTAAATTGCCATTTTCAATAACTATGTTAAATTACCAGAGGGTAATAGCATGGTGATTTAACCATGCAGTTGTTGGAAAAATGTTTGCCAGAGGGTAATGTGGGATTCACCCTAGTCACCATAGTCACCATCCCCGATGGATGGTATGTGGATGATGTTCATGATGAGATCTCGTGAAAAAATCATTCCAGTCCATCAATTCAGAGACTTCAACAAACGAAATGGTGGTATAATGGCGATGTTATGGGGATCATCTCATTATCATGATATATGACTTATATAGATAATATACATGATACTTACTAGATTATGCAGATAATATAGTATATATATGGGGGTTGTCCAAAATACCGTTTCCCGGACAGCCCTCAATCGCTCAGCCAATCGCGTAGCAACCGCGGTACCACAGTGAGCAATCGCGGAAGGGTTTGTTCTTCGTTGATCAGATCATATACATAAAATATAAGTTATGTATAATATAATGAATCGTGACAAAAAATTTATTCTAATTCTTTGTAATATCATTGCTTTTCTGCTGAATTTAGTAGAAGTAGTAGTAGTAGTAGAAGTAGTAGTAGTAGTAGAAGTAGTAGTAGTAGTAGGAGGGGTAGGAGTAGGAGTAGGAGTAGGAGTAGGAGTTCTAGTAGCAGGGCAAAGAGGGAGGGAAAGAGAGAAAGAGAAAGAGAGGGAGGGAGGGAGGGAAACAGGTGGTTGCGTTTGGCCGGTTTCTGACGGGTTTCTGACTGGTTTCTGACTGGTTTCTGACCCTTCAGCGGGACTCGTGTCAATTGGATTTAAAAGCAAAGGCAGAAATTCCTAGGTGTACTAGTGGTAGTGGTGGTGCAGTAGCAGCGGGTGTGGTGGTAGTACTAAGAGTAGTAGCAAGTCTAGTAATGAGAGTAAGGATCCATGCGTGAACGCATTCGATTTCAAATTTGGGAGCAAAATAAGCTTGCGCGGTCCGGAAACGGTCCGGAAAACTCACAGTAGTACCAGCAGCACTAGCAGTAGCAGTAGCAGTAGCAGTAGTGGTAGTGGAAATTGGAATAGGAGTAGGCGTAGGAGTTCTGGTAAGAGGGTGAGGGAATAGGCAAGGGAGAGAGAGAGAGGTTGCGTTTGGCCGGTTTCTGACTGGTTTCTGACTGATTTCTGACCCCTCAGTGGGACCTTTGTCATTTGGAAAAAAAACAAAGGCAGAACTTTCGAAATGTAATAGTGGAGACTGCCAGTATAATGCCACTATATATCTTGTAATAGCTTCGGATATCTTACCATCCTCCTTACCGATCACCAGCCCCGTTCTGTTTTCGACGCATTCCTTTAGGGGTATGCATTAAGTTGCGCAGGGCCCTGGATCGCTCCCCCAAGAATACGTCCGGTCCGGGGTACACCCGCTTCTGTTGGTGGAACCGCTTAAAGTGATCGGCAGGAGCTACTTATAGTTATAGTAGTAGTAGTAGTAGTAGTAGCAGTAGCAGTAGCAGTAGCAGGAGTAGTAGTAGTAGTAGAAGTAGTAGTAGTAGTAGCAGTAGCAGTAGCAGTAGCAGTAGTAGTAGTAGTAGTAATAGTAGTAGTAGTAGCAGTAGTAGTAGTAGTAGAGGAGTAGTAGTAGTAGTAGTAGCGGTAGTAGTAGTAGTAGTAGTAGTAGTAGTAGTAGCAGTAGCAGTAGTAGTAGTAGTAATAGTAGTAGTAGTAGCAGTAGTAGTAGTAGTAGAGGAGTAGTAGTAGTAGTAGCGGTAGTAGTAGTAGTAGTAGTAGTAGCAGTAGTAGTCGTAGTCGTAGCCGTATAACCAATCGCCAACCAATCGCTCAGCCTATCGCGATGCAGGCTTTGGCAATCGCGCAAAGCAGAGTAAACGCATCAATTCATAAATTTGTTATCTGCATTTACGGACGGCTCCCATATATATATGTAGAATATACATATATATATATATATGCAGATAATCTACTATGGGATTTTTAGATGATTTACCCATGAAAAATTGTTAATATGTAATGCGACTACAACAATTTACAACAATGTCATGTTTAGCATCCCCCAGTCATCAGCATTTTTATAGGTGGTTTTTGAACCTTTCCCAAATGAGGTGGTTTATGACATTGTTTTACCCACATTGATCTGTGTCATGCCCCACTGGTAAACTAACAGTTCGCTATGAAAAATCACCATGTTTAATATGTAAATCAACTATCAATGGCAATGGCTTCCAGTTCGCAACCTGTGAGTTTACCAAAGGGTAACCACCATGAATACTATAGTACATACTATAGTTTTATCCCCCTAAAGTAAACCCTTTAAATCAGGTTGATTCTGGATGATCCTATCTACTTCAGGATTCTTATAATTACTTACAATATATCCTGAAATATGTCTATACTATCCATGATTAACCATTTATTAACCTAATATCTACAGTATATCAATGTCTTGCTTCCGAGCCACTTGTCCTCGTGCATGCCATAATCTTCCACGATGGCGCTCAGCGACTCCGAGGTGCGAATAAAGGCGTCCTCAGTGCATTTTGTCGGCCTCAAAAATTGGAACAAACGTGTAGGATACCCTCCAGTAAACTCACAAGACTATGGGAAATGCATTGTTTATAGTGATTTTAACGGGATTTATCGGGTTTAATGGGTTTTTAATGGGACTTACAGGGATATAATGGGATTATAGGGGGAAATGATGAGATATACCCTCCAGCAAACTAACATAGCTATGGAAAATGGTTCATGTATAGAAAATTTACCTATCAAAATGGAGATGTTCGACACTTATGTCTACCAACGAAATACATGAAGATAGTGGTTTTAAACTTATATTATATACCGTACTACCTCTTCTATGAATTTCAGGTGTTCTCTTTTGCTGAACTGTTCTATCTATGTTTGGATTTGTTATGATGGAAAGCCTTCAGTATCGGCCCTGATGATCTTGATCCCTACATATCTGGTGAGGTTTTTTCACATAATTTCCCACCCTGAAAAAAATCACGAACACTTGAAACATATTTCGGCTTGTGAAAGTTACCCTCTGGTAAACTAACATAGCTATTGAAAAATTGCCATTTATAGTGAGTTTTCCCATTAAAAAAAATGATTTTCCATAGTTATGTTAGTTTACCAAAGGGTATACCACGTATCAAAAAAAACATCCCCAACCACCCCAGGTACACGTATTGGGCTGGTTCGGGGACGCGAGAGGTCAGCCCGTTGCTCCCAAAGAGGGGTGCCGGAATTTCTCGCCGTTTGCGAACTGGAACATGACTATTTTAAATGGGTAAATCATCTAAAAATCATGGCTATATAGTCATCTATAAATAGTTAAACCGGGAGTTTTTACTGTTTATAGTTGTATAATTTATATTAATGGGTAAAACATGTATAAATCATCTATAAATTATGTAACTATAAATATTGACTACAAATAAATGGCAATGGTCATTCAATTTTCTTCCATTTTCTATAGCAAACTGATGAATTACCAGAAGCTATCCGAGATCTTCAGTGGCTCCAACATCTTCAACGATGACTTAAAGATTGTCAAACCACCCGTTCCTTAAAAATGGTGATTTCAGCGACAAAAATGCATATATGATGGGGATAAATGATGATAAATCTGCCCATTTATAAATGATTTACCTATAAAGAATGGTTGATATATATATATATATATATTTGCCAATGATTGCCTCTCTTTATCAAAACCCCCATAATCTCCAATAAACAAATAATTGCCAACTAGTGATATTTCTATCATAATCCCCATAACCCCCAATCAACCCCCAATCAATCCCCAATCAACCCCAAATCAACCCCCAATCAATCCCCAATAAACATCAATAAACAACTTACGGTCAGCATCCCACCAATCTCTCCATTGCCAGTCTCCCTCCACGACGGACCGAGGTGCCGAGTCCAAGGACACCCCGAAGTTACAGCGCTCGGGCCCTCGCTCCCGCAAGGCATCATGGATGACCTTCACTTTGGCCCAACCTGGCGTCAACCCGGGAACTTTTGGTGGTAGAAAAAAGGCTGTGAAAATGGTGATTCTATGGGATTTGAAGATATGTTGATGGGATTTTACGGATTTTTACGGTGATTTAGTGGGATTTGATGATATTTTGATGGGATTTCATGGTGATTTGATGATATTTTGATGGGATTTCATAATATGATGTTGATGATATTTCCTGCTGATTTGATGGGACTTGATGAAATGCTGATGGGATTTAATGGGATGTTGATGGGATTCAATGGTGATTAATAAGATTTTGGCTGGCATCCATTCCATTAAGCATCAGGAAATCTGTGAATCTCTTCCTGGGTTCAAGTGGAGGTTGTGAGGTTCAACTGGTCACCTGAAGCGATCTGAAACCCACCACTTTCCTCAAGGTGTCCAGTCCCCCAGCGCTGGTCCCCTCAGAGGTTCAGACCAATCTTTCTGTCGGGATAGTGAAGGACAGGATCCGGCTGAACCTAAGCAGTTCGCCTTGGGAAAAAAAACACTGGCTATCCTTAACTTGGCATGTACCTTGGAGTAATTTTACCATGGCGCCATGGAAAAACCGCCAAGTTTCAAGACCTGATTATGTTTATCCCGGATATGTTCCTATATTAATTATTAACAGCTGGGATTTTAATGGATTTTCCCATTGTCATGTTCAAAAACGTGGTACTGTCACTCGATTTTCCTGGACCCCGGTTGATTCATACGGGGTGATTTTGATCAAGGCCCCTTTGGCCAGTGTTTGTGGGCTTAGTTCACCAAGAATAAGCCTACTGAGGGGACTAGGCTAATTCACCAATTCATATCCCCGGATTAAGCCCTAGTTTATCATTGGTAAAGGGGAACATGGTTATTTTGGGGGCGCACCACAGGCTAGGTTGCCCTGACATAATCGATCTCGTAGCCATGATCCTGCGCATAGGCCCAATTGATGCCGTACGACAAGGTCCAATACCTGGACGATTTCGAGTCACGTTTCTTACGTTTGTTTAACAATATGTTGCAAATGTTGAATATGGTGAATTCATCATCAACAATTTGGGCATTAATGCGTTTTTTGGGTGGAAATTTAAGAGGATACAATGGGGTGTAACTGGGAGATGGCGGGAGTTACAATGGGAAAAGTTCGGATCCCGGATAGGACATGTTTCGGTGCATTCTTCAGCCACAAAAGCACAGCTCAAGCTTGACAAAACGATTCTGAACCACCAGAAACGATCAATACTGGCAGAGCAGCTAGGTCGTAAATAGGGGGCTTAGTTTCCCACTTCCAAAGCCACAATTGGCAATTTACAATAGATAGATAGATAGATAGATAGATAAATAGATAGATAGATAGATAGATATAATTAAATATATATATATAATTAAATATATATATATAATTAAATATACATATGTATAATTAAATATATATATATATACAATTAATTAAATATATATATATACAGATGCTCACCCACCCCCCTATATATATATATACAGATGCTCACCCACCCCCCTATATATATAGACATATAAAGATAGACACACACAAACATCATATAGTATAGTAATATATATATATATACATAATATATCTCACCTTCAAAGGCATGTTTATTGGACATATACAACCAGCCAAACACCAAACACACACACACAGACACAAATAGTGGGTCAAAAATTTCACGCACCAATCATTCAACACAAAGATTGACAAAGATTTTGGTCATGTTCCATTGAGCACCCTTTTCTTTGAGAATGTCGACCCAGATCCATCTGGAAAACCTCCGTGGTTGGATTTTTTTGTAGCAGCTCCGATTGGCTTCCAACTTCTTACACAACCTCAGCCCCGATCATAGTTTCCTCCATTCACCACAGAAGTACAGTAGTTGCTAGTTAAAATAAGATATTAAAGCACCTATTGATTGACTATTCTCTCTCTGCAGTTGGTTGGTCATAATAGCCCCGTTTGTTTGTGATATTTTATGATATGTTATGATGTTTATACTCCATGAAAGTGGCACCTATATCCCCATAGTCACCTCTCTGGCGGGTGACGCAGCTAATCCCTTGCCCCTTTCAATACTTAGATAATCTGACTTAATAACTGCTTAGGGGACTTCCTGGGTAATTGACCAGTTGCGATTCGTATGATCCACCAAGCATGAAACACCCCCAAACAAAAGATGCTTTAGTAAGTCGAGTAGGGGATTTGCCCGCATATTTGGGATCACTTATGGGTGGTTGATATGAGGATTGGATTGTTCATAACCCATGTTTTATTGTGATAACATGTGATAACATGCGGTAACATGTGATAACATGTGATAACATGTGATAACCCAGCGTCAGTATTATTGATAATAATGAAAAACAGTTAGAATAGTCACCCTCTGGGAACATAGCTCTGGAAAATCACCCATGTCATCAATATTTTAAACAGGTCATCAATGGCCATGGCTTGTATCCGTTGGAAAACGTCACGCAGTGCCTGGCATTCAGGATGGAGGTGATATTCCTCAATGAAGACCTGGTCAAGCAAGCGCGCCCGGCGGCAGACATGGTGAAACACATGGCTATGCCTGGAAATGATCTGGTTATACCCCGAAATTCATGGAGAAACTGTGGAAGGTTATGATCACTCTCCATCAATGTCAGGTCACCCCTGCCCCAACTGTGATCAACCACTCTCTCATCTTATTCTGGGACGAATTGCTGTATTTTGAGAGGTGGATTCATCAGAGAAGTTCCTGATTTGCGGGCGTTAAGAATTGTATAAAGTCATATCGATCACAGACCCATTCTGATTGATGCTGTGATTGTTAACTGTATCCATATGCTTCATCTGTCGATCTGCCTTAAAGCCCTTCAATAATTCCACACTTCACGCTCCATGGTTTTCCATGGTTTTCCATGGTTTTCCCATGTTGAGACTGCAAGGATTTGGACAGACCATTCCCCAGTCGTTGCCTCCGCCGGTTATCTACCACGAAGAGGCAAAACGTGGAGTTCCTGGCAATTCGGAAGGCTACAAGGTGAGGCCCCCCAAAAAACGATAGCTAAGAGACAAGTTGACGCAAATAATTTGATTAACTATCTTAACTGTCTTAACTATATAGGCAACTGAAGGGTTCATGGCGGAATATGACCACAGTATTCATGGAGTAAAAGGCCCAAAAAACATTTCACCGGGGCTGCTTCGGCCAGCTGTTACACACCAACCATCATCTAAGTCGGCCTGAAGTCTTGCGTGAAGACAATCTCGCACTCACAGGTGCGTGGGTTGGGCCTTGGCTGAACACAGGACCTATTAGACCTCTTTCATCCTATTTCCTGAAACATGTACCATCTTCAAAGAAAGCTTCCTGAAACATGTGCCCTTTGACGAAAAATATGGAACTTCCAATCACCTCCGAATCTATGCATGGCTAGTCTTTCAGGCTAGCCAACGAGCCAACGAGCCAGCGGCTTTTTGTGGCTTTGAGGAGATTCTCTTGCCACAGAAATGGGAGTCTGTGAAAAACGACAAAAAAGGTGTGGTAATATAATATGTAGTTGAAAACTAATTTGTATGATGACATATATAACTATATTTAATTTTAATTTTCTGGGGCTTTTTTGATCATGTTCGGAGGCTCTGACTCTATGTAGAGCTCATTGGCCCCCAATCTAAGGGGGAATATCTATTCAAACCAAAGCTCCTCTTAGCTCCCCGTAGCTCCCTCCATTCACCACCGGATTACATGGCAATTTGACACCCATTGTCTGGCTAGCATCATGAATATCAGCCAAACCTACTTGGGCTTATAAATCTTGACTTTTCCTTCATTTTCAGCAGGTAAAAACCCTCAAACATGGAACGCCCCCGCTCCCTCCGGTCAAAAATGGAACTTCTCCGAACCCAGCCATAGCTCCAGACTTCGAGGCTTCTCCCAGACTACAAACCTCCACCGTCGATCACCAAGAGGCGTGAGCTCCTCTTTGCACCACAAGAGGCCGCAAGAGCCAAGGGTGGAGCGACCGTCCTTATCATCCTCGGCTCCAGGCGCCATGGACTGTGGAACTTTCGCCGTGGGATAGGAAATGATAGATAAAAACTCTGATGTGAGAGAATTGTCACCATAAATTTGGTAGTATTAAGTGGTTTAATCCTGAACATATGGCAAAGTCCACAAAAAATATAATATGAATTAAAGTGATGCAACCCACAAAAAGTTGGAATTTTGGCTGACTTCACCCTCACAATAAGGAACATTCACTCAGAAATTGGGGATCTAAAATGATTTGACCAATACATGCAGAGAAAAGATATGGAAGAAACCAATGGTTGTGGGGAAATAGCCCGGAATATATTGGAAACCGTGAAAGGGTTGGACATTGGAATTTTGCGCCGCCATTCAAGGGCGGGTTAACCCCTGTTACAATACCAATGCTCCCATCCCTGGCTAAAATCCTCATGATAGTTGGTATCTATCATTCTTTTCAACCATCAACCCTTAGTAACTAATAGTAGCTTCATGAAATCTGCCTCTGTTCCATCCATTTTACAGGAAAAAGTTGGCTCCTGGGCCAAAATCGCCAAGTCACAACTCGAGTTGCCAGTTCGGCACTGATCTTGAAGAATTCCCTCAGTTCTCTCGTGGAAGCTATGGACAAGGCCACATTTCAACGGATTGGTTTAAGGGAACTTTTACGGGAAACCATGGTTTTTACTTTCAATTAGAAGGGTTTCCGGTTTCAATTTTCCCTCAAACGAATCCATTGAACATTTGCTTGGATGATATGATGATACCTAGGAACTTGTTCCACATGTTCGATTGCCAGACTAACGATCTTCATGATAGAGCTGCAGTTAAGATTTCCAGGATGATTGGCGATTTAATCTTAAGTACCTATAACTGGGGGCAATTCGGGAGCAATATGATAAAACATCTATATATAGCAATTCTTGTGAACAGTCCTGGTGGTTGAAGTCTGAGAATTTTCTGCTCGTCCTACCAGGTTGGAAAATAGAAAAGCAGTATTTCAAAGCACCAACGAGCATATGGTGGTAGGTTGTCATCATCCTGAATATCCCTGAATTCAGCTGAGGGAAAAGCAAACAAAATCTGAACCGGAAACTATGGTCGATTTTACCGCTTTTACCGTTCAAATATAGAATTATAGAGTTTCCGGTGCATTTTCCCTTCAACATCCTTCAACCGAATATAAAGGAATAATTATCGAACTGTGTGTTTTTTCCCCGCCCTCGACATATATGAAAAATCTCGCAGAGATTCAATGGATTGGTTTTGTTGGGAGCATCTTAACAGGACATCATGGTTTCTAACACCTCCCATCCCAACTTTGGGAACTGCATATTTCTAAACCCCCGGTTACTTAACACAACCACCGTATAGATGGCCCATAGAAATAGATGATTTGTGATGATTTACCTAGATATTTCACCAAGAAAAACCTATACATTCCCCAATTTCGGGTGGATTTTTCCATTGGAAAAAAACCAAAAAAAAACAACGACGGCGAACAGTTGCCCTTCGCCAAACCTAGGCCCACTTTTTTCAAAATTCCTGGTCCCAGATCAGCCCTGGTCCCGGACCACTTGGACAACATCAAGTTGGCCAAGGTGTAGTTGTTCTTCTCTTGGTACCTCCTGAGCGGCGCTGGGACCAGATGCTGAGTCATGAGCTGCTGGCTAGCTGGGTGAACTATGGTTTATGGTGAGCATAAGTGAGTATAACTATAGTTAAATTATAGTTAGATGGGTTTAGAAACAATCTTAGAACTTAGAACATCTTAGAACTAGGGTGTCCCACCCTTGTGCAGTGTCATGCCGATGTCCTGCAAAACAAAGAAGGTGCCACTTCACTGAGCTAAACCGACTAAAGTTGTCAAGGGGAAACCCACACTGTGGGGTAATGGTTAGTGGACTTTGTGAATGATGTCACCGTCGTCGCCTAATGTCCTGAGTTGCCTTCCATCGCAAGCACGCTGAAACACCGAGAGGTCGTCGCATTCGAAACGATGAATTCTGGAAGATCGAAAATCCAACCTGTCGGAATATACTTAAACAACCTGAGGAGAAAAGCTTGTTCAAGCGTTCAAGCAGGTACGTGAAAACGGCGTCCCGTTTTCATATCACAGGAAAGAGTCAATGTCTTCGTTGGTGCCAGCTTCACTCCAACCTCTGGCACCCCCTGCTTCATCTTAACCTGAAACCTAAGAAGCATACCTGACAGAATGCGTACCTAGCCTGAAAGGAACCTAATGATGATGACAGGTGGGGTGAAAGATCTCCAGGGACCGATGTATCGAAACATGATCAATTCGTCAAAACTAAACCGTTTGCTATAACGGTATACACACACACAATGGCCCCGAAATGGGACAAACCGCAAAGAACTTATTATTACCTGGCGCATCTGGAAATCTCCTGATGAGATAACGGACAATGAAAGCTACGGCACAGAATTACAAGTTCTGATTAGTGCGCTTCTTGTCTCAGGTTGTCTCATATCTTCCATGGAATATTGCAGTTGTATTTACGGAAAGAGGCCCACTCGTGTAGAGCTTAGGGTCGTCTCAAAAGCTCCATCATGTTCCCAATCGTTTCTGACGAACTTAACCTACAACCTAAACCCTAAGAAGCCTACCTAACAGAATGAATACCTAGCCAGAAAAGAACCTGATGAAGATGACGGGTGAGGCGAAACAAGACACATTTGAACCGCTGGGAGTCAGACCAAACTGAACTTTCATTGCACTCATAGTGCTGATAACTTCGACTTATGTCTACTTTGCCCAAATTGGACTAAACTTCTGCCCTATGGCTTCTTCGCCTTATGGCTACTGCGATTAGATTTTACTGTGTAAAATCTTGACTTCGTCACATGACGCTTGGCATGCACTCTGAGCGCATACGGCTTCGGAGATCCATTCTCCATTCTACATACGGGAAAATGCCCGCTCGTCACTTTCTGATTGGTTGTAACCAACCGACGGTGTGACCAAGTCAGGTCCAACACCTATGACACACTGTGGGGTAATGGTTAGTGGACTTTGTGAATGATGTCACCGTCGTCGCCTAATGTCCTGAGTTGCCTTCCATCGCAAGCACACTGAAACACCGAGAGGTCGTCGCATTCGAAACGATGAATTCTGGAAGATCGAAAATCCAACCTGTCGGAATATACCTAAACAACCTGAGGAGAAAAGCTTGTTCAAGCGTTCAAGCAGGTACGTGAAAACGGCGTCCCGTTTTCATATCACAGGAAAGAGTCAAGGTCTTCGTTGGTGCCAGCTTCACTCCAACCTCTGGCACCCCCTGCTTCATCTTAACCTGAAACCTAAGAAGCATACCTGACAGAATGCGTACCTAGCCTGAAAGGAACCTAATGATGATGACAGGTGGGGTGAAAGATCTCCAGGGACTAGAGACTGCTTTGAAGCGATGTATCGAAACATGATCAATTCATCAAAACTAAACCGTTTGCTATAACGGTATACACACACACACGCACATCTTTGTTGCTTGGCAGCCGGTATTTCCCCATGTGCAGCGCGAATCATCATTTCAAAACATCTCAAACGATGGCAATACCAAGCAACAAACATGCAACCTCGACAGTGGGTAACAATATCAACCAACAATAATTTTATGTGCTATGTGTTGGAAAAAACCAACCAACATTACCCCTGGGCAATTCAACATAGCTATGGAAACCATGGACAATCTAGTTCGATGATTTTCCCGGGTTTTTCACCTCCACTTTTGATGAGGATTTTCTTTTGCCCTCCATGTTTAAGGACACTGGAGGGCACCCGACTATCATATCGAGTTGGTCTTGGTATCCCAAAAAGATATCCCATCGAAATAATATATCATATATGAATCGTATCCCTATATTGGTTGGTCATATCCGCATTTAGGTCCATGACTTACCGTCGGGTAAACTAACAGAACTAACATGTTTTCTACAGATATTAGATCATGTTCCGAAATTTCCGGGAGACCATTGGGTTTTCAACATCTAGGTATCAGTGGATTGGTTTTGTTGGGAACATCTTAACCAGAAACCATAGATCTTCCCATCAAATGTGAGGGTTTCCTACAATACCTCCCTACCGCCCAGGTGAGACCGGTGACCCCGTGAAACCTCAACATCTGCTGCGCCGCATCGAGCAGGCTGCCCGAAAACCTCAGGTTTCACCGGCGAGATGATGCGAGAGTAGTCAGGAAATATATGATCAACCATCCTACAAGTGGGGGTGATTGCGGATTCATTATCAGTGCCTGTAATTGGGAGAAATAGATGAGATGAGTCCCATCCCCGGAAACGGGCAGTATCAAATACGCTATCAAATATGCTCATATGGGCCCCGAATCGCTGCGAACACCCAATACAGAAACAGAAGTTGTTTTATAGGAACTTTACAAAAATTAGAGTGAAGATGAGTGAAGGGATTAATGGGAGGGTCGGGTTAACCATCAACCATATGTGGGTTTGACATCTTTCAACAATCCTGACACGGGTATACATAGCGAAAATGGTTGGAATGATATTTGAATGATATAATACATAAATCAAAGATTCGGACCCTGCCAACCCCGAAAAAAAAATAAATATACAGTAATATACAGGTAGGTCGGTCCAATACATCGATTTGTCTGAAAATGGAAAACCCCTAAATCCAGTGGTTATTAATCGCTATTTTCCATATTAATACATTAAATGGCTATCTGGGAGGTATACCCCATTTGCAGCAGTTCTTTAGGAAAAACCCTTCGCAGGAGCTTCCGGGAACAAACATCCCCCGTTTGCTCCAGGAGAAAACAGCGGATTTCCAACAAAAGTTCCATGAATATGTTCAAAAAAAACATAAATAAAGAATATATTTCTGAAGCAGGTCCTCAAAAAGAAGCAATAGCTTTCAAGCCCACCCTACGATAAAATCGAAGTTCAAATAACCCGGCGGAGCCGACCATGAGCGTCAGCTCTAAAAAAAACGTGTGTGTGTGTAACATCTGAATAGGTGAAAAACTTCTGTCATACTTCTTCTTTTTTATATATATCGCGGGGGGTCACCGGGGTCCCTGGGGGTCGGTGACCAACGAAGACACCTCCCCGGGACCCGTGAAAACGTACCCGCAGGACTTCGGTGGTGCACCTGGGCGCATTTAAGTCGCAGCTGGTGGCCACCGTAGTCCTATATCTATATATATATATATACCAGTAGTACCGCACAGGGCGGTGGCGGAAGTTTCAAAAATAGGAAACCTATAGGAGAGATTGGTTGTTGTGAATCACGGATGGCAGAGCGAAGCCAATGATGGACCGAAAGGTGGTTGAGGTCTCTTCTCTTTCTCTCTCTTTCTCTGACCATCTACCTACCTACCCATCTATCTATCTATGCATCCATCTCTCTCTCTCTCTCTCTCTCTCTGTCGTGTACTGCAGTGTGGTGTAATTAGTGTAGTGTAGTGTAGTGTAGTCTTATATAGTTGTAGTTGTAGTTAGTGTGACGTAGTGAAATGTAGTGTAGTGTAATGTAGTGTAATTGAGTGTAGTGTAGTGGAGTGTAATGGAATATAATGTAGTGGAATGTAGTGTAGTGTAGTTGTAGTGTAGTTGTAGTGTAGCGTAGTGGAGTGTAGTGTAGTGTAATGTAGTGTAGTGTGGTGGAATGTAGTGTAGTGTACTGTAGTGTACTGTAGTGTAATGCAGTGTAGTGGAGTGTAGTGGAGTGTCATGTATTGTAATGTAGTGTAGTGGAATGTAGTGTAGTGTAGTGTAGTGCAGTGTAGTGTACTTTAGTGCAGCAGTGCAGTGCAGCGCAGCAAAGTGCAGTGTAGTGTAGTGTAGTGTAGTGTAGTGTAATTGAGAGTAATTGAAAGTAATTGAATGTAGTGTAGTGGAGTGTAGTGGAGTGTAATGTAGCGAAGGTGTAGTTGTAGTTGTAGCGTAGTGTATTGGAGTGTAGTGTGGTGTAGTGGTGGTTGTGGTTGAAAATGCTACAAAACCCTCACGTTTTTGCTCACTTTTGAAGAGGTGCACAATCCCTTGCGCCTGCCACGCGAAAGACATCTGAACCTCCAAAAGTGGTCCGAACCCCTAGTGCTTTGTACATTTTCACTTCGCAATGTGCTTCGCGCCACAACGGCGTGCACTTTTTCGACATCTGAACTTCCAAAAGTGGTGCCAGGCTGCGGTGTTTTGTACATTTTCACTTCGCAATTTGCTTCGCGCCACAACGGCGTGCACTTTTTCGACATTGCAACTTCCAAAAGTGGTCCGGACATGGTGTGTTTTGTACATTTTGACGTCGAAATGTGCTTCGCGCCACAACGGTGTGCACTTTTTCGACATCTGAACCTCCAAAAGTGGTGCGAGGCTGCGGTGTTTTGTACATGTTCACTTCGAAATGTGCTTCGCGCCACAATGGCGTGCAATTTTCATCTCTCATCTGGCCAGCTGG
>CAMXCT020002620.1:0-76305 GCA_947184155.2 Cladocopium goreaui
GACGATGATCCAAACACTCCTCTTCCAGACCTTCAAGGACAGAGCGCTGGTGATCCTGAGTACAAGCACACTATTGAAAGTTTGAACATTGAGGACAAGCATATCATTTGGAAACTGATGATGACAAATTGGTTGAGTGTACATTGAAATGGATCAGTATGTGCAATCAGAATGTTCAACAAAAGATCAAGGACAGTTTTGTCAAACCAGAAGGACGACAAGAGAAAGAAGAGGATGAAGATGAGGAGATTGCTGTCGAAGAAGAAGAAGAAGAAAAAGACACACAGGAGCCACATGTCCCAGCTGAAAGCTCTTTAGAGAAAGAGGAATCAGCTCCACCTGAACGCTCCTCAGAAAAGGAGGAATCAGGGGAGAAGAAAACAGACATTCAAGATGATGAAACAGCTCCTGAAGTGAAACCTGCAATTCGACTTTACTATGGTCAAGATATCACTGGAAACGAAGATGATTCAGTTTTTCGAAAATTGAAGGATTGTTTTTCAGATGGTTACCATGGTGAATGGGCAGGATTTTACAATAAAGGTTATCCAGCGTCTTCGAAGCATCGACACATGTTTTGGCATGTCAAGTACAGGAAGACCATGTCTCCACATCAAGATTATTGGTACCATCTTACAGATGACCAGTTGATGGTTGAGTACATTGCCAGACACAAGGATCAAAATCCACAACTAGAACTACAAGAACTCAATAATCACATTGAATATGGTTGTAGTGATCCAAGGATGCATCCTCTTCATCAAGACAAGGCAGAAAGATCCTCAAAAGAAGCAGAAAAGAGGATTGATGACGATTTTGGAAATCTCACAAGGGTACTCCAAGATTACGTTGAGGACCACAAGGTCTTGCCTTACTGTATGATCTTGCATAGCTTGGCTTACAGATATTTAGGTGGAGGCCTATCAGACCCAACTTACAAGGATGCCGAATTTCCATACAGATCCTCTCCACAGATAACAGCAATGTTTTGGAATTTGGGAAACTGGTGCAGAAACAGATTTGAAAAATGCCCGGTTCCAGAAAGATTTCAACAATTCATTCCACACATTGACTACACTATCGATGAAGATCATGAAAAAATTG
Organism: Cladocopium goreaui; assembly: GCA_947184155.2. NCBI lineage: Eukaryota > Dinophyceae > Suessiales > Symbiodiniaceae > Cladocopium > Cladocopium goreaui. The sequence goes on from CAMXCT020002620.1 coordinate 1,105, forward strand.
ATGAAACCAAATCACAGTTCAACAATTACTTCATCAATGTCATCAAGAACTTTGGAGGACATCTTTTCATGAATTGCGAGGCTGGTTCGTTGTATCCTCACAGAGAAAGACTCGACGAGGGTGACTTTAAAACTTGCTTCAATGACTATCATGACTTGATGGTGGCAGCTCGCCTTGGAAAGGATGGCTATATCAAGCAAATTGCTGGATATCACACAGATGACAGCGACACACGAGTTCGACAAGTCTCATGGGCAATCTTTGAAGTATCTTGGGGAAAGACAAAGGATCGAGATACAGATGAGATTGTTGACTTGACAAGAGCTAGAATGAGGATGACACGTGTGTGCGTTTATCACGTCGGACAGAAGTATGCATCAGACTCTGCTGGGATTGTTGGTGAGTGCTTAGCTGTTATGGCTTTTGAGTGTGCCAGATATCAAGTTGACTTCATCGCAGGTGATGGAAACAAGGCATGCTATTACACCACACCAAAATCTCCAGGCGTCCCTACATACCAACACAGCCTAATCCAATTCTGGATTAACAGAATGGTGGGTGTTGCAACACAAGCCATGCGCAAGTATTTTGATTCATCTTGCCCTCCAATCAGGGTCAAGCATTTCATTTCTTGCAGTTATCGTGACTTGGATTTTCTTGCAACGCACTTGGATGGCATTAGAACAGCAACATACACCGACGAGCTCATGAACAAGACAAATGGTAAAGGTGATTGCTGTATGTTAACAGTTGTTGAGTGGGATCATTCACGTTTGATGTGTCAGGAACACCCAGACGACTTTGATGGTGATGAAGATCGCATGAACTATGTGGGTGAATTTTATTTCAAGGTAAATGAAACTTGCTTACATGGTGATCACAACATCTTCATGGTTGCCCCAAATGATCGTGATGCTCATAATCCAATTCTTATTCATCTTGATCCTTCTGATATGTCATGGAATGAACGACATCATTACAAACATTCCTTCAAGAAGAAGCAGTATGCAGATACAAGAAAGGAGAGACAGAAGGAGAAAAAGAGAAAGGCATATGAAGGCCAAGCATCAACGTATCAGGGCAACGCTAGTTGGGGTGGATCCTCATCTTCTTCGTCCAGACCATGGAGAACAAGCTTTTGGCTATAAGTGAGTGTACACTTCTTTAAATGAAGATAACACAGCATGAGAGGCAGTGTACAGTTTTCTGTGCATCAACGTATTTCACACAGATGGCATATACTCTTTTAGATAGAGATAATGCCACAAGTGTCTGAACTTCAATTTAATGTAAAATAGATACTCTTGTAAAGAGAGATACTATACACATTTATCTCCATGAACCATCCTGCGAGCAGACCACTCCGAATGGAGCGAACTCCAAAAATTACCAACTTCGATTTCAGTCCATTGTTTGCTTGAATGAGCAACTTTGGAGATCCGCTATTTCCGTTTATTTCGTGATTTGGTCAATTGTTTTTCGTATGACCGGAATTTCTGAATCTTGCGAACCCGAACTTTTCAATTCGAACTTTCACCGGTAGAGCAAGGCATTTTGCCTATGGAGAGACCGTGCGCGAAGCACCATTGGTCGCTACTGGAAAAATTAGCGAATCCGCTGTTCTTTTTCGGCATGTCTTTAGGACATTCGCTGCTTTCACGTGTTTTTCAATTCGAAGCCACTGCGTAACTCCGGTTTCTTTTGCTATTTGCCATTGTGTAGAGAAGTCAGGAAGATACTCTTAATACCAATTGGGTACGGCAAGGCGTAGTGCTCTACTCATTGCTTTTGAATTTGTGCCTGTGTTTTTGTTTCGACCTCATACCTACATAGGTACATGCATGAGTATTGAGCACATTTATATGCGCCCTTCAAGGCTCAAGAGGTATATAGAGTAACCCTGTAGACAAGCACGGACCGGCAACAGGCTGAGTAAAACAAGTGCTGTCATTGGGGAAGACGCCTTAGCTGATCTTGAAGTAGACGCTAGGGCCCCTCTTCAGCCCTCCCCCCCGATCCCCCCCCTCCCGCTTTTTTTAATTATTTAAATTCAAACTTGCACACTTTTCAATGCACTAGTTTGATTCGAGTATATTTATATTTATTTATATTTATGTTTAAATAAATATATATATATATTTATATTTATGTTTAATTTTATATATATATACATATTTACAAATACATATATATATATATTTATGTATATATATATAAGTATGTATCTATAAGTATATATAAAAATACACATGCATATTTACTTTAAGATATACTGACATATATATATATATATGACATATTTGTGGTTGTTTTTATACACAGCTTTGATCCCAAAATAGACTATAAATAATCACGTGATTATAGCTATTTGTATGTACATGTTGTATCCCTAAATACCCCCTAACCCAACCCTAAATAGATCCTAAACAAATCCAGAAGAAACCATTAAGCCAACCCTAAATAAATCCTAATAAATCCTAAGCCAAACCCTGCATATATATATATATCTATATATTAAATACACCTGTAAACGCACTGATCTACATATACATATAGTCATGATTAGTCATGCATATATACCTTTCTACATCTACAATTTGTAGTTTGCACATCGTGTATTTCCAAAAATAAATGAAAACTTCAATAAAAAACAATGAAAACCATGTAAAAATCAATGAACAACCCTGGAACCAGAAATGAAAACAAGTGAAAACTGAATGAACACCATGCACAAATTGAAGAAACACATAGAAAAAACGAAGAAAACCATTGAAAAATGGAAGAGCACCATGGAATATCGAAGAAACCATAGAACAATTGAAGAAAACCATAGAAAAATTGAAGAAAACCATGGAACAATTGAAGAAAACTCGATAGAAACCATTGAAAAAAAAACTGAAACCAGTCGAAAAATTGATGAACAGTGCGAATGAGAGATTTTAGCTACAAAATGCAGCAAATGAGTGATTTTAGTTGCAAAAACCAAGGAAGGGAGCCTGGACGACCAAAAAAAAAACAAACAAAAAAATAAAAAAATCCCCCAAAAAATGCGCACCCATTAATAAGTGTCCTAACTAGCCCTTTTAGGGAAAAAAAACGCATGTCAGGACACTTGTTGAATCTGGACTCCAACTATATTCATGTCATTTGGGTTGAGCAATTGTTGCAAGAAACTCAGACGTTTACTCGTGGGTTTCTATGCATGCTTGTGCGAGAGGAACTAAAACTCTTTTCAACAAGTGTCCGGACTAGCCCTTTTCCATCATTGAAAACCCTTGTTTCAGGACACTTGTTGGATCTGGTGTGTATTGGCTTCTGGTGGTTGTGGCTTCGCTTGGCTTTTGGCTTTTGGCTTTGGTTTCACTTGGTTTTTGGCCTTGGCCGTTTTGGCTTTTATGCAGATATCTAATGGAAAATGAAGGAGAACTAAGGGAAAATGAAGGAACACTAACGGAAAATGAAAGAAACCAATTGGAAAATAAAGAAAAACTGATAGAAAATGAAGGAAAACTAATGGAAAATGAAGGAAAACTAAGGGAAAATGAAGGAACACTAACGGAAAATGAAAGAAACCAATTGGAAAATAAAGAAAAACTGATAGAAAATGAAGGAAAACTAATGGAAAATGGAACATGAAAGAAAACCAATGGAAAACTAATGGAACAACTATTGGAAAATGAAGGAAAACTAATGGAAAATGAAGGAAAAGTAATGGAAAATGAAGGAAAAGTAATGGAAAATGAAGGAAAACTAATGGAAAATGAAGGAAAACTATTGGAAAATGAAGGAAACGTAATGGAAAATTAAGGGAAACTAATAGAAAATGAATGCAAACTAGTAGAAAATGAAGGAAAACTAATAGAAAATGAAGGAAAACTATTAAAAAATGAAGGACAACTAATGGAAAGTGGAAGAAAACTAATAGGAAACCCAAAAACAAAGAAAATTCCTAAAAAAAAACAAAAAAAATCCTAAAAAAAATCTTCGCCCTTTACAATTTTTACCCGGTAACCCGCAAATGTGTCTTTGTTCTCTTTGGGGATCGTGAAACTTTCTTGCGCTGCCCAGAATATGTTGCTCCGAAATCTTGATATTGGATTGTTATTGACACCCTGGTGGTTTGTTCCAAACTCACGGACTCGTACACTCACGGCTCATAAATTCAGGGTCGAGCAGTTGATATGCAGGTAAAAGGCCAAAATTGATTGTACCATATGTAAATCATATGTACATACCTAGAGACACATGATGGAAGTCTGGGCTATGTCTCGTTGCCAAATTCTGAGGCTACATGCCTGGAGTTGCAGAATGTGCTGTGAAAGACAATCGTTTGATTTATGTCGATATCCGCGGCTACCAGGCGCATGACGCATAACATTGCATGACCTCATGAGAGAACAGTTTCCAACAGGGCAGCGGTGTGTGTGTGTGTGTGCGGTCCTGCATCAAACAATGTGGCATTTGTGCTTTGCATTGTTGCGATTTGTTGCGTTCAATTCCTTTTGTGCAGCTTCAGTCCATCAATCAAACAGAACAAAAGAGATGCTCGCAGAAACAAAAGCACTCAGGGTTCAACACCGCGTACTGACCAATAGCTACTGTCCAAAGAAGATGTTGTAATGCGATATGCAAAAGGGTACAATCTTTGACATTCACAAACTCCGCGAACAAAAAGCTGCTGTTTCGAGCAGATGGTCAGCTTCGATGTCGGGCCAGCTGGCGACTTTGGTTCCTTGAGCGCATTCCTGGGATCAAGAACAGCGACTGCAGTGAATGCAGTGTCAAGAACAGTATCAAGAACAGTATCAAATGCAAATGGCCCCGGGAACGAACACACAAAGACAGCTCAAGGAGTTTCAGGCGCAAAGATTGACAAAGACAACACCTTGCTGAACAAGAAAGTGGCATTTCGAATGTTGAAGCAGCTGGGCTGTGAAGTCCGGAAACTGGAGAGTGACGTTAGCTTTGTTGAGGTAAGCCTTGGCAAACAGCCTGTTTTGTTCAAAATGTTGGTGGAACTGGGCCACGGGCCGTGTAGAAATGAAGATGGTGATCTGGTGGTGCGAGTGAAGGAGCAGCGGCGAAAGGTAGAGGAGGTGGTTGCTCGGTTGGCCGCACTGTCAGCACCGAGAAAATTTGACAAAGAAAAAGACAACAAAGATGAAGGCTATCCGAGCCTCGGCCAGAGTCGTCGCTTGAGGCCCGAGGACGAGGAGCAGTTGGCGAAACGCCTCTACGTCTGCAAGGACAAGGACAGCAAGGATCCCAAGGACCGAGCCAAAGAGAGCCCTAGAGACAACTCGAACAACACAAACAGCACAAAACCACGGAGAAGTGCTGCAGAGCAACGTGCCTATCTGGATCGACTCTTGAAACCCAAGGAGTCAGAGAATTCCGAGGAGTTCATGGAGATCGGAGGCATCGGAGGCATCGGAGGAGCCGGTTTTCAACTTGCTTGGCCCAAGTTCTCCAGCCCTTGCGCTCACAAGAAGAAACGGGTCGAACGAGTCGAACGAGTCGAACGAGTCGAACGAGTTGAACGAGTTGAACGAGTGAATTCTCCTTTGGTCCGTGCAGGGCAGTTGTTGCTCGACAGGCCCACGGAGGTCGTTGCGGAGGTCGTTGCGGAGGTTGACTCCGACACCGTTCAGGAATGCTTGGGGCCCAAAGGCGATGGAACTTCCACTTGCTCCAGTGCGAGTCCTGCGAGTCCTACGAGTTCTGGGAGTCCCGTGAGTTTCGGTGCCGGTGACCGTGAATGCGGCCGAGTTCAGAGCTCGGAGAAGTTCCAGGACGAGAGCACGGACGAGTGGCTCGATCGGCTTCTGGGGGCCGACGCCAAGCCGCCTCGGCGTTCTGCCAAGGAGCAGCGGGAGAGACTGGAGGAGTTGGCAAAGCCTCGTCAGGTGAAGGAGAAACAGAGAGAAAAAGGAGAAAAAGGAGAACAGATTGGCAAAGAAAGAGAACAAATCTGCCAGAGCCGATCCCCGCGCTCGCAGAGAGAGGCTTGCACCCGACTGTCCCAGCCGCGAAAGCCCAAAACTAAAGACGCCAAAGAATCGAAAGAACGACAGGACACCAACGACACCGACTTCAAGGAGAACGACACCAACGATATCAAGGACGCTCAGGACATAGACATAGCTGGGGGAGTTGGCAACGATGACTTCGGTGACTTCGCTGGTGACTTGGACGACTTGGACGACTTGGACCCGGCCGTTGATGACACGCAGGTGCAAATCATCCCTTCGATGCTGGCGCAGCGTTCTCCACGTTTGGAACGAATTGATGAAGAGAACGCAGAGAACACATGCCCCATGCAGCATGCAGACCATGCACACCATGGTTCAGAAACTGCGGCACGGCGTGGGCGCATCCGACACAGAGCTGCCGCCCAGGCTGCTCCATACTCTGTGCCAGTCTGCCCCAAGAGCGTTTCCAGCGTTTCCAAAGCTCAACGCAGGTGCCAGAAGAGCTTGCAAGCCATGCATGCCATGCAAGCCCAGCAAGCCCCGCCCATGGAGAATGCGTTGACGCCACAAGAGATGGGAAAACTTGCAAGTTTTCTAGATGAAACTGCTCACAGTGAGGCCATGCTGGATGACATCGATGCCTTGTACAGCCAGCTGATCACTGGAGAAGATCTGGCTGCCTCCAGAGCAACTGGCCCAGAGGCAGAGACTGAAATCCTTTCTCACGCTCCATTCAGTTCCCATGGGGCAGAAGCAAACGATGCAAACGAAGCAAACGATGAAGAGCTCTTGGTTGCCATTGACCAACTTTATCAAAAGATGATCCCGTCGAAGGAAGCGAAGGAAACGCAGAGAGAAGACGAAACGCAAAAACCGATGCACATGGCATCAAGCGCATCAAGCGCATCAAGCGCATCAAGCGCATCAAGCGCATCAAGCGCATCAAGCGCAGGAAACAGAAGTGAAAGTCTTCCTTTTTGCGTTTCTCGTTCTGCACAGCTAAAGCTGGAAGTGTCGCCCCAAGGTGCAGAAGGTGCAGAAGGTGCAGAAGGTGCAGAAGGTGCAGAAGGTGCAGAAAGAGATCCTTCTCAGAAAGTCGGCTCAGTGGGTTCAGTAGGTTCAGTAGCTTCAGGTGGAAATGGAAACTGGCAAAACTGGCAAAACTGGCAAGAAGTTGAAGAAGTTGAAGAAGTTGAAGAAGTTGAAGTGGAAAAAAATATGCAAAATGGAAGTGCTCAGGAGCTTCAAGCAGAGCTTCCGGTGCTTCAAGCAGTGCTGGAGGAAGTGCTGTGGAGCGCTCTGCTCCTGGCGCGCGCCGGCCATGCGCAGCTCAGCGACCTGCTCGGCCTGTCCCTGTCTCAGTCCCTGTCGCCTCAGGAGTCTCAGACCGCCGTGGCGGCACCACTGGCGGCCGCGTGTCGCCTCTGTCCGCTGCCGTTGAGTCTGCGGCAGCGCTTGCACAACGAGCTGCCGGAGCTGCACCAGGCGCTCTTCTCGTACGAGTCGAAGTCAGCCGGAAATCTTCCAGATGTTCCGGTTCCAGAAATCCTCCCAGCCTTGCGAAAGGCCAGGGATTCCTTGCTGACTTTCGCTTCCAACTCGGCCAACTCAGCCAACTCGGCCAAAGGTACAGCAGCTACAGCAACTTCTGACGCTTCTGACCTTCCGGCTGACCATCCTGATCTCCAAGACCTCCAAGAGCACCAGCAGTTGGAGCGACCTTTGTCCGCAACGTCTGCAACCTCTGCAACCTTGCCTGGCGATGCCACACCCGGTGCCAGTCATGTCAAACGCAGACAGCTGCGGCGCACCAGTCTTAGCCACTGGACTGAGGAATCACTTGAACAGCTTGAAGCACCCAAATCAAAAGGAACCAAGACCTCCAAAGGTTCGAAGAAGTGCAATTGTTGATCAATTGTTGATGATGTTGTTGATGTTGGTGATGTTGATGTTTCACCTGACATGTTTCACCTGCAAGACATTTGGAACATTTGGAGTGCCTACAGAGAAAAGGATTGCTCAAATCGCTCAACTCGCTCAACTCCAGCCTGCCTCAGCTTGCGTTTTGTGGTTTTGTGACTTGTATTTTGTCCACATCGTTTTTAGTTTTGCTTGCTTTTTTCTCACGCTTTATCCGAATGATTCAACAGAGCACGGAGCTGCGCTCGAAGATCTTCAAAGATCTTCGAAGATCTTCAGAATGTTGCCTTCTGCTTTCACAAGTTGTGACATTTTTGACATGTCTCTTGTTTCCTTCTGTAGATTTTCTTCAATTGTTTCTTCTTAAACATGTTAACACAGTTATATCAATATATCTAACTATATCTATTTATGTCTAACTAGATCAAGTTAACTATATCAAGGTAACTACATCAATGTCCCTTTTCTTTCTTCATAGGACGATCAAGTTAGATTTTGTTATATTTTCATTGTTATATATGTTACATATCAAGTTAATCAAGATATAAATGTTCGTTCCCTTTTTTTTCTTCGTAGGACAAGGAGTTCAATGCGAAGATGTCGGAGAAGTCGCTGTTCCGATGCCACTCGATGACCAAACCCATCACCGCCGTGGCCCTGATGAGTCTCTGGGAGGTGCCTGAAACCGTCCCTGAAAAAACAATATGTTGTTTTGATAAATTTCAAACATATTTCGTTAACAGAATTAAAAATATATCCAAACGAAATATTAATTTAGTGTTATAAAAAACGAAGTTATGTATAAACACTTAAACACTAAATTAATATGTTAATATGTACTTCTATGTTATAAGTTTTTCCCACTAAAAAATTGTCAAACACGTCATTTTATAGTGAAAGTATGTGGGAGTGCTATATTATCCCGTTAAGAACTTGTGCGTTTCTGAAAAAAATTAGTGAAGTATTAGAAACACACGAGTTTTGACACCGTTGACACCATCCTCCGTCCTAAGCCACAACGGAAGCCACAACAGGGCGGATCGCCAGGAGGGGAAGCTCGCCTTGGACGACCCAGTTCACAAGTACATCCCGGCTTTCAGAAACATGAAGGCAGGAGAGATGCAGAGATGCAGAGATGCAGATGTAAAGAAACATGTAAGGAGACTCAGGAGACATGTAAAGATTGAATTGAGATTGAACTGCCTTATCTATCCTTATCTTCTTATTTTTTTTTTTGTTGATGGCAGTTTGCCTGTCATGATGTTACAGGCATATTACGGCATTAGCGCGATATCTTCCATAGTGTTGCGTCGTGTTGCATCGTGTGTAGTAGCGTCGGCTGTGGGGAGCTATGCCATCCACTAACAACACATATGTGCGACCGTGAATCCACTAAGCAGTGCCCGCATATGCTTCATAAAAAGTTTGTGTTTCTTGCACTTGACACTGGAAGAGCCACATCACGGGACATTCTATTTGGGCATTTGGGCAAAAGGTTCTATGCCTGCATTGGTATTGAGCAGCAAGCAGTCTACAGTGTCGCATCTTCGTAGCATTTGCGTAAATCACATAATGGTGTCCAGATGTGATATGCTCGGACATGCGCCCAGCGCCCACCACTATCTTCTTGTGATGTGGAATCTGCACATGCGCACACATAAATAGACATTATATATTAGCATATATTAACTACTGAATGTTGTAGTCATGTATCTGGAGTTGATGCAGGAATTGCATAGCCAGTTTTTGTTCCACTGCATTTGGCTGGTGAGTCTAGCAGTCTTGCGCAGAGAAGGTTTTGTTAAATTCACATTTGTTTGAATTAAAACGTGTCAATTGGAAATCTTGGGAAATCTTGTGCCCAGAGCCCCTCACATCTTCCAATCCTTAGGCCTGGCGCCCTGTTTAAATATGGGCATTGAATGGGGTCATCCAACCGTCCAAAAAGTTCTTTTGCGAACCAAAAAACGTTTTTGCGAACCAACCAAAAACAGAGCTGTCCGGACACGCCTTGTTTTCCTAAAAAGATGTCTTTCGAGTATTTTGGAGGCTACCATCACCCAACCCATCCTTTTTCAAACTTGGGAAAATATTTTTTGGATGTTGCGGGTCCTTGAAACAGCGATGGCCCCTGATCATGTCACACCGATTGGAAACGTTATGACGTGGCGGGAGTTCGTTGATGGGCATGACTTCATCTAGCAGAGTCGCCAGCCAAGACACTAACGGATGGAATCTACCTAGGCCTTTTTCAAATGTCTGCGCCGTTTTCCAACAAATAACGCAAATACAAGGGCCAAGAAGAAAAGTCATTAAAATCGGATCAGGGAGATTCCAGGTAGATACACACTTGACATGCATGCATCCATGCATACATACATACATGTTTGCATCCATACGTACAGGTTGACATGCAAAGATGAACACACGGAAACATGGATGCATACATAAGTGCATGCATACGTGCATCTACACATGCACATACGTAATTATATATAGTTTTTGACATGCACGATTCCAAATAATTCCAATGATTTTACATATGCTTGTGCATATGTGTTCAATGTTTCTGCGCATATTTGTTTGTGTGTGTGTGTGCAGAACTGATGCTCACCCTTGCAAGGCCCTTGCCCCTTCCCAATGACGGGACTGACGGGACTGAGTGAATCTGAGTGAATCTGAGTGACTGCGTAACAATCGGAACATCAGAGTGTCATCGCGTGTCTCAGACCCTCTCAGTCTGTCCCGTGCAGAGCACTTTGTTCGGGCCGACTGGCGGTGCAGGTCCTGCGAGCAGGCCGATTGGAAGATGCGAAGCGGCCAATTACATTGCGGCATTTGGTGATGCACACAAGTGGATTGGGTTCCTTGTATTTCCTTGTCACATCACCCCTTTGCCAAAAAAGAAGCAAAGATTGCTGAAGTCAGAGATATATGAAGTCAGGTGTTCAATTAATTGCAATAAGAGTCCCAAGTCCACACAGCAAGAGGGAGAAGCAGGAGGAATTGGCAAAAAGAAAATGAGCAGTCAGTCAGAGGGTACATTAGCAGCCTCATTACTTGGAACAAGGAAAACAAACTCGCCAAAAGGTTGTTTGATGAAGATGTTCAGGCAGAATGGTGTCCGCGTTGATGATTCAAGGTTTATTGAAGTTTATGTGCATGTTTTCTGTGGCAGAAGTTTGGAAGCCTTGATGAAGTCCGGAAGGGATTTTCAAAGTTTGATGTGGCAGCATTTGCTTCAACATCAACACTATCAACACATATCAACACTATCAAACGCATCATGCTGTACCAACACGGAAATACACGTAGATCTACCGTAGATCTGTGGAGCATATCCTAAAGACGATCATCGAAGGCAAGTTTAACCAAGAAGGATATGCAAAACTTGTTTCCCATGATGCGCCCGTCCAAGTCTTGTGCCTTGCAAAGGCCCGGAATACTGCAGTAATTGCATTTCGTCAATGGAAACGTGAAAAATAACGAAAACCTCGAGAAAATTACGAAACAAATGCCAAATGCAGTTAATTCCTATATGTTTCCTATTCTTTCCCTAATTTTATCCTACTTTCTCGACTTTTTGTGCAATTCCTGACATGTCCAGAAAAATAAGAAGAAATAAGAAAAAATGGCTGTGGCCAAAGAGAAATCCGAACTGTTGCTGAAAAAATCTAGAAACATGAAAAATTGCAAACACCTAGAGAAAGTTAGGAAACAAATAGGAACATATTAGGAAAAAATAGGAAAATAGGAACAACATAGGAAACAAATAGATCGTCAAAATCACGCGTTTTTGTCCACCCATTGTTTTTCCTAATTTTATTATTTCCTTGATTTCCAAGAGGTGCCTGGAATAGGCAAACATAATGCTTTTAGATGCTATTAGTTTTCTTGCTGCAAGATTTCCCTCGTCTCCATCAAAGCTGCAATTTGGTAAAGGCGGTAAAGGTAACTTGTAGCTGGCTGATGGTATGGCTTCATCATGCTAAACCACTTGATATACCACTTGGCCTCCAAGGCTACGGTCCATCGAGAGAACGAAAGACTGAAAAACTCGAAGATGGGCCCTACCTGCCTTTGGTGAAACGCATCGACTCTGGACTTATCAAAAATTTGCTGCTAGGCAAGCAGAAAAGAAGAGAAGACATCGGGCATGTTTGAGTTGTTTTTGATGTGTTCCCTTTCTTGCGTTTGTAATAGTCATGATTAGCCATGCAAATAGTCATTGTATCCCGTTGTAACATTGTAGTCGTGTAGGAAATCCTTTTGCAACGAGCTGGCGAAGTTTCCTTTGCAGTTTCATCCTGGTGATCGGTGGGAATATTCAATGGGTTTGGACGTGATTGGTCGGGTCCTGGAAGTCGTGTCGGGTTTGCCACTGGATCGTCTTTTCCGTCAACGGATCTTTCGCAAGATGGGCATGAAAGACACAGTCCCTTGGCTCCCTCAATTAACAGTTGTGGTTTCAATATTGTGAGTTTGACCTGTCTAATGTATATTTTGTATAGCCAAGTGATCACATGCCCCCGTTGACATTTGGCTTTAGGGCCCTTGAGTCATACCGCGCTGCCGTGGTAAAAGTTGGGCACTAACGATCCCGTTTCCAATTCAGATTGGTAGCGGAGCGGGTGACGACCCGCATCCGGTGGTACGTCAGTGACCCAGGGCCCCTTTGTGAATTTGAGTCTGGTAACTTTGGGAATCAACTGAACTTCGAGTGTGTCGTGGTTCGGGAATCTGTCTGACCCTGACCAGGGCAGGCACTTGTTAACGTTTTTCCTTGTTCGACTCCGAACGGAGCGAGCATCATGTCGATCAATGGCCTTCGTTTCAGCCAGGAGCGCCATTCGTCGGCACCACTTGAGACAAAGAGTGGATCGTACATCTATGCAGGTGATGCGGCGAACTTTCATGATTGGCAGTTGAGGACTCTCCTTCGGATTCGTCTTTATGAGCAACAATTGGAGGAGATGAGTAAGCCTGCGGATCCCGTTGGGACCGCAGCAACAGAGCCTGCCGCAGAAGACGCAGATGAGTATGCTACTTTTCCAGATTTGTCGGGTGCAACTCAAGCAGCCCAGCCTACATCAGCGGTCTCGACTCCGAAGTCTGGAGCGAGCCGAAAATCCTCGAAGTCCGGCAAGCAGAAGACAGATGTTGATCGTGGACCATTGGTCAACAAGGTGATTGAAGGACTGAGAGGAGATGCTTTCTCAATAGCTAGGGATCTTGGACTTGAAGTGTTGTCTGAACCTGGAGGGCTAGTGAAACTTGTGGGTGAGATCAAATCCCATGTGTTTCCAAGAGCTCGTGAGGAAGCAAAGGAACTATTTCGTGCAGGACAGAAGCAAGGTGGTCCTTTGTCTCGCCAACCAGGCGAACCCATGCTTTCCTATGTTCAGAGGAGACGACGTTGGTGGCACATGCTATGCGAGTTGGATGACACAATGGTATTTTCAGACAGCTTGAGGACAGAGTTGATGTTGGAGTTGAGTGGACTCAATCGACAAGAGATCCTCGTTGTGAAGGCTTGTGCAGACACTAAGGATTTTGAAGGTGTCGGCAAGGTGCTGATCGAGAACTACAGTGGCACCCACTTGCGAGAAGGGTCACGATCCTGGACAGGACGTGGTAATCCTCAACAGTTTGGCAAATCAACAGGCAAGGGTTATGGCAAAGGCAAACCTTCTTCGAAGGGATCGTATTCCCAAGCAGCTTATGCAGCCTACCCCGATGATGGGGAGGATCATGCAGAATCTTGGGATGAAGTTGCGAATCAATCCTGGGAGGATGATTCATATGTTGGCATGCTTGGTGACATTGCAGAAGAGGAGCCAGGAAACCTAGAAGGTGACAACGAATTTGATTTCTTTGACGATGTCGATGAGTACGAAGCAGTTGCATTGAACAGCTTGCTTGAACTTGAAGGTGCAGAAGACGATCGACAAGCAGGAGACGCCATCCAGCTACAACTTGCTGCTTTCACCGCAATGGGGAAAGCAGGTGGCAAGGGCAAATCCTTCGGGAAGCCCAAAGGAAAGGGGAAAGGAAAGATTGTGAAATCCAACCTCACGATCGACCAGAGGAGACAGAAGCTCACAGAGTTGAAGTCGAAGAGCAAGTGTTTGAGATGCGGAGTCATAGGGCACTGGGCCGGTGACCCGGAATGTAAATTCCCGGGGTCCAAATCCGGAGCCCCTGGAAGGCCAGCCCCAAAGCCCGCAGCTCACTTTGCCGATATGAGTGATTCTTCAGATGATGATGGTGTGACTTTGACAGCTTCACCTGACCGTGACAGAGATGCAGTCGCTATGATGGCAGTTCGACAAGCGAAGCCTAGCAGCAGACCTTCACGTGCAGCAGCATCCAGCAGCAACATTGGCTTGATTTCCCGGGATCTCGATGTTACAATGAGACCCGAGGACCATGGGTGCATCTTTCCTGTTGGACAGTTCAAGGGTTTGTCTTTTTGGAATGTGTTGTTTGAACAGACAGGGTACTATCATCATGCCAAGAAACATACCCCCAAGAGTCCATACTACGTCACATGGTTGAATTGGGTTGACAAGTACTTTGTGGTTGGTGCTGATGGGATTCATTTGCGCGAAGTCCCTGTTGAGCATGTCGAGCACCGAGATTTGTTGGTGACTCGGGAGGCTGGCAGGAGAAAACCCCCAAATCCACCTTTGCCGAACAAGTGTCAGGAATGTCGTGAGTTTACAAAACAAGGTTCTACGGGGTACACCATCAGGAAGACCTGTCTTGTGTGCGGTCATTCCGAAACAACAAGACGTGACATGGTACCGTTGATGTCCCCTGAAAATTGCCCTCATGACGACACAGATTTTCGGGGATCCAGCAAATCAACACACCGTACTTTCTGCAAGAAGTGTTGCACGTTCATTGATGAAGCTCCTATGCAGATTCGTAAGGAGCGTGTTGCAATTGCCAAGAAGGTTGAAACAGCATCAGTTCGAGCAGTCCCCATTGTTGAATCATTGGTTGAAGAATCGGATGGATTGAATCCAGTCCAGTTGGAAGAGTTGTTGCCCCTGTTTGCCACTCTTGTTACCGAAACCTGTCAATCTGAGGTCATGACCCGTGCACGTCTACATGAACTACTCCATCAAGCCATCAATGACGTGACAGAGGAAGAGGACAGTTTTTCTCTTGTCAATGAAGATGGGCACGGCGACCCCTCGGGCAGGGAGTTAGCTGGGTACGTTGGCGTTTGTTTGCATGGAAGTGACATTCAATACCCCCAAGACTTGGTTTACATGAACTATGAAACTGTTGACATTGCCAGGTCATCTCATGTCTTTGCAGTGTTGGATGAAGGTTGCAACAGCACTTGTCATAGCAAGGCTTGGGCAGTCGATGCAGAAGCACGACTGGCCCGTTTGGGTTACAGCATGCCATTGAAGGATGACAGTTGTAAGAGTTTCGCTGGTCTGGGAAGTGGCAATACCAAGACCGAAGGTGTGAGATCTATTCCTTTTTCGCTGCTGCTTCCAGACGGGAACATGAATGGGGAGTTGGATTCATATCAATTGTCAACAGGCAACAGTCCATTGCTTCTTTCATTGCATGCGCAAACCAAATTAGGCCTAGTGAAGGACCTAGCAAAAGGAGTG
This sequence comes from Cladocopium goreaui, assembly GCA_947184155.2. Lineage (NCBI taxonomy): Eukaryota > Dinophyceae > Suessiales > Symbiodiniaceae > Cladocopium > Cladocopium goreaui. Next base: position 16,634 of record CAMXCT020002620.1, read on the forward strand.
GTTTCTATCCGAGATCAACCATTGAATATCAAGAGGTGTTCAAAATCAGGTTTACTTGTGATGAACTTGACTGAAGGGTTGACCAACATCATCAACACACCGCCGAATGAACTTCCCCAAATCCCAAAGTGTCACAGAAAGTACAACATTGCGTACACAGCATCCACATCAGACGTTGCCATGGCCGATCATGATATGTGTGGCTTTCATTCGAGGGACTATGACATCTTGCAGACGAAGTTGAATGAAGAACTGCGCAGTGACAGGAAGGTGATCATCATGACTCGTGGACGTAGATTTCAACAACATGCGTGCAGATCTAGCAGGAACACTTTGAGTATCAACTGTGAAGACATTTACGATCCTGATCAGGACGTAAACCTTAGATCTCACGTGGGTTGGCATCATGGAATCCTTGAGACGCTGAGCAAGGTGGACAGGTTCATCCAACATCTCAACAACATCCTGGAGTTCGTCACTCAGCAGGAGGCTGGCAGCAAAGTGTTGGTGGACCTGGAGTGCAAGTCAGGCCGCCACAGGTCAGTGGGACAAGGATTTGCTGCCTTCAGGTGTCTCAAAGTTCTTGGGTACGACGTTGTTCTCATCCATGCATCATCTTGGAAGTGGGGCGAGATGCGTTGTGGTGGTGTTTGCCATGGTTGTCAAGACATGGCTGCGAGCTTGGGACAAATTCGACATTTGATCCCGAACATGTCAAGGTTGGCACGATCACGAGGCAGTGTGAGTTCAGGCCGTGACGTGCGTGACGCTCCAGCCGATGATGCTTCAGGTGAACATTCATCTCTTCCTACATCAGATCATCCCACTGCAGGTCATCCTACATCAGATCAACTTGATGAGATTCGACGTTTGGTACAAGGGCTTGCAACTGACGTTGGACATCTTCGGACAGAACAGGTTGAGATCAAAAGGATGGCTGAGACAGGTCGAAGATCAAGGAGCCCTCTACGTCGACGACGATTGCCAACACCACCATCACCACCAAGACGCAGGAGAAGCCCAAGCTACAGTCGCAAGATGCCTCCTTGGAGAATGGCTGGACGTGGCAGGAGTCCCCCAAGGGGAAGGAGCCCGAGATTGGATCCTTTGAGACCATCTTTGATGCCGAGGCCTCCAGATCATCCTCCACCACACATTTCGGACGTGCCTGGGACCGACGACGGATCCCGATCTTCAGGGGCCATGGATGGACCCCGAGCTTCAACGTTGCCACAACGATCTCGAGAACCTCCCAATGATCGCGATGAGCTTGAGCGACTGATCCGCAACAATTTGGCATCAGATGGACCGTTTGACAACAAGAACGTGTCAGTGACAACATTGGACGGTGAGCTTCTTAGCGAAGTTGTATCTTTTTGCATCCGTGAGGGTAACAGGGATCGGCTCTTTTGGATTTGCAAAGATGGCGATGATCCACTGACAGAAGGTGTCAGAATGAATGTCCTGATTCGAGACCACATCCGACCCAATCGGATTATCAAGATTTCGAAAGGCATCAAGCACTGGAAGCGATCTACGTGGTGCAGACCTCGCAATGGAGGCAATTGGGAGCTCATTGAAGACAACGTTGACAGCAAAGCAATGGTACGTTTGGACAACTCGTGGATCGATGTGATTGTGTTTCACCACCCACCAGGGGTGTTTGATGACTCCGGGAGGGGAGCATACATGGGCGTTCGTGTCAAGTTGACCCCCAACAAGAAACTGAGGGATATAAGGGATGATTTTGAAAAGTCTTTGAACCCAAAAGTTGAGATGAAATCCCCAGAACCCAAAATATATGCAGTGAAGTCGAAGCCCCAGCCAAAGGTCTTGATGCCCAAGTTGGAACAAGATGATTCCGATTCTTATGAATATGACTATGAGTATTCTCCCACTGGTTTCATGGCCGTGCGCTTTGATTCCAACGTTGATTTGACAGTCCATCCTGATGAGAGGAGGACTATGAGCAAGAAACACAGAAAGATGGTATTGGAAGGTATCAACAATCTCAACAACCATGATCGTGTGATGCAATCCAGTCTTGGGATGCAGCCTCAAGTTTCCAATGGAACTTCAGGGGTTGCAGTTATCACGTCACACCCGGCTCTTTTCCAGGATCTTTTCGAACACACCTATGACGTCGGCGTGAATGCCGCGTATTTGGACGGTGATGCTGAGCCACGTGGTTGGAGTGACATGTTCGAGGGTTGCACATTGATCATTGTTGCAATTGAGTACAAGTCAGAACATTATCCACTGTGTCATGGGGATCTTGTATTTGAGTTGGAACAGTATTGTGATGCCACAGGGTGTAGGTTTCTCATTGTTGATGTCGCACACACTGAACGATGGGAATCATTCAAAACACCACAGATTCCATATATCAACGAAGTTGGTCTTGCTTTTGTGTCAAACGATGATGAACTCATTCAAGGTTTTCAGAATTGGTCTATGTATCGACAATTGGATGACGTTTTGAATTGGGAGTTTTGTCAATGGATTCGTGACTGGTCACTCGAGCGTGAACTGGAGGATCAGATGAGCGTCGCTTTCCCAGCAGAGATCATTGAAGAGGCTCAGGAACATGGTGGGAACTGGGATGCAGTCGATGGCCCAGAAGATGTTGCATTGCAGGATCCTGTTGAGGACCTGACCCAAGAAGAGACCCTTTTAGATGATGTTGATATCCCTGGTTTGCCAGAGGATGAATCAGAAAGACGTAGGTCTTGGCGTAAACTTCCCCAGCGTGTCAGGATTGCTGTGCGTAGGTTGCACAGGGCTTTTGGACACGTCCCCAAGTCGGTGATGGTCAATTTGGTGCGTGCTGCAAAGGTGAGCAAGGAGTTTGTTGATGCAGTGAAATTGCATAGATGTGAAACATGTGAGAAAACATCAGCCAAGAAACCCACTCACAAGGTCACGCTTCCAAGTGATTATACATTCAACCACACTTTGGGGATTGATGTACTGGAGTTGACAGATGTAACTAGGCAGAAGTATCAAGTTCTCAACATGGTTTGCATTGGCACTTGTTTTCAACAGGCTGAAGTCGTGAAGGTTGGAGCAGGTCAAGCTTCTTCGCGATCCTGTTTGGACGCACTCATCAAACGTTGGTTCAGTTGGGCAGGACATCCTGTTGCTATCATGCGTGACCCTGGTTTGCACAATCGTGGTGTCTTGCAACAATACATGGATGAACACAACATTCAAGTGCACCATGTGCCCCTTGAGAGCCCGGAATCATTGGGCCGAGTAGAGAGGCATGGTGGTTTGTTGAAAGCTCTTTTCAGACGAGTGTGTACAGAAGTTGAGGCTTGCACCAAAGAACAGGTTGAGTCGTGCATCACACAGGTGCTCGGTGTGAAGAACGACTCTGCGCGTGTTGGAGGTTTTTCTCCATCCCAGTGGGTGCTTGGTAGAGCTCCTCGGGGTGCAGCTTCACTCATGTCAGAGGAAGATCATGCGCAGCTCGGAGCCATTCAGGCCCGACATGATCCTTCATCAATTTTTGCATTACAACACTTGGCCAGGATTGAGGCACAAAAGGCTTTTGTTCACCTTGATTGTTCAAGAAGAGTTCAGAGAGCGTTGACACGCAACGCCAGTGTGTTTGATCGTGAGTTCAACATTGGTGATCTCGTCACTTTCAGACGAGACAATCAACGAGGAGGAACTTCCTGGTCACCAACATGCCGTGTGATCGGACACGAGAACCAGAAGAACATATGGTTACTATCTGGTAACGTTCCAGTACTTGTAGCTTCTCACAACATACGCATTGCTTCTCCTTCTGAAGCTCTTGCTCAATCAGTGTTGAATGGTGAACCTGTGATCCCATACAAGATCATCAATGATACAGGTCAACAAGCGTTTCTTGATGCAAGGCAAGCAGATGAGGTTGAAGTTGTTCGTGAAGGTCCAGGACAAGCAGACGATGTCGAAGTTGTCCCTGAGGACAATGTGGATTCAGCACTTCCTCCTATACCAGAAGTACCTGAAGATGAATGGGACATACGACCTGGTTTCTTTGAAGAAGATGAGGAGGAGGAAGACACTGGTCCTATGGAAGAAGATATCTTTTCACAAAGTAGAACTCCAGAGAGAAGAGTCGAAAGACCACGCCCAGGAGATGGAGATCATGAACGCAATGTGAGACCTCGAGTAGAGTCTCACCTACAACCTGAGTCGGAGAGAGGCTCATCATTTGTGCCATCTCGAAGAGACTCCTTTGTGCCTGATCTTACTCCTAGTGGCTCCGTTTCGGGGGCGCCACCTTTTAGTGGCTTCGCCCCAGGAGCATTACAAGCTCCGTCTTCATCGTCATCTTGGCCATTACGAAGAGAACTTTTGAATGACTTGCCGGATCAGTTGCGAACACATCTTGAAAGAGCTCGTGAGAGAGACTCAGAACGAAGTCCTGAAGAACGACAAGAAGCACGAGCATTGTTTGCATCATTTTTGTCCCAGGAAGTTGATGGAGTTCCTGAGGACGAGGAGTTAGGCAAGAAAGTGTTGAAATCAATCCACTATGAATCAGCGCCACCTGATGTACAGAAGAACATCATGGATGCCAGAACCAAGGAGTGGAACAAGTTCCTTGAGTTCGCTGCTGTTGTTGAAATTTCAAAAGAAGATGCTGAGAGGTTGATTGCTGAAGGGCATCAATGTATTCCTAGCAAGTGGGTTGATGTTGATAAGAACCAATTTATGAAGGGAAGAACAGACCAAGAATATGTGCCAAAGTTCAAAAGCCGGTTGGTGTCATGCGGCAATTTCGAAGTCAGTGAAGGTTTGAGATCAGACAGTCCTACAGCAGACACGGAAGCTCACAACATACTTTGCTGTTGGGCGGCGATCCAGGGTGCACACTTGCACAGTGCGGACGTCGCATCCGCATATTTTCAAGGTCGTCCTCTTGACAGAGTTCTCATTATGAGACAACCCCGAGGAGGTCTCCCGGGAGTTGATCCAGAGGTCTTTTTCCTTGTGAGAGTGCCTGTGTACGGATTAACTGACAGCGGTCGAGGTTTTTGGTTGAGACTGGACGGAGATGCCCGATCCAGTGGCTTGAAACAATCCAAGTTTTACCCAGGATTATATTTTCTTCCAGGAACCGACAAAGATTGCGTTGCACTTATGGCGACTCATGTGGATGACATCTTGTACGCATACATTCCTGAGGGAAAGTCAGTGATCGACAGCTTCTTGGAGAAGTTCAACTTGGGATCTAGTGAATCAAATTCGTTTCGCTATTGTGGCAAGCAATTTGAGCGTACTGCAGATGGAACAATCACCCAAGACACTTGTGACAACACCCGTCGCATCAAGCCGATCAAGATCGCGCCGGGAAGATCAGCGTCCGAGCCGTTGGGTAAGGCTGATGTGACCCGATTACGATCTGTAACGGGATCATTGGCATGGGTGGCAAGGCAGACTAGACCCGATTTGGGTTATCGTGTGAGCCGCCTACAGTCCAGTATTTCTGGAGCCGTTAGTGACGCAAATGCCGTGGTACAGCTGGCACATCAAGGCATTGAGAACAAGCTTATTTTTCCAGGTGGACATCTAACCTGGGGAGAGGTTGGCATCATTACAGTAACAGATGCTTCATTTTCAAACGAGAAGAACTACAAATCACAACAAGGACGTTTCCATTTTCTTGGAGACATCAATGAGATCAAAGACCCCAAGACTACATCCTATCGGGTGATGCCATTGGGATTTGCATCAAATACAATTCGGCGAGTATGCCGCAGCACTCTTCAATGCGAAGCTTATTCACTGCAGGCTGGACAAGAGAGCGGTGACAAGCTACGTGGAGCATTGGCCGAGCTGATGGGTCAACTTGACTCGATGAAAACATGCTTGGATGACAGCCGCAGCTGTATTCCACAACTGATGCTTTCAGACTGCAGGTCTTTAACAGACCATCTTGCGAATGAGGTACTTGGCAGGGTCGCAGACAAACGACTCGGCATTGAGTTGCAGTCGATTCACGAGTCACTTTGGCAAGACGGCCGGAGGACTTGGGATATGCATCATGGCGGAGGAGACATCGTTACCTGGATTGCTACAGGGACTATGGTCTCGGATGCTCTGACCAAGAGCATGCGCCCGGACCTCATTATCCGCGTCTTGAAGGAGTGCATTTACCGTGTACAGAAGAAGCCTTAGAGCCAACTTTTTCACTAGCATCATGTGATCCTTGAAGAACAGGTTGAGTGTGAGTTTGACCTGTCTAATGTATATTTTGTATAGCCAAGTGATCACATGCCCCCGTTGACATTTGGCTTTAGGGCCCTTGAGTCATACCGCGCTGCCGTGGTAAAAGTTGGGCACTAACGATCCCGTTTCCAATTCAGAATAGTTTCCATGATTTTCCGGAAGAGGGAGGGAAAGAATGAGAAGATGTGGAAAGAAGTGGCAGATTCAGAGTCAGAGTGTTAAAGAAGCGAAATCATAAATGTTAGGGGGGGAAGGGTTAACATATGTCAGATGAAATGTCAGAGATCCCCAGCATATTTGTCGGATAAAAAGCAAGTTGGCGAGGATCGTTCAAAGTAAATTTGAAAACCCTTGTGCATTTCTTTTCCTGAAAACCGGCAAGGCCTTGTGTTTCGTACACTGTTTGTACACCGATGCTTTCGAAAGAGGCGTTTGATGTGGCTCAGATCTTTGGCTGTCTCTTTCTCATTCTTGGAGGGTTTCCGATTAAGAGGCGGTTGAAGGTTTTTGACGAGGATTTTGGCAAAACACATCAAAACGAATGGTTCGGAAATATTCAGGGAACTGATTCAGCTAACAGTAGAAAACTGAGGCTTTTTCGGTGAGCCCGCGAAAAGCGCGGCGGCAATTGACAGCTTACTACATCACCAAGGTACGGTCAAAGAATCGCAACACGGACTGCATCGTGGGATGTTCAGTGAGACACAGTCAGACATAGTGAAACTGTTTCCACAGGTTCTCTCTGCGGAGGTATCCGGAGTTTTGCACAAGACGCCGTTTCCAAAACAAAGTCAACCATAATCAACCATACTGTCATACTTATGTAACGAACGATATCCTGGGCAGAGCTTGTTTGAAAAGAATTGCTGACAGTTCGAAGCTCAAGCATTTGAAATTCAAAGGGTTTTATGACATCAACTCATAGACGCGGAGTTGTCTTGGGAAGGCACAGCAAGCACAACAACCGCCTGAGACGGCGAAACGATTCCTGGGGAAATGCTGTGGAAAATCTCACATTCCAAGGCAAAAGCGCAGATGCACAGAGTGGGAGACATGTGAGACTAAAAATTGGTTGGCTCATATGGCCCCAAACAGCGGCGGGACCAGTGAATTTCCTGCATATTCCGAGGCGAATTCTTCTAGAATTTGTTTTCGGGGCCGTTTCGGCTCTTTCTTATTTGGATTCCTATTTGCTTCTAAACCTTTTGATTCTTTGCTTCTCGGATGTTCTTCCTTTTGCCTTTTGTTTCGGTTCGTTCTTGCGATTTCTTTTTAACTAAACAAGTCCAAACATGAACCGTTAAACCCCAACACACATCCTGAACAGACCCTCCACATATCTAAAGAAACCTTGAAAAAACTTTCAGAAACGTTCGAGAGCAACTTCAAACTCCAAGAAAACAGTTAACAAACACCGACGAAACCGTGCATAAACCTGAACATGCCTGCACATACCCTAAATATACCGTAAACGAACTTCAAACATACCCCAAACAAGTCCTAAACACGGCCAAAACAACGCCCAGACAAACCCCAAAGATATCCTCAAGAACCCTGAGCATGCCCCAAACAAACCTTAAATGCAAACGAATTCTAGACTGACAAACGTTGCAGAAACCCTACAGAAACCACATGTGAATTAAACCAATCGAAGATGCCGCGTGTACAATGCGCAAGGCGTTGCAGCATCATGGCGCTGCGCGCGCCAGGGGTGTAAAACATCATCCACAACATCCACAACAAACACACTACGCTGACAACATCTGAAAACTAAACAGAACCAAACCACTGCAAGAACATCATTACCATCATCATGATCATCACGATCTTCATCGACAAACACACCAAAACCCAAACGAAACAACACCAAAATAAGAACACGACAGAAGAATACACACCAGTTGTTGCTACTTCAATTTCCAGTACTGCCATAATCGCCATTCAGGTACTGAACAGCCAACCAAAGACAGCGCAAGGACATGCAACTTCAAGCATGATTTTCCCAGAAACGAAGCCCTCATACCAGAAAAGACCAATAGCGAAAAAATAGGAAACTGCCCAAAACAACTTCGCACATATTGATATTGATTGTCTAGCGACGTTTCTTCCCAACTCTTTGATCATTCCCAGCTCTTCGCCCGCCAAGGTAGGACGAAGCTGCCAAACAACTTCTTTACACGACGCGCAACTTCCAAGAACTTGATGTTATGATGTCAGCATATGTCAGTGCACCTTTCTAGGTCATGAACACAATGCTTATCACGAGGTTGATGAAATTGGACGTCGCAAACGCTTCAGATTAGCGAAGCGTTCCAGCTTTTGACATCTCTTCATGCATTCAGGTCCTTTGAAAGTTTCAGATGTTTTGAGATGTGCGAACACTTTTTGACGGTGTTCGAGGCAGATGGGTGCCATCCAAAGATGAGCGCATGGGTGCAAGGAAGATCTTTGAAGGTGCTGTCTGGAGGCTGGGACAGCTGGGACAGCTGGGACGGGACTTCAGCGCCGCAACTAGCTGCTGTGAGTGTGTGGCATTGTGTGGCGGTTTTATAGCGTCGCGAGCTTCGGGTGCGAGTGGGTTTGCTTAGTCATGCCACATGCAGGTTTCAAGTCACGAGGTCTTTTGCCCTCATGACGTGTCACGAACAAATCCTCTTCTCATTTTCCAGTACGTTGATACAGCCATGACAATCTATAAATTTGGAAGACTCTTGAAGATTCTTGTATGTAGACTTATGTAGATATAGATAGATAGTGACGTGTCATGAATGACTTGTCCTTCTCCTTGGCCCTTGGCAATTTCCCCAGTCCAGGTGGTATTTGCGGCTCCTTCGCAGGCGACTTTGTGAGACCAAAACTTTGTGTGCAGCAGCGTAGCAGCGAAGCGAGATTCCAAAATCCCAGACCCAACCGAATCTCCAACTGGTCCAACTGGTCCCTTGCCATTCCTTTGCCATGCCTTTGCCATTTCTAGTTGGTTCTAATATGTTCTAACCGATATTCCGATATTCCTTTTGATTTTGGGAACCCACAGCTTTCGCTAGGTGGTTTGCTGTCATCACTGCGCGATCAAACAATTTTCTGCAACGTGCTGCTGAACCAAGGCCCTGCAGCTGCCATGAAGTTTCAGTCACTACAGTAACTACAGTAACTTGCAGCTTATTACATAACTTTCAGTAACTTTCAGTTATTACATTTATTACATAAGTTTACAGAACTTGCAGTAACTACAGTAACTGTCATCAGGTCATCAAGGAAGTTTCGTCGAGAAACTCCGAGTTGCGGAGATCATTTTCAATAGCATAGGCCCAGAAGCCTTAAGTCCAGTTAAGCTTCGCCGAACAAATTGCCTAATTGAAAAGGAATACATACAGTACATGTCATTTTGGGACCTTGGCAAGTTGCCTGATTGAAAACGAGTACATAGGTTAAACTTGCTTTCATGCTGCATTGCTGTACAAACTGCTTAATTGAAAACGGTGAGCATATCTGGACCGTCACGTGGAAGTTTATCGGTCTTTGTGGATCTCTTGGTTCTTGAGCTTCGCTAAATGTGAAGGTATCAGATAGCTATGTCATCCCATAGGGAAACCATGCTGTGGAAATCTGTGGAAAAAAATCAACAATTGAACATAGTCTTGGGTGGTAAACAGGTTTTGCTCAGGATCTATCATTATGCGCAGGGATTCTGACACACTGTCCGGCAAAGTGACAGCGTTGGAAAACCGAGGTGAGCACGAAATACATTTTCTTGGATATTACAACATGCGCAAACAATGTCGGCATTTGAAGGTTTCCAATGTTTGCTTGTTCAAATTGTTCTTGGGCACCGGCACCTTGCCTTCAAGCAAACATGTTTTGGAAACCTCATGTTTCATGTGCCAATTGTTTGGAACCTGTTTGGGGGACCTTATTACGAAAGCCGGCGGTAGGTTAGGCTCAAGCTGTTTACTGCGAACAAAACTTTCTTTAAGGGATTTGGCCTGAGCTCTGACAAAAAATCCTGCAAAATTCGACATTGGATGGGGATTTATCTGGGAAATTCAGGGTTTTTTGAAGGCCCCTGATTCGCAATTTGGCAATTTGGCGATGGGGCATCGATTCCCCGGTTCGCCCCTGATCCTAGTGGCTGGGAGAGAAGGCAAAAGGGTTGCCACAGCAAAGGGTTGCCACATGACGGTTGCTAAGGTAAGGGGTTGCCAAAAGAATATTCGAGGAAGGCAGACATGGAACGTTGTACTTTTTTAAGTTTGAAAGTTCGATTTCACGGTTTTTGGGAGCGCTATGCTCTTGGAACTCGCAGCACTCCATTTTGAGAGCATTGCATTTTTGGCGCTGAAAACGGTACATTCTGGAAGATGTAATTTTGTTTGGAAGGATTTGGAAGGTCTTCGTTTTGGCGGTATTGTAGTCTTCAATGTTGCTGAGGGAAGTGCTTACCAAGGTAGATTAGAGCAAGGCAGAAATTGATGCGCTTTGGAGCATTGCACTTTTAAGTTGCAAGTTCATGCAAGTTCTACGTTTCAGGGGACCATGGGAGCGTTGTGGTTTTGGAGAAAGCGTTCAATTTGGGAGCCTTGTATTTTTGGGCTTGAAGGCGCTGAATTCGAAAAGGGGCCAAGGCAAAATAGATATTCTGATTGAATTCTGTGATATTTTTGCTTTATTTCTGTGATATTCTTAAGATTCTTTCCATTCTTTCACGATTACGTTGCTATTTTCTTTCCATGGAACGTATGGTACGTATGGAAACGGCACGGAATAGGAACGGATTGCCGCGGTCTCCGCGCCACTTTGTGTGCATTTGTGCCCCTTCCGTGGAAGCCTTCTCTATCAACTCTTCCGTTCCATCCAATTGTTTATCCTTTTCTGCAATCACACACGTCCAAGTTCAAGTCCTGGCAAATCATCACCGTCGGTCGACCTAGCTTTCGCTACATCCCAAATTATGTAGAACCTCTTATGGGGTTGTTCAATTTGCTGCGGCAACCTGGAAACGGTTTGTTGGGAAATCTTCCTTGGGATCCGTGTATTTTGGAAACCCTACTTGAGGGACAGCATTAGTTTTTGTTGCTCTGGACTTTGGGATCCTCAAAACTTGCTTGGAATCCTCGGAACTTTGCAAGCGCTGCACACCTGTTTGGCAACCCTGGTGCTTTGCAATTTTTGGGTTTCTCTCTCCAGGGCCAGGGTACCTTTTTTTGAGATCCCAATGCGCTATGATTAAGACTAATCGAAGGAAGTTTAGAAGCCAAACTTCCGACAATATGGAGAGATGGAAAAGCAGAGGTGGGAAGAGTCAGAGAAGAGAAGAGCAGAAGAGAGAAGATCAGAGAAGAGAAAGAGTGATGAGAAAGAGGATGCAGGTGCGCGAAAAGGTAGGAAAGTCGCGATTCACTGCGTTTTTCCAATGATTTGTGGTTCCGGAGGGTCGAAAAGTAGGCTCGCTAAAGCGGCGGGTGCGGAGCCATCTGGCCAGATGAGAGATGAAAAGTTGCATTCGGAGCACTTTTGGAAGCTGAGATGTCAAAAAGTGCACGCCGTTGTGGCGCGAAGCACATTTCCAAGTCAAAATGCACAAGGCACACCATTCTTGGAGCACTTTTGGAAGTTGAGATGTCGAAAAAGTGCAGGCCGTTGTTGCGCGAAGCACATTTCCAAGTCAAAATGTAAAAAGCACTTCATGTTCGGATGAGCAAAACGTTAGGGTTTTGTAGCAACCTCACTGCATTACAACCACTACTACAACTACGGCTACGCTACATTACACTACGCTACACGAATTACATTACACTACGCTACACTCCACTAGATTCCACTACACTAAAGTACACTACACTCAACTGTACTACACTACATTTTACACTACGTTACACTAACTACAACTACAACCTACAACTACAACTACACTACATTACACTACACTACACTCCACTACACTACACTCCACTAGACTACACTACACTACACTACCCCACACTACACTACACTACGCTACAATACACGACACTACACGACACTACACTACACTAACTACAACTACCACTACAACTAACTACAATGTCTACACTACCACTACAACTACATGGTCTACACTACAACTACAACTACCACTACAACTACAACCGCAACTATTAGTACTAGTACTACTCCTGCTCCTGCTCCTACTACTACTACTACTCCTACTACTCCTACTACTCCTACTACTCCTACTACTCCTACTCCTACTCCTACTACTACTACTACGACGACGACGACGACGAGGACGAGGACGACGACTACTACTACACTACCTGACACTACACTACTCTTCACTACACGACACTACACTACACTTCACTACACTAATTACACTAAACTACACCACACCACACTACACCACACTACGCTACACTACACTACACAAACTACAACTACAGCTGCAACTACAACCGCGCTACTTTTTACACTACACTACACTACACTACTACCCTACATTGCATTACATTACACTACACTCATTACACTACCACAAAAGCAACTACAACTACACCACGCTAATTACACTACACCGCAACTACAGCTCCACTATACACTACAACTACAACTACAACTACAGTTGCACTACACCACACTAATATACATTCAGCGGTTGTTGGTGAGGTGGCCGACCAGGTGACCACTGCAACCATTGTAACCATTCCAAAAAACACAACCCCAACCACCTTTCAGTCCGTCAGTGGATTCGCTCTGCCATCCGTGATTCACAACAACCAACCTCTCCTATAGGTTTCCTATTTTTGAAACTTCCGCCACCGCCTTGTGCGGTACTACTGGTACAGTAGACACACAGTACCCAAAACCCAAAGCACTCTTTGCGCTTGGCCCAGCTGCAATATGTTGCTTGCGCCGGAGGCTTTGCGACGACGACGGGTCACCAGGTGCTGAAACCCAACACGGTGAGACTTTTGTGCCGAGAGCCTCGGCAGACTGTCACGACATGTCACGACCGTCGAGTGAAATGTCTGCGTCAGGCGAAGTGAAAACTTAGCGTTTTGGGAGCGCTAAAGGACCAAGGGCCAGGGGTTGAACACTTTTTCCATTTTTTCCCAACATGTTGAAACACATAGGTTGTCAAGATTTTGGTTCCCACATGCTTGGGTCTAAGGATTGGCTGCGAATGAAATCCGTATCGGACAAACAGAAGTTGCGAGGTTGGGGCATGCACCTTTCTTTGCATTACTTTTCAGCCTCAAACCATGCCCTCAAACTGAAACCGATGCAGAAAAGTCGTTGAACTCGTTGAATTCGTTGCTCATTGAAACCCACCGCCCCAAGGCCCAGAGATTGAAACATGTCCATCCTCTCTGACACGTTTCAGTTTCTTTCAATTTTTCATGTTATTAAATAAGTAAAAAGGACAACTGGAGCGTGCAGTCAAAAGAAGGCACATGTGAGACATATGCCACGTTGTTGGGATAGCGCAGGCTGGCAGGAGTTGAACATCTCCAATGTGAATGTTAAATTTTCATCATATTTCAAAATAGTGGTCCCGTCTTCATCTGAGCCCCTTGGTGTTCAACTCCCAACGGGGCTGGCTCGGAGGCCTTGCAGTTGTTTTTTCAAGCCCGTTTGCCTGTCAATCACTCCATTTCTAGCGCTCACAATGCAAGTGGGAATTGCTCTTGGCCCATCATTGCACGTGCTGACCAAGGGGCCGCGATGTGGGCTGGTGCCCCCTGGGACATTGGATGCCAAAAGAAAGATTGTACCATGGCAGATCACAATTTTTCCGATGCAATCCTAAAACCTAAGCATGCCGACAAGAGCACAACGAAGAGGTTTTCTTGGACTCTTTCCTCCGCCGTTTTTGCCGATGCACCCAGGATGTTTATGGGTGGCATTACTACCAATTGGAGCATTAATTTCCCTACGAAAACTTTCCAGGCCCAAACAGGGGAGAGTGCAAATGGGTTGACGTTGTACATCACGGTTGCTCCAAGCTGGAAGGAATCAAAAGGGAACTAATAACTTACGGAGACATCATCAGCTGCACACGGGCCAGAGGTGGCCAGAGCCTGTTTCAGAAGGATGTGCTGCATATGCCCTTTTTGCGCTGCCTGGAAAGACAGGTGACCAGGTGTCCCTTTTTCTTCTCAGGCAACTGCGCTAGTGCATCATTCTTGGCCCCGCTTTCTGGCAGGTAAACATTGCATCCCCGTTTTATATACCACATCACAGATTTTTACGCGACCGTTGGGTATGTTAAGCCGCCCGTGAACAGTTTGAGTGTGCTAACTTGGAATCAGTTGTTGTGTCTTGGCCAATTTTACAAAGACGGCATGGAAAATAATGGACAATCACGGAAACTCGCCACCTTCCAAAAGTGGCCTATGCACATGGGACACTATCCCCTCTTGAGGTGGGCCATCACCCATTCTTTTGGGACTTGTCACAACATGTCACAACATGTCACAACATGTCACAACATGTCACAACATGTCACAACATGTCACAACATGTCACATGTGAACAATTTGATCCTTGTTCTGGATTATCCCTTTTGATTGTAGTTCCCTATGTGCTGATAGTCGGAGCTGTCAAACCATGCAGCAGCGGAGCGCGTTATTTTGGCCTCGCAGTGGGTCTTGAGCCAAAATGGCTTGAGCCGTGCAAGAATGTGCACATGCTCAGCATGTGTTACTACTGTGTTATCTCGTTCCCCTTCGCACCCCCCATGCCTATGGCATCTTCGAACCATAGGCACGAGAGTGGGAACTTTGAATTAAATCCTTCTGCTGCTCGAATTACGCCTATGTACATAAAGCAAGCCATTCGGCTCCCCCTTCCCCACATACCCGAAGGGAATAATGGTTCAGGGTTCGCCTACTCTATGGCTGTCGATGCGTCGGCGCTTCATCAAGCTGTACAACGCGAATTATTGCTAGCTAACATCTACTTTTCTACGTTGGCTAAGTTTGCCACTCACCCGTCGGGAGAAATGGGTCACTTCGCTACCAAAGATTTACGATGCTAACTAACGAATTCACGTGCACAATGCAGAATTTCGTGCAGATTGGGAATATCAAAAGTCTCGAACCTAAGCGAATTAGTCTAATGCCTCGCTCAGAGTCCACTCAGTTGGTCTTTTCCTGATCATCTGTTCATAAAGACGATAAACATCTTATAGTTCAGTGACCATTTTGACGGACAGAGGTAATAAGCTCACTGCTCACGGCGGACTTTCTTCCATTGAGGTGCTGATGGAGTTTTCTCCCATCCTGCCGCACGTTTCGGAGCAGCTTTCGGCGATGAGGGTTTCGCAGGCGGTGCCTTTGATGGTTCATGGGATTTTGGCATAGCTTTAGCTTTTGGCGCGCTTGCCGATGAGGATGATGCTGAACCAGTTCCTTCAGGTTTCTGTGAAGGTTGTGTTGATGATTTGGCTTTCGCGTCTGCGGTAGCAAACTTGGAAGCGGCAGTATGTCCGACTGCTTTGAATACTTCACTTACCACTTCGTCGCCAAGAGTTGGAGCCATCTTCGTTTTCATCTCGGTCTTTCCCCTCTGCGCCTCTGCTTCAGCCAGTTGAATAGCATAAGCCATCTTGCTGATAAAGTTTTGAGGTAAAGGAATACCACATTGTTGGGCTGCAAAGAGTAGTTCCACTTTCTGTTCCTTTTCTCTCAGACTCAGATATACCGAGAAAGCTGGGAGTTCAATGCAGTTGGGGAAGCCGTGGCTCCCGGAGCGAAAGAAGGTGTAAGATTCGTGTTCTGGAAAGGTTCCTTTCAGCAGTCGTCGGAGAAAATTGCTGATGGTCACTCGCATCTCCTGCTTCCCTTGGGCATCGGCCTGCATTCGGTTCATTGGCATGAGGAAACCCAATGATTCGGGAGTGTACCCGGCGCAGACCAGAAATTCCATCATCTTTTCATAGATCTCCAAATTCTTGATGACAGGCATCATCATGTTCCTTGGTCGTCCTGAGTACATCTTCTCTCCCTCTGACCAGGAGTTCCTTTTCCCTTTCTCCTGAAAGAGTTCATCCAATTCCAGCTCTGTCGGCCGCTTGAGGTTGCCGTCCGGGTCCTCGCCTGTGTAGGGGCAGAAGTCGTCCAGGTCCAGCCGGACTCACCTGGTTTCCGTCATCATCACATGGTACTCCTCTGGGGTCATAGTGACTCTCTGGTTATAGTAGTGCCTGAACATTGTGATGACCTTTGACATGACAGCATTGTCATACAAGTGAGCCGCGGCCTCGGAGACATCATTGTTGATAAGTCCGTCTTCTGGCATACCCTTGCTGCCGCTCTCAAGATTCTTAGTCCATGCTGGAAGTTTGGTAGAAGGCTCATCATCAGGTACGACGTCCATTTCATCATCGTCTTCTTCAATGATTTCGTCTTCTTCCTGTTGAGCTTCCTCCTCCTGATCCATTTCCTCATCATCGCCTTCATTGTAGTCGACCTCGTCAGGATTGAAGCCATAGTCGTTGGATTCGGATACGTTTTCTTGTGCTTGATTGACCGTATCCTTGAACAACGATTCTTCTTGTCGACGAACTTCTTCATCGAGCTCTTTCTTTGTGGCCTCATCTTCATCGTCTTCAGGAGCTTGTAGCCGATATGGACGAATCCCGCAACTTTCAAGTTCTGTCCAGCAAACTAGACACACTGCTAGCTTTGTCGGCGTCTCGTTGATACAGTGAGGACAATGGCGGCAACCTGAAGTTTGCACCCTTTTGCGTTCGACTATGTAGTCAATCAGCTTGATGCGGGCCAGGTATTGTTCTTGTCCGCCAGGCTCGATGAGGTTGTTCTTGAATTGGTTGACGATGTTCATGGCATCCATGGCAATCTCGTCAAACGGTTGGTCTTCGGCGTCGATGCACTGACTTGCAACTCTTAGGATGGACTCCTTGGTGGCTACCGTTCTTGATTTGATAGTTCCAGACCGGACTACCTGGTCGTCGCCCGAAGGGACGAACAACCGGAGCCATGTCTTGTTGTACTGATCCTTGGGGTCCTGAATCCATCCTCCTTTGATTGCTGAGAATGGGATGATCCTTGGTGAAACGATCTGTCCCGAGTCAGTTAGTCGACCGCCATATTCCACCATCAAGGTCTCGGTCGGGATGAACAAGCATATGTAGTCCCCCTTACGCGTATCAACGCTCTTCGTGATGGTCCATGATCTGTGATCCCATGGGACGTACGGGTTGAAGAACGTGAACATCCGATGACCTTCTCCAAGACCTCCTGGAATTAATCCTTGCCTCCAGATGCTTCGGAGGTTGGTCTTCTTGGTGATGTGGAAACATACCGGTAATGACAAAACAGTGTTGGGTGCGATTGGATGTGAAAGCAGCGAGGACAGCAACGAAACGTCGTCTCTTGAAGATCCTTCTTTGTGCCCCGTAGGAGCACGAACCGCCACTGGATAGAGCAGTAGACCTTCATCAGGGATGTGCGTGTCCGCATCGACATTGTTGTCAATGCACGTCAGGCTGCGGCGATCAATATCCTTGTTGATCCCAAATGCCAATACTTGTTCACGCACACGACGTCCGTACCTGGCACAGTGGAACATGATCTTGAAGAGCAATGTCATGCGAAAGTTCGCCTCATTGACATTCCATGCACTCTGATCATTTGCTCTTCCCTTTGGGGCAAGGAATACGTGTGGCCAGCGTGCATAATCGTGCCTCCAGATGGACTCACATTTGAGCACTTCCTCGATGGGCACCCAGCCGGCGTCATCACAGGGCAGACTCTGCTGCTCTGATACCTTCCCCACATTGTGCCGTAGGATCCTGTTCAGTGAGGCACTCACCTTGTCCTCGTAGGTGTCGAGTCGGTTGCCAGTTTCGAAGCGGTAGTTGGCCGCATATTCTACGCCGCCAAAGTAGGAGCAATTGAAGAAATGGGCCCCTGTGGTTGGGATGATTTTCAAGAAACCATCTTGCGGCGCCTCGACACGTTTGTAGAAGGTCTTCCTGATGTTGTTGTCAGAGTAGCTTGCCATGAAGTCTGGCACTGACCAAGTGTCACCTCCTCCTCTGACGATAGCGTCTCGGATCACTTCGTTAAGGTCAATAACGTTCTGTGGTCCCAGCTTTGTAACATCACGCCCTTCAATGCAGAATTTACCATACTCATCGAGGTCACCAACTTCAGACATAGTTCTGATGCTGTCATACCACTGGTGTTCACTAAACCTCGGTTTTGTAGGTTCATCTGTTTGCCCCGACCCTTCAGTAGCACCTGAACCGTCCTTCTTGTGCTCAGGAGGCTCCATATCGACGTCATCAGATGTGGGACTATCAGCCTCGAGCGACGCTCGGACGGCCTTTAGCACTTTTCTGACTTCATCTCTCTTCTCATGATCACATTCAAGATGGCCATGTTTGGTGCTACCACAATACAAGCACACATTGACATCCTCAGAGACAGTGAAGAGTTTTCCCAACGCATCCAAAAGTTGTTGTTTCCCGGAAATCTCTGAGTCCCTGACCACATCAGTGGGATCGTTTGCTGGCTCATCAGCTTCCTCCTCCCCAGGGTGAGCCGAAGACTCGTCACCTGGCTTGGCATCGGCATCAGCGCCCATGCTGGCGTCATCCCCTGTGATGTTGTTCTTCCTGCGATAATGAGAGAATACCTGATCCTTCTCCCATTCTGTGAGGCAGCTGAAATTGGCCAGCGATTCATATCCGGGGATTGCGTGGATGATCTTCATGACCCTCTCGGCTTCTGCGGTTTGCAGTGTGCAGTCGAAGGATCCCCGTCTCTTGTCATTGATGGTGCTTGAGGTTCTTGATGTCGATGTGAATTGAGCCAATGCCTTTTCCAATCCATTGAGATACTCAGCTGGATCAACACTGGCATTGAAAACATCAACAACTCCTTTGGCCATATTGGCCACATCCAAGACACCAAGCCAGAATTCGATGATATCTCCAGTTTTCTCGGCAGATGCACCGGAGAATCCAAAGATCTCGTTCCTCTCCTTCACCTCGGGAACGGCGACCTTCTCGAAGAAGTCTTTGTATGCGACATTTCCGCAATCCTTTGTGACTCTGTAGATCAGTAGCCACTTCTTCGCGACTTCATCAAAAATTCTTTCGCGATAGATGCTGAATTGCTTGCTGCGTCCGTTCCGGAAAATTTCCAGAGCTTGCCTCTTCGAAATTCTGACTCCTCCCATGTGAGATAGAGATTTCATCAAATGCTCCCCATACGCCAACGATGCATTTGAAATCAACGAAGACGCAGTAAATGTGAGCCAGGTTTGAAATCCTTGATTGATGTCAACAATGTCAACACCAAGATCCTCGAATGCAACCTTCAATCTGGCCGCAAGGAGTAGGACGGACTTCCTGGCCTCCAATGTTGGAGCTGAAGGCTTGTAGTGGTCCTGAGTATTGGCGGAGCAATTAATGCAATGGGTCGGTCTCGACTGGCATGTCTCGATCTCATCCATCGTCACCGCATTCCTGCAGCTTCCGCATAAGATGTCGGAATTCTCCTTGTCGATGGTGAACCACATGCATCGATCGGAAACAACTGGTTCCAACTCATGGGTGCCGACTACTGGTTCGACCCAACTGGTCTTGAACCTCTTGTCCTTTGTGAATCTGTTGACGGCGGTTCCAGGGCCTCGCTGGAAGATTGTTGTGTCATCATTTGCATAGTCGCCCGGGGTCATCTCGCCACTGGCAATCCTGAACGCCTCAGTCGGTCCAGTCATATCCTCCAACACTTTGGTGTTGATGCCAGATTCATCGGGTTTGAATGCCCCCTCGTTGAGGACTGATACGTATTCCCGGTTCGTGGCACACATGAGGAACACTCTTTGGCGGAATAGATTCTTCTCAATCACAGACCAAATTGCCGTTTTCCCCAAAGTCCCCTTCTTGGTCGTACTCAATATTGGATATTGTTTCCCAAATTGTGAATACATTGATCGCCACATTCTTTGGTCCGATGTCACCAAGATCCCTTGGAGCCTCATCTTCTCGATCAGCTCATCTGCGAGTCTTGATGTGACAGAGTCCATACCGTTGAACATGGAGTCATTGTTGATGGCGACCATCAGAGGTCGGGACGTAACTTGATCAAGATCGATCACCCCTTTGACAAACTGATTCTTGAAGTCGTTTTCAAGCATGACACAATGAGGTGGTTTCTGTGCATGAAGGAATTGCAATGACAACCAAAGGTGAACAGTAATCTGGCCATCGTCGACGGCATCAGTACTGAGATGTTGCTTGACCTTGTCAAGCGTGTCAAGGAATTGTTGAAGTGGTCGTTCTGCTTCGGAATCATGGATCTTGAATACTTCAACACTTTCCCATCCCATGTCAGCTAATCCCATTTGGATGCCATGCGTCCCACTTTGGGTTCCCACGCGGAACATCAGGTCGGTGATAAGGATGGTAGTTCCAGCCCTGAAGTCACCTGCCAACATGTCATGATCTCTTGGACCGTTTGGTGCTTCGATGATCCTGCAAGCGAGTGGGTTGGTGATCATCTTCTTGATGCGGCCCAAGTCAGATTGGTTGGCGACATTCACGTCGTGATGCCCCAGCATCATGAGCATTCCTGCAGTCGACAAATAGCACCCTGTCCGCGTCAGCATGTACTTGCGGACGACGTGGCTGTAGCACCTCAGCCAGTCCTTCTCGGAGATGGTGGACGCGGTGTCCTCCGTCACGACCGCCGGATTGCAGATTCCGAAGACCATGCAAGCATATGCGGTCACTCTCCTCAAATATTGTGCCCAAGGTGCTGAACCTGAAGTGCTGGCAGCTTGAGCTGCTGGGCCTTGGATGATTGATAGTAGGAAGTGATCCCGCTCGTCCATCCATGCCGATGTGATGAACTCTGAGTTCCTTTGATCGGGCATCGAGGATGTCCTGAAAAGATATCCGTTTGGTACCCGAGGAATCACCCAGTCCTTTCTCGCGGGAGGTGTAGATGGCCTTGCCTTCGATGGTGGTGCTTTTGGTGGTGGTGCACTCCCAGCTGCAGAGCTGGAACCATCGTGTCCACCGAAGGTGGAACTACTAGGCCCAGTCTGTTGTTGTTGCTGTTGTGCCCGCTGTGCATCGGCTTCCCTCTGTTGCTTGTCATTCATCATTCTGATAGGTGAAGGATCCCAACCTGGATGATCCGGTTGACTTGGAGGGTTTCTGCCGTCTTTCGGCATCAGCGGAATGTCCCAGCCATCGATGTGGGAGACCTCTGTGGCCCCTTGGCCCGTCTGTGTGGTGGCAGTGGTCGTCACATAGTCGCGAATACAGGAAAACGTCCTGTTTCGTTTCTCTACCTCCTCGAACATGCCCTGATCGGCCCTCTCGATGTTGTAGCCCCCCAACTCCCATATGTCGTCGCGGAGGTCAATGGCCTGCTTCATTCTGACCAGATCAGCCTTGATGATCCCGCTCAGGTGCGACATGGATTTGAAGTTCTCCAATCGCGTCATCCACTCATGTAGCATCTTGGAGACCATGAGGATGGTTTGTAAATGGACGACAGCTGCCGTCCGCTCCAAGCTGAGATCATAGCTCATCGACATCCAGTCTTCCAGGACATTCTGGACGATGATGGTCTTACCCTGGCTACTTGCCGCTCTGGCGTTGTGACGTCGGAGTGCATAGCCTAAGCTGTAGCTCTCCTCGTACATGATGTTGACCAGGAATTTGATGCGGTCTTCAACTTCATCTGGGGCAGGTGCCTCTCGTTGCATCACTCCAAACGACCATTTTTTCCCACTTTCGACGGGCAATCTCCTCGAAGTTCGTCCTCTTTCGGATTTGGTAACATGAACTTCCATAAGGAGGGTACGTTTGGTTCAAGGATCCGAGGTGTGTTGGACTCGTATTTGCAATCTTGTCACGTAGTCCCTTAACCGTGATCTCCTTGTTGATCATACTATTTTGCCCGGTGTAGTGGTCCTTGAGGGTGTCCCATAGTTCATCTATTCTAATCGCACACTCAAAGGTGCACAAGAGCTGCATGATGCTCTTCTCCTCTGGGTTTCTGGCGGCCCCTTCCACCAACTTTGATAATCGGGCCCCTTTGTCGATGAAACTGATGGCAGACATCTTCAACTCATTCTCATTGGTCACTTTTGACAACATCTTCATTAGCAACCTGATTGCATGAGTTACGAATACTCTGCCACTTCTATCCATGACAAAGGCTAAGGCCACAACGACAGGAGGAGAAATCTTCACTCGATCCAACCATTCGTCGAGGTCCTTATCCTTGTAACCCCTGAAGTTTGCCTCCTCATAGGTTGAGAATGGAGCAGGAAGGTTGTGCTCTTGTTTCTTCTCCTGAATGAGGGACAGGGTTGACTTCAGTAAGCTGATCCCTTTGGCCGCTGATGGGATTACAAGGTCAGTTCCAGCCATTGCGAAGACCGAAATGAGGCTAGGAGAATCCGGATCCGTCAAGGTGCACCAACGACGCAGGTAACAGCCTGACTTCACCTTCAGTCTACCTTCAACGGGATCCGGATCCACCAAGAGCGATCCACGACGTGGATACAGCCTCAGCTTCACCTTCACACCGCCTCGTCGGGTGATGAAGTTAATGAATAACTGTTCATTGATGGTCTTCACGTTGGTGTTGCATTCATAGTCATTCATGATGACACATGCACATGACTTCGACTTATAGTAATCTTCCTCTTCCATAACCTTTGGTCGAAATCTCCTTCCATAAACGTTGTTAATCAACATTTGATTTGTGACACCTCGAAGGATGCATCTGACAATCTTCTCGGTATATAATTGTGTTGCACGTGTTTCTCTACCCGCACATTGACCGTGAGTGTGTGAGCCATCACATTTTTCATGCAAGTCAAAGAACTCAACCCCCCATGATACGATCCTCCATGGTTTCTTGATTGCGGTCCCAACATCTTTGAATTGTGATTTCAAACCATACATGCATCCATCAAAGTCATGCACAGTCGACTGGGTTCCACTGATCAGAAACTTCATTCTCTCGTCATTCCAATAGTCGCATCCCCGAGGTAGTTCCAACAATGCCATGGCATGCAAAACATGTACACGCTGCAAACACAATGTGAACTCTTCCCATAGCTCCCAATATAGAAGTGCTTTCATTCTGATGTTGTGTGCTGTGACCTCACTCACATTTTTGTTTAACCGATTCCACGGCGAACCACCGGTGCAAGGTCCCGCAAAGAACACGCAGTCACTAGGGCCCCTGATGCAACGTCTCCATTTCGCCCTTCCGTAGTTGGACATGAGGTTGTCATCTTCGGTGATTGTGACCACATGCATCATCTTAAACCGACTTTGTTTGTGAATCTTGGTGATGATACTTTGCGTTTCAGCACACATAAGGAGCAGGCATGGGACATCATCTTTCATCTCATATACGTTGAGCGATATGACAACGTCATTGAGTATCTTCCCGAGAAAATCAGCATAAGATTGCTTGAAGTGATATGTCAGAATCTTCCCATTCTTTCGATGTAGTGTCATCTGAATATCCCAATCATTTTGTTTTCTGGTCTCATGCTTCAACTTGTAATGATGGGCTATAAACATGTCATCCAATGGAATGATTTTCATGTTCCCATCAAGGATACAGGTGACCACGGTGTCCTGGCACGATGCCCTGTCCTCCACGTCAGACCCGCTGTCCATCACATCTTTGATGTCTGCATTGGATATGATCTTGAAGGTAGTGGTCCCTGTCCAAAATTCATTTCTTTTGTTGGTCTTCTCGATGTTATTCCCCGCCAATCTCCATGAGTCATGGATCAATCTCCCACTTGACTGAAACACTTGGTTAGTTTCCCGTTCATCTCTAAACCGTCTCAGCTTACATGGCAGAAAGTCAGCCTCTTTGGGGGTAAACATCTTTCTTCTTGGTACTTTGTGCACTCTCGTCAATGTTGTTTCATCCTTCCATATCCATTCATCTTGATCACATTCATTTTTGGATATCTTCTTTCCCTTTCTTGACGACGTTGAGGGGTTATAGGCTTTGTCTTTTGATACCCTACCAGCAATCACATCACCACCGGCAAGTATAATTCGTCGTCGATTGGGATCTTTGTTTTCTGTGGGATATGGATCATCATCGGAGTCCCCCGACGGAGGAAATCCCATTGGAAGACTACCCCATCCAGAACTCCCCCCATGAACAACTCGAAGGAGCGTGTTGATCACCCGAGCAGTACCACATGGAGCTGCATGAATGGTTGTGGGTTCATTTCCATGGGATTGATGACAAAATAGTTGACCTACCCCCACAGTTAACTGAGGATACTTCAGGACTGGAGTCTGACGAGTCGGCACCGCAGCAGCATGGAGCCCTTGTCGTGCTGTTGACGCCAGGTGTCCCGGTGAGACAACACCAGCTGATTGCCTAGTAATCACCGACGGTGATATACTAAATTGACACGGATGGTATTGGAAACAAGCTCGTTCTACCCATTGATCAAAACGGTCTTGTTGTTGAACAGGTGGAACTCGATCCTCAACCTTGATCCATTTGCCATGAGAAAGTATCCAGGTACTTCTCAAACAATCATGAGGCAATGATACACCAGGTGGTCGCTTTCTAAAGAAAGTTGGCGTCTTAACAACCAATATGGGATCCATACCAGGTAGTTGTTGTACTTGTTCTTTACCAGAAAGACCCTTCTGATACACCTCAGGTGGTAGAATAGGTATTTCGGTATACGGAAAATTTGGAACATCTTGAGTTTTGGTTTGAAACACTTGTCGGACAGTGGTATCAACATCCGTGGTGGGTGAGACCATATCGAGCAGATCTTTCGTACCGATGTCACCAGGGTCCAACAGGTTGATGAGCATACATGCTCTTTTCCATGCCAACGGATTCTTGAAACCTTTGGTGTGAATGTCAGCGGCCATTTTCGAGGTCACCTCATACATGAGTACGTAGTTCTCCCGAGTAAAATGTTCATGGAGGGAAGTAATGGCTATGCCATGGGTCCTCTCAAGATGCCGCATAGTGGGGTTACGACCCGACCTGACTACACCGATCATGCCCTGATTGTCATCATGGAACAATAATTTGGGCGACTTTCCCGTCAGCGTTTCCCAGATGCTCATTGCGGGCAAACCCATAGTACGGAGGGTGACATCGGCTGCCACGATTTCAGCCTCAGGCGTCGAATGGCTTACGCATCCTTGCCGTTTGCTGCCCCCGGACAAAGGAAACCGTGTGTGGTTACCCTGGATATGCATATGAGACCCTGAAGTTGATCTCAAAGACTGGGCACACCCTGCAAAATCAGCATCAGCAAATAAAGACAATGTCAATTCATTGAAGTTGTCCCCAACCCATCCGGTCATTCTTTTAGATAGGCTGGAATTCACGTAGCACATTAAGTGATACAACTTTGCATCGTCATCAATGGTCCACTTTGTTACATTCCTGGCCAGGGAATTAATGGAACGAAGCAGATCAAAACGAGCAATCCTCGCCGCGTACAGCAGCTTCATCAACACGCTAGCAGCGTGTGGCGCTAATGCACCTCTCTCAGACTCCCCAGGCGAGACGTCTTCCCCTTGGGTTCCTTGTTCATAAAACAATGGAGCGTCCGGATCAAATTCATGAGTACACCATGGACATACCTTCTTGTTCTTGGGGTTCCCGGGACATGGTGCTCTAGACTTGTGTTTCTTTGTTTCTTCAGGTAGACTTGGAGTAGATACGTGTTTCAACTTCGTATCTTTTCCAACAATGTCTAAGTACTTCTCAACCGACAGCTTCAACAAACCTTCCATGTCATAGGTCATGGTTGACACCGGGGTTCCATCATGAAGTTTGGTAGATCCCTTTCTCAAAATACAACCAAGGTAGAGTCCTAAGTCAGTCTCGGGCTCGATGTTGAGTTTTGATCGAAGCATCTCCCAACCCTTAGTCAGGTTCTCTTCCGGTCCTGCCAGCTTTAAGTCGTCTACATAGATGACAAGAAGTAACTTCAGTTTCTTGTGGAAATACATTGAAGGCCATTCTTCTCCAACAGGAACGAAGTCGAGTTCTCGAACTTTCTGATCACAATGTTGTTCCCACATTGTTCCCGAATCGGGGTGACCATATAAAGCTTTAACCAATCTAACAACTGGTCTACGAAACTTTCGAATATCGACATCGTCTGGCCAAGCATCTTCGGGTAGCTCAACCCAACATGGTGGTCCGGTTAGTTTTGCTTGAATGTACGCCTGAATAGCGTCGGCAAGTTTTACATTATGACCAGGAAGACACCCATAGAAATCAGCCCATCTCGATGCCTCAAAAGTAGCTGGAGAATTGCCCAAGTCCTGGAAGAAAGCAGCCTCCCAGAATTGGTTCTTCACCTGATTACCAAGCAAGACACCTCGGCCTTTGAATTTTCTACTAGGGCTTCCTGCGGGCAACTGGTAATTTTTCTCAACACAGATACCATGCACTCTGGCCATGTGAACCTCTGTCTTGTTTGCCTTTGCTTCACGAACAACGTCATCATATTCTCTAATGACACTGAAATCGTAAACTCCAGCAGCATGTTGACCCAACCATTCCTTCCTCATAGCTTTACGTGCATCATCGTTTTCCATCATTTCCTTTCGACCAACAGGTCTAGCCACTGCAGTGTTGAACATCTTGTTGATATTGATTCCATCACCATTTGAAGCTAGCTTTTCTCGATGATCATCACAATGATTAATGCATGGCATACATGGAAATGGAAGGAAAACATCACTGAGGCCACGAGCGTCTTGGGGTATTTCGTTGGTGTTGTGCAACGTCGCAGCAGCCACCACTTTCCCCTGGTTGAAGTCATACACTTTGTCGTTATTCCAAGTGGCTTTCGGCCCCTTGCCCTTCTCGATCTCCGACCATTCGTCCCACTCCATCAAGAAGTCATCATCATCAGGTACATCAGTGTCTGATAAATCTGAATAGCATGGAGCAGGGGCAACGGTCCCTCTCCCGACGGGAGAATTAGACCCTCTTCCATATTGAAAAACTTTGCCTCTTCGGACATGGTCTTGGGACATGGCCACTCCGGAAACATGATCGTCTTTGTCGTCTTTCTTGGAGGATTTGGCTTTCTTTGCTTCTTTCTCTTTCCTCTTTTCTTCTTTTCTCTTTGCTCGCTCTTCACTCTCCTTGATTTTCGCATCGCTTTTCTTCTTCTCCTTTTCTGCTTCAAGCTTCTTCTCTTCGGCCTTGGCGATCCCTTTTCTGACAGTTGGTGACATCTTCCTCCACTCGTCAGGGGTATATTTTGAAGGCCTTGGAGTAGTTGATATTCTGCGAAAACCACGTTCATCAATACGATATGGATGACCGCGAGCATTGAGTTTCACCCATTCACCATCGTCATTCAGGTATACGATCCCATCCCCGGCCTTCCCAACGGAGTAATGATCTGGCCCTCCTTCTGGAACATGAAGGTCTGGATGTGCTGGCTTATCGATACCTGGTGGTCCCAATCTTTCTGACATAGCGTCAAGGTGTCTTTCGGCTTCCAACTCTCCTTCAGTTGGCTCCCGTGGGACCTTCGACGAAGGTACACCACCACCATCGTGACCATCGTCATCATCTCCATCATCATCATCATCATCTGGTGGAGGTGGTGGTAGGATTTCTGGGTTTCCTTCAAGACGATCTTTCACTTTTAATCCCTCAATGGAAACATTAATCCTCTCATATTCTAACTTACATGGGAATTCAAGGGGTTCCTTTAGTTCGACCCTTTCGGTATAGTGTGGAGTCCTCAGCTTGGCGATGGGCTTCTCCGCATCATAAGCCAAGTTCTGCTTGCTCCAATCACATAGTGCCCATACCCTGTACTTTCTTGACCAATGGAGCCCGGGACCAATGGAGTATCCGGCGAACACTCCAGGGATTCCCATAGGGTCAAACTTGTGTTGTTGTTCTCGTTCACGTGAACCACTGGGCTTGAAGTACACGAGGGCACCAAAGGGTATCATCTTCCCTTTGAATTCTTCTCCATGAAGTTTGCACCAAGAACTTACCTCATCGTCGTTGGGCTCGATGTTGAGCAAATGGCTCACGCATCTGATGGCATACATCCAAAAGCATGGTGGAATCCCTGCCTCAAGTAGACAAGTTGTTGTTGCCACGAGCACGAATTGGTTAGTTCTCTCTGCAAGTGAGTTGTGCTTGGTCTTTCCGGCCAAGGAAGTATCCATTGGGATCTTTAGGATCTTCATTGCCTTGTCGAACTGTGGGGCATCATCGGAATATGCTTCTCGAATCTTACGACGGCCCATGAACTGTTTGACCGCCCGTATAACGGCGTCTGTGTCCTTTCTGGCAGAAGGATAAGACTGAAGCATTCCTGTATACCTATCCCTGATGACAAAGATGGTTTTGTCGTCGCCATAGTCCTGTTCAGCAATACGACGGTTGTCAACGTAGTCGAATGTGATCAGGTCCCCAAACTTTGTGAGCTTACGCTGAAACGCACCTCTGAACGTTTTCCTGTGCTTCATCTTGGCACGCACGCAAGACTCACAGTAAGGGTTCTTGTAGCGATGAGTTAGAAGGTGAACCTTCGACCGTGCTTCATTCTTCAAAGTTCCCCTCTTACTCAATCGGACTCCTCCATCTTCCTCATCAACATCAATGACATCATCGTCGTCTTCACCTCCTCCATCTTCAGGGATTTCTTCAACTTCAATTGGATGATCTTCATGGATGTCATCAGGTGCGATGCTGGGATCGTATCCGTCGTCCTCAAACTCGGCATACTCATCGGCATAGCACGACATTTCCTCAGCATCACCTGCATCACTTCCAACAGCCACTTCATGTTGATCATCTCTTACCTTAGCTTTCTTACGTTTCTTCATTGATCTCTTGGGTGACTTAACATTGGATCGTCCAACGGAGTCGGAAAGATCTTCAAGTTCATCCCCACTTTCTCCATCAATGACCAAAAGACCTTCACCTTCCGATGTTGAGCATCCATCATCAAGAACTGCCATGATCTTCTCCACACAAGATGATTTCAACTTGATCTTTTCTTGATCGACGCTCACATAGGGAACATAGTCTTTGACAGTCATCTCGATGATGTTGCCATTTGGATCCAACATGAATGGAGTTCTTCCGGTCGGCCATACAAAGGAGTAACCAAGATCAACGCATCGCTTTCCCATGGAGAGCACGGAGGGTGTGTCCTCCAAGATGTGAGCTTTTGCTGGTTCGTTGAATGCCTCGAACTTGATGCTTGAACGTTTGGTCGAACACGTTACCCCATTTGCTGTATGGAAGTTGACGACTTTGTCATCGTATGTTGGGAGATCCATTCTACTTATTCGCGTGGATGAAATGAGATCATGACCACTTCCAGAATCCAATATGAATCTCTTATCTCTCTCTTCAACAGGAACAGTGATACACATT
The DNA here is from genome assembly GCA_947184155.2 of Cladocopium goreaui. NCBI lineage: Eukaryota > Dinophyceae > Suessiales > Symbiodiniaceae > Cladocopium > Cladocopium goreaui. Next base: position 46,288 of record CAMXCT020002620.1, read on the forward strand.
GTGTTGCCCCTTTTACCATATCGACCTTCAATATGCTGAACATAGTTTTCCACAAAAACTTCCCTGGACACCTCACCGTCCTCGACATCGAGTCTGATCAGGATGTCCATGCTAGGGCCGACTATGACCAGGACTTCATCAATGTCACTGTGTTCACCCTTCTCATCGATCAGAATAGCCATTGCTTTCCCTCGGCTCGAAGCTAACCTGCATGAATAAGACCATTGCTCATCTTTCCTTATCTGATCAGTGGGCTTTCCAACTTTACCATGACCTTTGGAGACAGTTTGAGATTTCCGATTGCACTTCACGAAGTCCTTCTTTATGTAAGTTTGAACGTGAGTCTTAGACTCATCAAATCTGACCTTCTTCTTGACCACGTTCGATGCAATCTTATGGAACGTCTCTTCATCATCGCTCCAATCATGGACAAGTGCAGGAGTAGCCTTTGAGCTTGGTGCTTCGGTGTTGGGAGCAGTGTTAAATAGATGAGGATCGTGGCGTTTGTTGCATTTGTCTCCATACCGACACTTGCCCTTAGCCCAATGCCAGCATGGTTCATCAATCTTCTTGGTCTTGTTTGCCGGAGATTGACTTCTTGGAGTTCCTGGCTTCCGACCATTCCCTTTTGCGTTCTTATTCGCCTCGAACACCTTTTGATCATGACTGTATTCACAATCTTTGCCTTTTCTGCATGATTTCTTGATGAAATGGAAATGGCATGGGATCTTCTTCTTGGATCTGGGGCTGGTACTTCGGCTGTTTGCTCGATCCTTCCCTTTCCCTTGACCTTTTCCTTTTGCATGCTGTTTAGGCTGAGGTGATGGTAGAACTGGAGCTGCATCGGCCTTGGCCTTCGCCTTGGGCGCTGCCTTCTCCTTGGGAGTAGCTTTAGGCTTCGCTTTTGGATTTGCATCCGGTGCAGCGGCAGTTGGGTTCGGAGCAGGAGCTGAAGGTTTGCCGCCACCTGCAAAGTCTCTCGCATACTTCTCTCTGGCGGCCACATGCTTGTCCTCTCTGATTCTGGAGATGTGCCTTTCGATGACGTCCAACAGGTAGCGATAATTTCGTCTTTGATCTCCTTCCATCCATGACTCGTACTGCTTGATGTCGAACATCATAAGACTCGAATTTCGAATCTTCTTGTATAGGGCATCACGAAGCCAATCGTCAGGAGGTACATCATCCGGCATCATGTTTGATACCATCTCCATCCATTTCTCGTAGAACACTTCTAGGTTCGAGTCACCGAGATACTTCATCGATACGATGTGTTCCATGGTGAAGGATGTTTCTCGTTGACCTGGGGTTCTGAAGTGCTCCAGGATCATAGCCAAGATTTCCCGTCCCATGACATAGGTTCCTCTTCGACTATGACTTTGTGTTCTCAATCTCAATTTGATCGCTACATGACGAGCAACATCACCGGCTTGGGCTATCACGTTTGACAATGCAATTGACAACTTGGCGTCGATGGACTGATACCGTTGCCCTCCACTGTCATTCAATAGCTCGATGTCAGGATTTGGTCGAATAGCCGGCTGTAGCCATGCCTCCCATGCGGCTTTATCCCCGTCATTTGCCGAAAGAACAACACTCTTGATGAGATCTGATTGCCAAACCCCAAGATTCTGTTGCTTTGGCCATGGGCTAACATAGACTTTGTCAGCCTCTCGTCTTGACATTCTCGGTACTTCTTCTGCAGTGTAAGCCGCTGTGGAGACATCATCTGCTGAATCGCGTTGTGATCCTCGAACTGAAGGCAAACCTGGAGGTTCAGGAGGTGGTCCTGGCCGTTAGGCCCGAAAGGGTCCGGAGGTCCATCAGGGTCAGGCGGACCGCCCCATCCACTCGGTGGCTTGTAATAGTCCCTCTCAGTTCCGCCAGCGATCTTGTTGTCAACCTCTTTCAGCAGATCAGCGATTCTTTTGCTTGATTGAGAATGCTGTTGTTGTTGAGGAGGTACAGCATGCCCACGATAGGAATGAGCCACATTTGTCTCATAAGTCAACTCCTTGTCGATCTGCGAAACCCAAGATTTCAGAATAGCGTTTTCACAGTTAGCCTCACTCACGTCATTCTCCAGTTTGTCGATGACCAGTCTGGATGCGAGATCGGAGTTGGGAATGCCTGCCGAATAGGGAAGTGTGTCAGGACTGATCCTAGCCATAGATGTTTCAGAATCCTTGAGACTTTTTCTCAGTTCATCTAAGTGACGTTTCATGTCAACAATCTCAGAATTCTTGATGCCAATCTTTTCATCCCTATCCTGGATTTCCCCCATGAACATGCATGATCTCTCATATTGTTGAACACCACTAGCCAATTTCAATTTTCGCTCACTCTCTAGTTCAGATCTTAGAGTTCGGACCTCAGCATTGGTGAGGGACGACGTCCCTACATCCGCAACTTCAGCTAATCTTTCTTTCAATAACATGTTTTCTTGTAAACATTCATGAACTTCATGATCTAGATCCTGAACCCTAATTTGAGCAATTTTGGCTTGATTGCGTAGATCTTCAACAAGCATCTCATCGGGGCCACGACCGTCGGTCGTAGTACCCTGAGTCAACGATCTCCGCAACTTCGTGTTCTGCAATTTGATCTCATCCTTTAACTCGCAGTTCATCTCCTGCTCATTGGTGTAGAGCTCTTCATAATGCTCGGCCCTCGCGATCGAATTCAAGCTGGCCTGTGATTCAAGCCTCAGGTGTGATATCGCTTCGGCCTCTTGGTTCCTGTATGATGCAATTCTTTTGACGGTATCATGTTCGGTGTTTCGATGCTTCAGATCACTTTCTAATTTGGCCTGATTTGCCTCGAAAACATTCTTTCTAGATTCTCTAGCGATCTCGTCAATACTGCTCTCATACAGCTCGGCCTGTTTACGAGACTGAACCAATGCTTCACTCAATAGTTGATTCCGTTCAGATAGTTCATGAACTGCAATCGACTGTTGTTGGCTAATCACTTCAAGTTGATTGCTAGAGAAGGACGCCATTTCGGTTCGATTACGATATTCCATGATTGAGTTCTGGAAATCTGTTTGCATTTCCTGACCTTCATTGTATAGTCGATTGGCAATATCGGTGGTTAAGACATTAGTTTGATGAAGTTGTTGAAGTCTTGCCTCCGTATTACCCAATAGTCCTTGAAGGTGATGTACTTCATCCTTGTACTCCTCCTGGATCTCCATACCACGTTGATGGATCCGTCGTGCACCATGTTCCATTAGGGCACCTCGGCGCTCAAGGTCTTGGATGCGTATTGTTGCACCTTCATCTTCCTGAGATGCCACCATTAATTCTGCTTGATATTCTGCAACCTCATTCGCGGAACGTGACAATCTATGATTGAGTGCACTGACTTCATCAAATACATTCTGGTTGTGTTCCTGAAGATACTCGGTGAATCTCATCTCGATGTCATGAATCAGTTGATCTCTAGATGCGGCGTATGCTTCCATTTGGTTCAACTGACTACGTAGGGATTGACATTGTGCCCGTAGTTCTTCTATCATGGCAATAGGTTCACTAGCCACAGAAGTATCCGTTGATCTCCTCTTAACACGACTATCCCCGGTCCTCTCACCAATTCGGTCAGTCACGGCCCTGGTGGATCTGTCCCTAGGAGTAGTTCGTCCTCGAGATGGTCGATGCCCTTGGCGGACAACATCACTCCGAGGACTGTTTCGAGAAGATCTTGGTGTACTTTGGGTGGATATCCTTCGTCTGTTTGTCGTTACTTGCCATCCGGACTGTGTGGTTCGGGTAGAGCGTATCCCACCACTGTCTGCCGTGTCACCAGGGGAAGACTGATTGACCTCCTCGACCGGCATGGCAGTGTTCTCGTTGAAGGTAAACTGCGTGGTGCGCGAATCTCCGCTACCGCCTTGCATCTTTGCGATGATGAGCTGATTGGTCCTTTGCGTCCTCAATCAATTGCTCAGACGGCCCGGCTACCAGCACGCAGGTACCACTCTCCCGACGGGAGAAGTGAGCCCTTACGGCTGATAACCTGTGAGCAATTTGATCCTTGTTCTGGATTATCCCTTTTGATTGTAGTTCCCTATGTGCTGATAGTCGGAGCTGTCAAACCATGCAGCAGCGGAGCGCGTTATTTTGGCCTCGCAGTGGGTCTTGAGCCAAAATGGCTTGAGCCGTGCAAGAATGTGCACATGCTCAGCATGTGTTACTACTGTGTTATCTCGTTCCCCTTCGCATCACAACATGTCACAACATGTCACAACATGTCACAACATGTCACAACATGTCACAACATGTCACAACATGTCACAACATGTCACAACATGTCACAACATGTCACAACATGTCACAACATGTCACAACATGTCACAACATGTCACAAGACAGGTGTCGATGACCAGCAGTTCTTGCGAAGCAGATGTCCACAACTGGGACGATCGGAAGGATGATTTGAGCGGTGCTTTGGACCACGCAGAGAAGGCAGCTCTGATGGGTCGGAGAGGACAGGCATTAACAGAGTGCGAGCAGAAAAATTATGAGTAAAATGCTCCTCATGTAGTGCAGTGTAGTGTCACCAACATATGCTTCCATGCATCCGAAGTAGATTGGAATTCACAACTAGTAACATCTCATATCACTCCCTTTGGGTGTCTGTAATGGTCCCGAAAAGGAGCCCCAAAACGATATTTCCGGACACCATATATTTTAGTGCATGAGATCATGTCAAAGACATGATTCTAGCAATCGAGTTTGCTTGCACTCGTATAAAAACATGTCCACTTGTTTTCATTAACTAACTTCCAGACCTAACAGCCAGCGGGTGGGTCAAAAAAATCCCACTTGACTTTGGCTCAAGTGTGAGAAAACAGGCAGCGGCTCGCTCACCTCCGTGTTGTTGTGGGGCCGTTTGCCATAGCTGAGCCACTTTTCAGTGGCTATCAGCCGTACAGTTCGCCATCACTTCTGACAGAGGTTACATTGACCAGGAGTACCTTGACGAGTCTCGTGAGCCGAATCGCAAAACTCAAATCCCCGACCCTGTGGAGATCCATTCAGGCGCCCAGAGGAGGACGGAGAGGTCTTGCAACAAAGGTTCGGCGTGTGAAGGGAATCAGCCAGGGGTGTTATCAAGGAACTTACCCGTTCATAACGGGAGCCGGATTTGAATACGCAAAGCAGTGGAAATTTCAAATCAGCAACTCGGTGTTACAAGGGGCTACAGTCTGGGAAGTCGAGTCTTCTTCAAGTGGGGAAGAGGTTCAGATCTTGGAAAGGCAAGCTGCAAAAGCTCGCCCAACTCCGAAAGCAAGACCAACCGATCACTCAGCAAATTCCCTTCAAGGATCATCATGATCTTCGGTTGTGCCAAGGCAAAACCGTCTCCATCTAGTGAATTTCAAGCGCCAGGCAGCGTCAAATTCATCAGGGGGAATACAACTGTTGAGAGCAAGTGCAAAGCCAGCTGCGAAGGCTAAGGAGGGATCTCTTTAGCCACGCCTGTGTCTTCCGGACACGATGGTTTGGCTCGATCGCGGCAACAAGGCTGAAGACATTGACTCGGGCCCGGAACCTGTGGGTGTGAATTTCAAGGAAGTTTCAAACTACAGTTCATACAAGGGCCCCAAAACATGCGTCAAAGCAGGCTCACCGGATTTTCCAAAGTTAATCCTTTTTCTTGGCTGGCACCAAGTGTTAGATCGGTCAAGGACTGAGGGGTCTTGGGGCAGCACATTTCCGCGTGATTCCATCGAGTTTTTGCAACGCTTGTAGCAGGCAGCAGAACAGACGTGGGGTCATCGAGAAGCTTTGTCAATTGCGATCGTCACTCAAATTGAGCACTCATCTAGGAACTTGGATAACGCGCTTAGTTTGTGCAACCACAACAGACAGATTGTTGACGGGATTGTTCGCAACGATTTTCATTACCTGTGAGAGGTGTGGAGTCACTGGGAAGGCGGCGACGATCAGGAGCTACACCCTTGACTATTCCATCCCTTGTGCGTTGGTGGATGACAATCGGGAAGCTTGAAAATTCTGAGGTCCATACCTGCTATATTCACGTCAGGCGCAAGCCAAAGTGCCCAGAAGCTCAAGTGTCGCGTCATGTCCTTCTGGAGTGTGCGGAGCCCTTAGAAGGGCTGCTCGGCGTTACTGGCACACTTGAGTGAAAATGGGTGAGTAGCGCTTGCGCTCCATCCAGGGGCCAAAGATCTTTTGGAGAAAGCGCGTTAGCGTTTTCATACACCCAAAATCACCATGCAGAGTTCTCAGTAAGGAAGTTCCGATAGGTCAAGATCCCAAAGGGGTTTTGAAGTGGGTGCGGCGCAATCCATTGCCAATCCCATCACACCATCCCAATCAATGACAACCTCAAGTTCATCATCGCAATCAACTCCGGAGCCACGTGGGAGTGGGGATGGTAGGATAGCTTTTCCAGAACATCGGATTACTGTTCCAGCCGTGGAGGAAGCTAGGGGAACCCGAGCCATCCATGGTGATAACCAGCCAAGCCCAGAAACTTTGTCTCAGTTTTTGGGATCTCCCCAGTCTTCTCCGTTCATTGCACCAAAAATCAATGCCGTTCAACTAGAAACGCAAGATCACGCCCATTCGAGCCCATTTCATGGCCAGTATGAATCCACCAGGTCGGATCAGCAGGGAGCCAGCTCCAGCCAGGGTCAGTCCCAGGGCCCAACATTTGTCAAACATGAACTGAATGTTTCAATGGATCCTTTTGTTGTTGCACAAGCCGCACAAGCTGTGGAGGAAGCTAGGAGCATTGTCCAATCCCAAGCCATCCATGCTGGAGAGGAATCTAAAAGAATTCTCCAGGTACAAGCAACTCAAATGGTTGAGGATATCCAAAGACATTTTCAATCTCTATTGAAGCTTCTTGGACAATCTGGGTTGTACCCACTCTTGAATCCTCCAATTCTTTTCGAAGTTGAATGGACTGAGCATGGGATTCCGAAATTGCCTTTCGGGCTTGAGATTGCAATTGCTCTAAACTGCATGGCTTCTGTCCTAGTGGAAGTCAAGCTAGGGCTGAGATCCAAAGGGTTAAGGCTGAAGCTCAGTTCATGGTGTCAGGTTTGGAAGGTAGAATCTCTGAACTGATTCGTGTCAATGTGGAGTTAACCATGAAATCAGGTGAGCACATCCAGTTGATCAATGCTTTGACCCAAGGGGTTGATGAGCAGCAGTCGTTGTTGAGCAAGTTGCAAAGCAACTTGGCTATGAGTCCAACCTAGAGCCGCTGATGTTACGGATGTTCAAGTGCCATTGCAATTGCCAGTCGCTTCAGGAATCGGACAGTCAAGGCCTGGTCGGAACTCCGAGACGTGCTTGCGCACCGGAGAACAGACGGGTCTATGTTTGGGGAGTCTTGCAAGCCCAGTGCAAAACCCACAAGTTCAACTCTTTGCCATGCCTTCGCAACATGGGGATAGTCCAAAGGATACCCAGCTCAAAGAGTTGTTTGCAAAAGTTGAGTCGTTGGCATCCGTTGCTCACAATTTTGTATCCAATCAAGGGGGGGTAGAAAGTCAAGAGGGAATGGTTCCAACAAATGTTCACCCAAGGCTCCAAAGGAGTTTGATTTAGCTACCAGCTACCAGCTACCCCTCCAAGATCACCACCGGGTTCATCATCTTCGTCGTCTAGCAGTAAGGGGGGCGGGGGAGGCGGAAGTGGTCCAAGTACTCCACCAAGGGGGTCGCATGCTTCAAGGGCATCCAGCTCCAGCAATCAGAGTCGTGCTGTTGATCCATGCAAGTATGAAAAGAAAATCATGCGGGTTAAGCAGTATGAATATCTGAAGATCCCCAAACTTCCTAAATAAGTATCGGATGCGAGGGCGTTTAGAAACTCGGTGTCCAATTTAGTTTTCAAACTGGCTAAGCGTGATGAAAAGCCTGTTTTTGAATGGATTGAAAAGCGCGTTGACCCAAACATGTTTGAGTCCGTGAATGATTCATTGCGGTTTCCACTCTTGCACCATGTCTTAGGCAGTAAGTTGTTGGAGCTTAGTGAAAATATTCGCTTCGCTATGCATTTTCAGACCGTGCAAGAGGCATGCCAAAGGAAACATAAGCAGCCCAAAGGGAGGCAGTTGCTTTGGATCATATTTGGGAAGTATAAAATGGAAAGAGATTGTGGCGTAGCCCTCACTCAGAATCATCTTCTCAACCTAAAATGCAGGGTTCAGACATCAAAGCACTCGAGGATTTCCGAACAATTTTGACTTCATGTGGCAAGCCTTGGAGGTCAGTGACCGACCTTCAGATTCGTCACTTAGGAGCATTGTTTGAGCAGTTGAAATCTCACCCCAAATTGCAGTTGGCCATTGATATATAGATTCAGAAACTCATCGGGGGCATCATCAAAGCGCAGCTATCTTTGTGGTTATATGACAAGCTCGTAGAAGCCATTGAAATCGACCAACTGGAGGAAAACACAGCTAGCATTGAGAAGTCCTTGGCAGACACTGCATCATCCAGCAAAAATGCCCATGCAGCACCTACAAAGCCTCGCAAAGAGAAGCCAAAGGATGATCAAAACAAAGACAAACAAAAGTACACAAAAAGACTTTAAGCCTGACGAACCTGATAAAACCAAAGAGGGGCCCAAGGACAAGTCGGACAGGCACTCAAAGACTGTGCAACCTTCAGATGTTCAAGCTGCCGCAGCCAAAGGCAAAGGTTCAGGTAAGGGCAGCAAAAAGGATGACAAAAGCCCAAGAGGTAAAAAGGTGAAAGAGGGTGACAGGGTGACAAAAAGAAATTACCTTGTATGCACTTTGCATTCGATAGTTGTAATTGATCAAGCGGCTGTCTGTATCTTCATGACCCCGGCAATATGTACAAGGGCCCAAAGCCCAGGGGTTTAGTTGACAAGGGCACGCCATCTAGTGCTGGCGCAGCAACTGTGGCAGCTGCAACTGTCGTAGCATCCCGAGCGCCGCATCAGGCCGAGGGTGGGGAGTTGGGGAACAATGCATCCGAGTCGAACGACAAGCAGCCAAAGGCTGCACAACCCTTTACCAAGGGGATGTTTAAACAAGCCAGACGTGCATGCAGGGAGTTTTTGAAGTCGCAACCTTATAATATAACTTATAAGCCAAAACCCAGGCTCAACGTCTCTAGAGCCGGAGTGTTCGAAAAAGCCGTCAAAGTGTTCGCGGCCATTGCAGCATGTGTCAATCCTGTCATGCCTGAAGTGAATCAAGAATTTCTTTTGGATACGGGGGCCGGTAGAAACTTAGCGCGCGATGCCGGAAATTTTCACCGCCGCCACTCAGCCACTCTGCCACTCTGCCAGAGTGGCTGCGTCAGCCACTCTGGCAGAGTGGCTGAGTGGCTGAGTGGCTGCTCCAGCCACTCTGGCAGAGTGGCTGAGTGGCTGAGTGGCTGCGGCAGAGTCATCAATCAATGAAATGGATAAAGTTTTTAAGCATTTCAATATCCAAGCAAGATTATATGATATTGACAGCAACTTTATTTACAAACATAACCCTGCAAACTTCAACTGCCATAGCTACATAACTTTCAACGGATTGATTAAGAACAACCACATATACGCTTTGAACCATAGCCTGAAATCACTTAAAAGGAAAGATAGTGGTGATGAACCCTACAAGTTTAGGACCTTAGGATTGGAAACAACTATTACATCAACAACAGGGAAGAACCTCTTAAATACAAAATGATTGATGGTATCGATGATGTGATGAGTTTAAAGGATGAAGAGGAATACAGATTAGTTTTAAAAGATAGTGGTTTGGACAGCAATTTATGAAATGAAAAGAGCAGGATATGAACCACAGGTTAGGCACATAGCAGGTAGGGCAGTAGAAATCAAGTTTGATTTAACACACAAGATAGGCAAGAAACAGAAAACGGTAATCTACAGCATTGTAACACAGCACCGTGACCATGATAGAATCAATGATGATATTTCGGTGGAAACAGAGGAATAATACGACAAAGTCAGCGCGACAATGTTCAAGTTTCATGAGTCAATTTTCAGTGAATCATAAGCCATACTATAACGAAACTGACCTTAAAACATTGGATGAATGCAGAACCATTGTTCCTAATGGAAGGTTGTTAAAGGCAAAAGATTATGATAGCAAGGGCTATGAATTTGTCCTTGCCCCTAAAGATATGTGTAGCATCGACACACGGAAAACATACTCATATCAAGCAACAAAGATTACACACATTCCAGTGTTCAAAGAGTTTGATGTACGGAAGCCATACACAAAAAAAGTGATTTGAACAAATTGAATAACTACACCTTGTTCATAGTGAGGGCATGTCAGGGCAACATCTTTTTAAATAAAAAAATAATCTGGTGTATGGGAAGCACCTGAAGGAATTGATTAAGAGAGGGGTGGCGATGAAGATCATATTTTACAAAGTACCTTCATACATTCACAGAGTGAAGTATAAGAAAGCGGTTGAAGATTTATATAAAACAGTGATTAGCGATGACAAGTTTGAGAAACAAAACATCTTGAAAACTATTGCTAATGTAGCCTTTGGTTTGCTTGAGAAGTCTTACAATAGGAAAACGGTCAGCAGGATTTTTGATAATCTTAAGGAGGCATTGCAGCACCAGAAAATTATGATGAGAGGATTTACGTAATGAAAAAAGAAGAGTAAGAGGAATATTTTAGATGGAGAGAATTAGAAGAAGATTGGACTATCGAAGTTGATGAGAACACACCTTTTTTTAGACATGTGAATGGCGGTGCGTGTTATACAGATTTTGATTCTAAAGTGGAGGATGGCAAAACCTACTACGGTGAAAATGATTCATTCAACCAAAAGATAGAGAAGAAAAGCGAGACCGCCAAATATTATACAGTCAGTGTCAGTGACCAAAGGCAGTTGATGAACGGATTTAGGTATATCAAAGAGTTACTGTTACAAAATCATAACTTTCATATGTATGATGCAGGATCAATGATGCATATGAGAAGTTGAAGGAGGCAAACATCAATGTTTACGCTGTAAAGACTGATGCCTTTCACATAGCAAAGAGGGATTTAAAGAAAACTACAAAAAAATCGATTTTCATAATGACATAGGAGGCTGAAGAGTGGAAGATAAGAAAGTTGTTCCTGTTCCCGAAGTCGCGGATGGAAACACAATGAGATTCCAAAAATACCGATTTACAAAAGCGAAAGGATTGAGGTTCAAGATGAATGGGACACAGAATCAATTTAAAAAATAGCAATAAGGAAGAAGAGAGTCATGATTAGGGCAAAATTTGCAGGAAGTGGTAAGAGCTTCATTGGAAAACATTTCAACGACCTAAGTTATAATACACTTTTTGTTGTTCCTCAAAATATGCAAAAACAAGATGCTCCATGCGATGCAGTCACCCAAAATACGTTCTTCAGTGTTCCTGTGTGTAAGGGGGAAAGCAGGCTACCAAAGTATGATTGCAGCGGTTATGATGTAATCTGTTTGATGAAATCTGTATGTCAAGTCCTTATATCTTGAATAAGATAAGAGTCTTCTGCAATGAAAACCCTCCTTTGATTGTAATAGTTGCAGGTCGCAGGTGATGTCAAACAACTTCCAAGCACAGAGCCCTTCACCAACAACCAAGATGGAGAGGAAAATGTTGACAATTGCATTGACATAATTTTCAAATACAATATCTTTTTTGCAGATATGCAAAAGAGTAGGACGTAAAGATACAGAAAAGGGAGAAAGGAATAGAAAAAAGTTAAATGAAATCTATGATGGTTTTTGGGAAACAGATTTGGATTGGAAGTTGTGGATTGAAAATCATTTTGGATATACAAAGGATGTAATGACAAGTAAGAATAACATAGCATACACTAACATTAATCAGGTGCCAAGCAGTAGCAAATGAGGTAAGGAAGAAATTAAACAAAAAAACTAAATATGAACTTGGGGAGATTTTAATATGCAGGGTTTACAAAAAGGACGGAGAGGGTAAATTGAATGTAAACAACATGTGGGAGGTTGTAGAAGTGGAGGGTGGAAATGTAACCATTCAAGACATCAAAAGACAAACATTTTACGTATCCTTACTGTGCAACTTGTCACAGCAGACAAGGAACAACAATAAGAGACAACATAACAATTCACGAATGGAACAAAGACTATTTGGTGAGCAAAGAATGGCTATGGTGTGCTGTAACCAGAGCAACAGATTTCAATAATGTATACTGTATTTTTCAAAAATGATAAAGCCAACGAAGAGATGTGTAAGAATTTGGTAGTTAACTATTTTTAAAACAAGGTTTAAGGTTACAAAGGGCAAGACAGAAAAGGAGGAAGAGAAATAGTTGATGAATACATTGATGAACATTGGTGTTTGAAGATGTTCAAGGGTTGTTGTGCAAACTGTGGAGTTAAATTTAATCTTGATACCAGAGATGGCAAACTGTCAAGTAACTTTACAGCACAGAGAGTTGATAATGGACTGTGCCATTCTATTGACAACTGCGAGGCTCATTGTTGCCACTGCGATTCTTCTTCACGTTAGATTGTTATTTTGAAAGTGTTATTTTTCAAAATAATAATCTTAATGATATTTATGTGAGTAAGCACGAAATCATAGGAAACATATGTTTCGATAAAGCAGGGTTTGGTTCCAAAAACATTACTTTGAAGGATGCAAGAGAGAAAGACAAATCTATTATTATGAAAGATGTTGAAGGATGTTTCAAGAAAAAAAAGGTAGAGATAAAAAAGAACCCGAGAGGCTAAAATAGCTTTGTTGCTCCACATAACAATCATACATACCAAGTTGATATATTCTTTATTTCCAAAAATGATTTCAAGGTAAAACAACGATATAGAGCTGGATTAGTCCGTATTGAGAGACAGGCAGTGCTATTCAAGGAACAATGAAAGCGATAGATAGAGAAGATGGGCAAGAAACCTGAAATCATATACACCGATGACGAGAAAGCTATAGCAAGTGGTGAATTCCAAGCATATGTAGAAAGCGAAGGCATTGAATTGTATAGGACAAGAGGTCGCCCTGCTTTTGCCGAGCATTTTATAAAAACTTTTAAAGACAAATTATTAAAAACAAAGAGTTGAGAACGATGAACATGATAAAAAACAAATATACAATGGATAGACTATATAGATGAAATTATGTTAACTTACAATAATAAAGATGTGCATTCCGCTACTGGTCAAACACCGTATAAAGCCAGAGATAAAGACAATGAATTCAAGTCCAGATTAAACATTGCAATGGAAGCAAAGAAACAGAGGCTCTATCCTGAACTATCTGTGGGAGACAAAGTAAAAATCAAAAGGAAGAAAGCAACAACGGAGAAGGAGAGAACCTCACACTTTTTGAAAGGTGAATATACAGTAGAGTCCATTGATGAAAAAATTGAATCAAACATACTATACATTAGAACGATACAATAGACCACTATTAAGGCATGAATTGCTGAACATATAAATTACCATTTATAGGAAATATACTTAAAGGAATACTATCTATCTATATATATATATATTAGTGAAATGTCATTCAGTGATACAAGTAGCGAAAGTGAAATCAATCAAGAAGAATACATCAAACAAAAAATCTTAAGCTGTAAATGTAGTGAATGTGCAACAAAAAATCAATCAGAATATATGCACCAGTGCCTGCATGGATAAAGGAAGGAGCCCTAAATTAGCATAAAACCTCACTTGAGATACGACTCAGACCTAAGAAAAATTAGGTCTGGGTAATACTGCTTACACTCCACTGGATTAGCTACACTGGCTATTCATGCACTGAGACATTCTGCCAGAGTGGCTGGGTGACTGAGTGGCTGAGTGGCTACTCCAGCAACTCTGCCGCAGCCACTTCGGCCACTCAGCCGCTCTGCCAGAGTGGCTGGAGCAGCCACTCAGCCACTCAGCCACTCAGTCACTCAGTCACTCAGAGTGGCTGAGTGGCTGAGTGGCTCAGTGGCTGAGTGGCTGAGTGGCTGAGTGGCTGGTCCGGTCACTCTTACCAGAGCGGCTGAGTGGCTGAGTGGCTGGTCCAGTCACGCCAGAGTGGCTGAGTGGCTGAGTGGCTGCTTCGATTTTGTGAGCCGTGTTGCGCACCCACTCTCCTTTCGCACGACTCCTGAAGAGTTCAAAGAACATGTCATCGATGCCCCTGAAAGAATCCAGTTCGCCACTGGGGTTTTGGGGGGAGTTAAGCCAAGCTCCAAAGCTTTGAATCTCTAAGGGTCATTGTCAGGAAATAATTAACACGTCTTTGACGTTGAAGGATTGTCCACATACTCTTTCCGGAGTGAGTCAGGTGAATGAACACCAAAGACCGTTCATATGGTTCCCAAATCAGTTGCCTTATTTGGTTAAAGCCGATCGAGTGCAAGACATTGTCCACCACGTGCCAGAATCAGCGAAAATCTACGCTGATCGTGTGCAGGAAAATGTTCCAACCATTTCTCAGTCTGCAACTATTGCCATGCCGGCATCAACTGGCGGCAGTAGCTCTTCTAGGGCATTGCCTGTTGATGCCCTAGCCCCATTGCCCGGTCCACCAAGGCGAGAATCGCTTGAGGACGAGCCAATCAGAAGACTTGATGATCTTCCGAGGTCAGAGGAACCTTTGGTGTTGAGAGCCAAAATGACAGCTAGGTACCATCGAAAAAGGGGCTTTGAGGTTGACCCCGAAGAGGCTCCACCATTTCATTATTGCCATCAACTTCGATCAGACGACATAATCTTAGGGGAAGATCTAACCAAAGGGTCGGAGGGTGAAAGGGCTTGTCTTGTTTAACTGATGAATACGGTGGGGCTCTGCAAGCCTTTCCTCAAACATATACGACCACTGATGCCAACATCGGCACTGCAGAACTTCGGAGGAACCAGAGCACATGGCAAAGCCCTGTGCAATGTCAAAACTGATTGTGCCACAGAACTGGTCGAAGCGGCGAAGTACTTAGGATGGTTGCCTGTGATCCATCCATCCCCAATGATAACTATCACAGTGCCAGACTATAGAACGCATCATTAGATCAATAAAACATTGAGCCCGCTGTGCGGGTATCTGCAGCGGAGCTGCACTGGTAACGAAGATTGGGCTCTTGTCCAAGTTGCGGAGACAGAACCAACTCAAGGCCAAAGTGCACCGAGCACTGTTTCACACGACCGCACGAGGTCTGCGCCACACCATTCAAATAGCTCAGTGAGCCAGGCAAAAGGGGCCCCTGAGAGCCATATATTACAACAGCCAATTGCGAGGTGAAATGTGTGAACCGACTGATCTATGAATGTGCTGATCTGATCCTATGTGACATGCCAAACCTGCACGGGGGGCAAAAGAAGTCAGATCAGCATCGCCTCGCTCAGAAAGGCTCACAGGGCCAGGATTAGCTGCAGCACTCAGCGCATGCTCGTCCGCAGGTAAATCACGAGCAATGATTGCGAGATCAGGCTGCAAAGCTTGTTCTGGTACTTCACCAGCATTGATTGCGAGATCATGCAAATGTTCAGGTTCCGCTCCAGCATTGATTGCGAGCTCACGCTGCAGTTTCTGTAGAAATACATCAGCAGCACTGATTGCAAGATCTGCTAAATTGTGATGGGAAATGAAAGGATCTTCACGGAGAGGAGAAAAATGTTCACCAAGTGCATCATCAACTTTTTGAACTGCTGTCTTTCCAATCTTTCGGTTCTTCTTGGCGGCAACGAAATTTGGATCATACGCTATTGACCAAAGCCAAGTCTTGAGGAACTTGGTGAGGCCGATTCTGGAATCCATGCGCTTTTTGGTCATGGCATCGGCCAAGTCATAGTCTGATGCCAACCAGCGAAGATTGCATCCAACTCGTTGGAGATTGTCACGGAGCTGGAAGGCCTGTAAGGCCGCACGCAAATTTGAAAGTCCAAGCAGTGGTGACTCGTTCACCTCAACAGCATCGTATCCACCTTTTGAGTCTGTGCCGAGAATGCCCTTGGTTGTTAGAGCTTGCTCCTCTGCCATTTCGACTAGATCAACTCTTCGTGCTGGTCGTAGAGCTCCTGCACCATGTAGCTCTGACCACAAAAGTCGCACACGAAAATTTTGATCTTCAGCTTCTACAATGCTTTGGACTTCTGCATCATTGCTACCTATCGCCTTGCGCTTCAACTTCCAGCTTCGCCAGGAGAGAAGGCACATAGGAGAGACCTTGCCAGACACGGACTCAGGACCGCTCGCAAGGGTAAGCATGCCACCAGTGGAATCACCCTTGGGTCTGTTGGTGTGAGCTTGATCACCCATAGAAATGAAAACAACATCATCCCATTTCTTCACATCCTTGAACTTCATAAACCTGAGATGTGATGGATCTTGTCGGACTTCTCCGATCATGGCTTGAATCTCTCTGGCATGTTCAAGGCGTCCATCAGTCACCACCTCAGTTAGAAGAAGGTTGCAACGGGCACAAAGTTGTGGTTGAGTCTGGATGGCCAACCATTGCAAGGCGCCGAGGGCCGTGCGACAGGCCGCAACTTCTTTGGAGCTCATGGGGCCGTCAGCTCTGATTCTATCGCCAGGTATTTCAACATCAACCAAGGACTCCACATAGGCGTCTTGGTCCACAGTGATGTAGAAAAATCCATCCTTGCCAGTGTGAGTTCGTATGTCTGTACCGGCATTGCGATAGTTGTCTCGCTTCTCAGTTCCCCACTTGTAGGCGTTGAGAATGGATTGCTCAATGACTTTCCATTCATTGGAGTGTGGGTTGCCCACACAGTGAAAGTCATCCACGTGACCGCCCATCACTCCCAGCAGCAACGGGTAGCGACCAGTGGCATCTTTGTCAATCTTTGAGAACCAAGCCCAAAGACACCGTTCTCCAAGGATAGGCACAGCACCAAGATCAACCAATTTGCGATGCAAATCAAGCCACAATCCTCGCGGTGCTGTAGTGGATCCATAGATGTTGCGCAGCACTCGCATGATGCCATCTTCACCAAGGCCAAGGGCAGTGCGAAGTTCTGCCACGCCAGATGTCCATAGTTCTTCATCGGCTTTCGTGGGCTGAGTTTGAAGGAACGCAGTTGCCAAGTCCAGGCCGCGTAGTCTCCATTGGTGTTGAACAGCAAGCAGGTAGATCATGTTCCTGCCCACCATTGATTGCACAGGAGCACTGGTCTTGAACGATGGATCAAGAAGTGATGGATGCTGGAAACCAAGAAGCACTATGCGTGCTTTTGCCTTCTTGTTGCCCTGGGCGTTCACAGTGGATTGAGGATTTGTCTGTTGATCCTCTCTAGCCTCATCTGCTTCATCTGGCGGAATGGCTTTCCACGTCAGCACCCACCTTGCACGGATGATGCGCTTGGTGGAGTAGGCACGCTTGATCTCAGCGTCATCAAGGCAACGACGGACAGCCTCATTCTTGAGGAATGAGTCAACCTCCTTGAGCTTCGCTCTACGGAAAAGCTCTTGATCACATTCACTAAGGCGCTTCAGATTCACTTCACTGTTGGCCAACTTGCGAACCAAAAAGGCATTGGCATTGCGCACAAAGTCTTTGCGCTGCTTTTGGCTTGAAAGGTTCACATCAATGGTGACAGCCAGGATCTCCTCATTGGACTGAAGGGCCTGGAAAAAGTCCATGTGGGAAGCTTCAAGAGCAGCATCATGCTCCAGTGCCTCAACCCACTTGAGATCATAGGCGTCAGTTCGAGGCTTCTTTGGCTCTGGTTCAGGTAGATGTGGAGCACCTTCTCGAAGAGGAGGTTCATAGACATTGACTGGTTCTGCAGTCAGGTCCACAACATGAGAAGGATCCTGAGGTGAGGGCGAGGAGGAAGACGCAGCTGCTGAAGGATCATCAGTTCCTGCCGCAAGTCCAGGGGCAGTCGAGCTCTTATCACCAAGTCCAGATGGTGATGTAGAAAGTCCAGCCGGTCGTGGCAAAAATCCAGGGCCACGGACCGAAGAGCTCTGATTCCCAATTCCAATGGGAGATGACCGGTGAACTGTTTTCCAGTCTGAGGGCTGCAGCGTGGACTTCCCTTGGATTCGTTGAACTGGAACCTTCACCATGGGATCTGGTTGAGGTGGAAGAAGTTGTTGTTCAAGCTCATCTTCATCAGGGACCTCATGAGTGATGTCGGTGAACTCACGGGCCGGCATCAGGTCAGAAAGAGTCTTCCATGCTGAGGGATCTTCTTGATGGTGAACTTCATGATGAAGACGTTCGGTGGGAGTAAGGCTTCTAACAGAGTGGACACTGCATCGGAAGAGTTTGCCTTGCATCAAGACCCACACTATATGTCTTCTCACGTCGCCTTCAGGTTGATGTGGAAGAACTTCAGCAAAAATGACTCGTCCAGGTCCAACCCAACCTGGTTTGCTGGCACGCTTGAAGCCACCTCTGGGTCCAGAGTGAACATCTTGTGGAAGAACCTTACGCCATATCTTGACCAACTCAGTGACCTTGAATGTCTTGATGGGCTGTCGAGCCTTGGAGTTGCCGAGCTTGGACAGGATCCGCTTGGATCGTGTCTGTATGGCCACTTCTTCAGCACGTTGCCTCGCAGCCACGATGTTTGCAAAGGTGGAGCGATCACTGTGAAGAGCATGGACACGACGATCTTCATCACCAATGGAATAGTCACGGCCGAAGGCCCATTGATGAGACGTATATCCTGACACGTATTCTGTAGAATTCAAGGAGGATGCAGCCAGGGTCAACGTCACTTCAGGTTCCAAGTCCGGACAGTCAATCTGTATCGCGGACGCTGTGTGCTTCAAGTCCTTCATTCCGTGCTCAGCCATTCCATGAGCCCAGCTTTCTTTCTCAGCTGAGAATGTGAGATCCACCCCAGCATCGGCACAAAAGTTGCCGAACTTCGTAGCAGTAAATGAGCTGCCACTGTCCGTCACGAAGTGCAAGGGTTTCGGATAGATCGCCAGCCAATGAGATGCCACGGCTTGCACCAACATCTCGGCTGATTCAGTCTTCATGATGGAGATGTCATAGGCAGGCATCAAAGGCACAACTGATCTCAATCTGGTTGCGCAATCCATCATGAGCAGGAACTTCAGTTTCTTGCCGGTGTTTGGTACAATCCATTCGCTCACATCCATGCAAACTGCCTCCCATGGCCCGAACTGGGCATGTGTTGCAGCGGGTGGGACTTGTCCGCTGCTGATCCCTCCAGGTCGGAGAGATATGCATATGGGGCACTGGTAATCTTCAGCCATCTTGATCTTCCAAGGTTCTAGTCCAGCGTCTCTGACAATGCGAGCAATGCTCCGAGGTGGGGCATGCCCAGATGCACGGTGAAAGTGTTGCAGCTTGAGTTGCCATCTCTTCTTCTCATCTTCTGAAGGAACCGTAGAGCTCGGCAAGGGCGAGGTTGATGAAGACGTGATGGCCCTCGCATCAGCCGCAAGGATGAAGTCATCGTCTTCCTCATCATCAACGTCATCACAGTGGTGTTGAAAAAGAGTGCGAAACTGCCGCTTGGATACCATCTGTGAAGCCCAGAACTTGCACACTGACTGGACAAACTTCCAGGGATAGTAACTTGATTTGGCTGTTTCAACACCTTCAATACGACCATGACTGTGATTCTGAGGGCATAGCTTGCATTTGAAGGCTTGATGGAACTGTTCGGAATTGGTGTAGATACGCCACTTCTTCAAAAGGAAATCTCCATGCGCATCTTTCATAGAGTAACAGCAACCATCAACTCGGCAAGGCAGCCAGTCAAAGCCAAACTTCTCCATGATCTTAGAGATATGAACCACTGGGTTTTGCTTCCATCCAAGACAATTGTGAGGCCATTCCCAGTAAATCTCGATGTCAGGGTCTTCTTGGACAGCATCTTCAATGAAGCGAGCGGCTTCCCAGAGCATACGGCGCTCCTTTCGACGGTAGCCTTCAAGGATCTGCTGGCGCTCCCATGTTGAATAGTTGATGGCTGTCCATGGGCACCATCTTGTGCATGGCAAGGAGAACCAAAGCTTCTTGGGCCGCTTGACCTTTCTCAGCTCCCTCAGGTTTTGCCATGTTGAAGAACGGTACAAATCGTAGCCGTTCTGGAGATTGATACGTCTCGGTCGCAGGCCATGGTGTTGAGCTGACTCACTCAGCCAGGAGTGAGGAGCACAGGCAATCTCCCAAAGTCCATCGCGCTCATCCAAGGAGAGCTGGGTGACCATGGAAGTCATAGTTGCCATCATCATAGTTGCAAAAGCCATGACTCGAGATGCCATCTTGGGAGTCAAAGGGCTTGGCGAGCCAAGCTTCACGGCATCTCCTCCTCGTATGCGTCGGCCAGAGTGGCTGGCTGGCTCGCGGCTTGACGACGTTCGGCAAGGAGCTGGTGCAGCTTGTCCCGTTCCTCCACAGTCAGGTGCAAATCCAAGTCCTGCTGCAGAGAGGGCACTTGTGGAGCAGATGGAGGCTCCTGGACCACATCCCACTCGGCCATGTTGGTTGCCCTCGATGATGTCCCGGTTGTAGGACGCATCTTCGCCTTCGGGTAGGCGGTTCGCAGGGCAAACTGTCGCTGCTCGAAGATCTCCTTGTCCACCATGTCGATCAGAGCTTCCTCCGCGTCGATCTTCTTCTGCATGGCCAGGCAAATGGATGCCGTGGGCAGGTAGTTGCCCATCATTGGACGAAGATTGTCCAACATCTTCTGCACCATGAAGGCGTTCTCCACTTTGGTCGTACTGCTTGGGCTGCCCTTCCGGGGAGTGTACTTCAGGCGCAAATTGCACACGCCGCAGTGGATCCACTCGCCGTGGGCATTGGATCTCGCTCCCATTGGTGTGTGACCTCCCATGCAAGGCCATTGCGTTGGAGAGGTTCTTGGATCCCTCGAGTCCATGTCCATGACCCGGGAGTGGTCCAGCGGTGGTGCTGGAGACTTCTTGGGAGTTGAGCCCTTGATCATCTTTTCGACATCCCGTTGTTGGTCTGGAAGTAGTTCCATTGCCAGCAGCAGTGGAAGCGGATGTCAACGAATTTGGGTGTTGAAAGATTGGCACGGTGCCCATTGAGGCTGTCGCAGCTGAAGTGGTTCCATGCACACGTTGAGACACAGCTGCATGCAAAATCTTCAACTTCTCAACTGACTTCGCACGATCTTGTTCACTGACATGTGGATGATCAACGGCCATGTTATAGTATTCACATGGATGAAACTCAAGCACTTGCAACTCTGACGACTGCACAGCCCCCTCGTGGATCAAGATGTTGGGTTTGCCATGTGGATTTGAATAGCCCTGAGTCAAATAAAACAATGTCCCGAACATAGTGACCCTTTTTGTTGCAGGGGAGCTGGTAAGTCTTGAAGTCAATGTTGATGGAATCTACAGCCAAACCAGTATGAAAATCAATACACATAGCTGACTCTGGTGGATCCTTTCCAGAAAGATGATCCATGCCCAAGAGAACGGGTACCATGTTGTTCTTGTTGAAACCAGGCTTTCCAAACTCTTCAGGATTTGGCAAACAATAAACATGAAACGTTCTTGGGGATCCAGAAACAGTTGATGTCAAAGATGCTCTATAATTTGCTTGTCCCCATTTGCCATTCCCAAATCTGAAAAACGGGCGCATGTATCGCTCGATGCTCAAGGTTGCTCCCTTGTCAACTGCAAGGACAGCTGAGATCAGCTGCTTGACCGACTCTTCCGGTCCAGCCGATGCCGTAGCACCAGAATCCAACAGAGCAGTGCCAGGCTCTACTGAAGAGCTAGCAGCAGAATTCATGTCAAGCATGGTCTGTATCTCCATGCCATAGAGGGATTCAAGAGAGTACGCATTGACAGGAGGACGAGAGGGTTGTTTACTCTTCGACTTCCCTTTGCCCTTCATGACTTGCGCATCCAACCACATGGCGTGTTTGCCACTTGGCTTCCCCTTGGACTTACCCTTGCCCTTGTTCATGAGATAGGTGGTGTAGGGGTCATACTCAGTCATGTAGGAACCCATAGACTTACCCTTGCCCTTGCCCTTGCCTTTCATATAGTATGGGTGAGTCTTATCCGGGCATTCACGATATCCATGACCAGGGTTTCCACATATGAAACAACCGCTACCTGGGGGTCTATGTTGCCCAAAACCACGATCCCTTCTCAAAGCCTGAGTTGCACGTTGGGCCTCTGACCAGCTACGTTGGGCTTCGGCCGCGAGACCTTCTGCCACATTCTGAACATGCTGAGCTTCACGTAGCGCAGCATCATCGCCGTCGTCTTTGGAGGACGGTTCTTCAGCACGCTCTTCAGCCTGCCACGATTCGTTCCAGCTACCCCAATACCATCCATCATCATCATCATCCCATGACCAACTAGTAGCATCAGCCCAGTAATTGTCATAGTCACCCCACCACCAGTCAGATTCATCAGCATCTTCGGTGAAGT
Source organism: Cladocopium goreaui (assembly GCA_947184155.2). Taxonomy (NCBI): domain Eukaryota; class Dinophyceae; order Suessiales; family Symbiodiniaceae; genus Cladocopium; species Cladocopium goreaui. The sequence continues at coordinate 68,667 of CAMXCT020002620.1, forward strand.
GAGCATCATGGAACATGTGCTGGTAGTATGGAGCAGCATGAGAACGACCAAGAAACTGTTCATCCCAAAGTGTTTGCAGTGCTCTGGTGATAGTTTCAAATTCCAGGCTACCCTTCGTGGCTGAAAGGATATCGCGTTTTTCATCCGCATTCAACCCTGCAGCTTGTAACAAACGAAATCCCCTCAAAACTCCAAGTACAAAACTATCAGCAAGTGAAAGTTCATCTACTGCTTCAGGGTCACCACGTTGAGATGCTTCAGAGACATGCTGAGTTTCAGGGCCAGGAGGCGGTGGATCACGAGCAGGTCTAGGAGGTGATCCAACTCCAGTTGAGCCTTCAACATGCTGCCCATCACGCGATGGTGTCGAGGACGCGCCAACAGCAGCCGAGGCTGTAGTTTCCTGGCCAGGTTCACGTGCAGCAGCAGGGGTATGAGGTTCATCAGGGTCATCATAGCTACCACCATAGTTCCACCACCATTCATCATCATCAGGCTGATCATCAGGGAGATCAAAGGTTTTCTCATGTTGCTGAACCCCACGCTTCTCTTCATTCAACCGTATGATGGGTTCAACAAACTCGCTATACCCAAGTGCTTCTCGAACTAGAAAACTATGCATGGCTTCCCCATTGTTGCGTCTAAAAGCAAAGTACTGTTGACAGATGGCCGCAGCATTTGGCAGTGACTGTCTCACCAAGGGGCTTGCAGCCAATTTCTGGAGAAAGGCCTTAGTTCCACCTTGGTAATCAAAGTCAGCTGTTGGCCAACTCATTGCCAACAGTCGTGCAGGGCCTGTCAAACGGCTGACAAGCTTGGTGCCACAGTAGCGACGCTTGTGAACTGGGGTTGCTCTCACAAACCATGCAACTTCTCTAGTATATCGTCTCCATGTTCTAGAAGAACCATCCCAAGTAGGCACATGGTGCTCACGCTCGTTCATGACTGCTGCCCAAAATGGGACCAAAAAAAGAAAACTGCCAGACTCAAAAGGTTCTAGCACTATCGCTAGAAAGTTCAAAGCGGTGAAATCCCAGAATGATCTTAAACTCAAATTCCAGGTTGTAGTGCTATCACAGGCACTGATTGCAAAAGGAGTTTGCTAGCCCCAAACAGGATGGAAATGATGTAGTTCTTTTAGAAGTCACAGATCACACCCAAAGGCTGGAGCTATTGCTCCGCTACCAATGCAGCGGAGCTGCACTGGTAACGAAGATTGGGCTCTTGTCCAAGTTGCGGAGACAGAACCAACTCAAGGCCAAAGTGCACCGAGCACTGTTTCACACGACCGCACGAGGTCTGCGCCACACCATTCAAATAGCTCAGTGAGCCAGGCAAAAGGGGCCCCTGAGAGCCATATATTACAACAGCCAATTGCGAGGTGAAATGTGTGAACCGACTGATCTATGAATGTGCTGATCTGATCCTATGTGACATGCCAAACCTGCAAATACCCCCCTCGTCTCCAGACCCTATATCCCCTGTCTCTGCACCAGCCGAGAGCGTTTTGCGCAGGCTCCGGCCTAGCCCAGATGATCTTATGAATAGCGATCCCATTACCGCTACACCCCCGAGTCAAAGAAAATGCAATGATGACAGTGCGCCTACCAGTCCTGCTGCTCTGCAACATCAACCAGCCCTACCTGAAGGACGACCTACAAATAAAACGATTGACAAGATTACTGAACCCGTGTCAAGTGTACCATTGCGCAACACTGCAAAGCCAACACGAAGCTATAGCAAAAGCAATAAAGGCAAAGAACCGCTTATACATGCTGCACTCAAGAAGAGCTCAACACTGTCAGTCAATGACAATACAGAAATCTGTATTGATATCACGGGAGATCAAGAAGCAATTGAACAAGAAGGATCGGTTGGAGACAGTGGTTATGGAACGGAAAGTAATGATGCTGTACCCGCTCGATTTGCAACGCTTGCCCCCTTTTTGAATGCAAGTGAAAAATGGTTCTCGACTTTCGACCCTAACCTCAAACAGCTCCTTGCCACTAGAGCCCAATAACTAGCCATCCATTGCAAGCACTTCTCCAGCTTGAATGCGGCTCTTTATATCCTATCGAAAGGTCCATGGATACCAACACACATCAGTGTCCACGTTAGACAAGCTGCTCTGGCTGCTGTCGGAGTTGGCTGGAGCTGGGTCAATCAGGTCCCAACGGCCTTTCCTTTCAGCCATTTTGATGCCAGTGTCTCACTCGCTACCTTAGATGACATACCAACAAATGAGACTACGCAAGTGGATGCTGTTTTTGCAATATATGCTACCGTGTGTGGAAATCTCAGCCCAAGTGCGAGAGCCTTTTTGTTCACTAAGTACGAGTACCAGTGCAACGTTTGTGCGCGTCAGCTAAAAGTGCCAATTGACCTCTTCATCGCGACGGTTTCCTCATCCACCACCATTGAAGACGTGCTCCATCGAATGACTCCCGTCTGGAACAGGGCAGAAATCAAAGAAAAACTAGAATGCCGCTGTTTGGAATTGGAGAAAGCTTCAAGCCAATGCCTCAAACTAGGTCCTGTTGTACTTATCAGACTGCAAGCGGGGCAAGGAGAAACCCTCCCTGACATTGAGGATGGGCACTTCCCGCTAGGCCACCAATTTTCCTTTCAAACAAGAACCTGGACCTATGAGATTCGCTGCCTGGTAACGACAAATCGTATGATCAGGACAGTCAGTTGCTTATCGTACAGGCTGGACAGACGGGGAGTGTCACAACCTATGATCATAACAATGGACTTCGTGTCCTTGACAGCAGCAGAATCAATAGCAAACTCCTTATCGTAGATGTGCTTGTCCTCCCGGTCAAATCACCGAAAGCCATCCTCACCACAAAAGACTTGATCACGGTGGCAGGCGCCGCTGACACTGCAAGCTATAAAAAGAAACAGCTGAAAGTGGTCAAAGGCATTCTCAAGCCACCAAAGAAGAATAAGGAGCACATGTCATCTCAAGAAGTCAAAACAAACGTCGACAGAAGGAGATCTCACTCGAACCGAAAAAAGGCCAAGTCAGGGAAGCTCAAACGCAGCCAGAGTGAATGTGTACGTGCCTCTGTCGATGCCATTGACCCTGATGGACTACCGATGACTGTCCTGGGCGAAGCTGGCCCAGCCAAAATTGGTGTTATCTCCATGTTTGACGGTGTTGGATCCGTCTATCACATCATCAAGAAGAAACTTGGCAAGCCTCCTGCAGTGTATATTGCTGCTGAATATGACCGAGTGTTACGTCGATTGGTTTCAGTGGAATTAGGTATGCGAGAGGATCAACAATGGGGTTACAACCTAGAGGGAGTTGCTACGATATATGTGAAAGATGTGTGGAACCTCCTCCACAAAGAATCGTTAATACTGAGACAGGCTAAAGCAATGTACCCTGGACTTAAATGGCTCTTGATTTCTGGTTCCCCATGTCAAGATCTAACCTTCGCTGGCTATTTGAATGGATTACTCGGTCTTACTGGTAAAAGGAGCATGCTCTTCTTCGTGGTATATGTGGTACATGCCATGCTCAAAGTTATTTGGCTTCAGTGCAGTACGCTATCTAGCCGAAAACGCTGGGAGCATGCAAAATGTCCAGGGGGGTGGAAACCCCAAAACAGGACACCAGCTCGATCACTCTGAAGATTTCCAACTCTTCCTTCATTGCTTAGGCTTACCTAATCAGATACCGGCCAAACACTGGGTATGGGATGCTGCCCCCTTTTTTGGGATCAGAAGACGAAGAGTCTTCCTGCGCAGCCACCTTGACACTGGCGTACCCCCGTCCGGGATCACCCCAGGAGACGAAGCCTGGGGCCCACTTATCTATCTCACAAATGAGACTGCAACACTGGCACCCTTGCTGAGGACTAGAGACTATACTGCAGGTGGGGCCCTTAAACTTTCCTGGACAGGCTATCAGCCTAATGCCCTGCTGTGGGACTACACCTTTTTCGGAGGAAAAAGGTCATTTGCACTCCTATGCCAACTTAGCCGGGAAAAGATCCCTCAGCTACCCTGGGCTAGTATTGTCCCAGCACACTTTCTTCCAGTTTGGAAGAAGTTCTTGGCAGTTCTAGGTGCTGCAAAATCAACATCGTCCACAAAGGATGAACTTATTGAACAGCTTGCTCCCATTTTCCACAACCCAAATGTTACACTGCCAATGCGTATTCTCAAAGTTCAAGAAGTTCGTAAGCTCTCTGGCCTTGAGGCCATACTGACAGTTGAAAGGCATGGACCTGCACTTCTCACAGACAAAGTTGTTCGAGACTTTTGTGGGAACAGCTTTCACCCAGTCCTTATCGATGCAGCATTAGGCACGGATTTACAATTGCAGTTACGGGTGAATGGAAGCAATGATGGGCAGCCGTGCCATGCTGAGGCCCCTCCTATCCATGATGTCTATGCTAAGTATCAAGATCTACTCCGACTAGTGTTAGAACAAGGAACTAAGCGCGGAGTTCAACTAAAATCTGACCAAGTTGACTTTGAAGCGAAATGCTTCGAACTTTACCTACTCCTCCTCCGTACCTTGAAAAAGATACTCACACGATGTATTAAGCTAGCTTATGTGCAGGAGCGGATCGCCTTGTCCGCCCTACCTCAGCAAAATACGAGATCTGTACTACCGAGAATATTGCAAGTGGACGCTCCTTGGTGGAATCTCGCCATTAATCAAGTTGCGAAATTATTCCAGCAAGAGCCTGAAGACTACCACCAGCTGCTCGCCTTGGATACAAGAACAATTGATGCAACTGTCATGGAGGCAATTGGTCAAAGTATACTACAATATAGACACACAATTCGGCAAGATTTGCCTTTTCGACTTAAAAGACTCCATGTCTGGAATGTATCAGGATGGACTCCGACTCAGACAGGAAACGACCCTAAGCTGAGGCTGATCAAGCACCTACTGCGCACGGGGCCTGTCACCTTACAGGAGACTCGATGGCATACGGAGACACCGGAAACCTTGTATCACAATACTGGGGAGGACCGCCTTTGGGAGTCCAAATTCTATATACCTTTCCAACCCCAAAAATGGGCATCAAACAAATCGAACAGTTCAGTGACATCATCTTGCGCATCTTGCGGTTTCTTGCGGAGTCGTCTGGAGTCACAAAGTTGGAACTCTTTCAACTCTTTCCCCATTGTAAATGGGGTTCCAGCAGGTGTACCGACTCCGCCCGACTCCGGCAAGACTCCGCAGCTAAAGACATCAAAACTGGCACAAAACTGTGGTAAAACGGAAGTTTTGCATCTCCAGCCTCCTTACGGAATCTGGTGGAGTCATGAAAATCGAAACTCTTCCCCCAATGTAAACAAAGGATTCATCCGGTTTTAAATATATACTATTATTCTTTAACCGGATGATACTGAACTCCGGGCGACATACACAACCCGACCCGCAAAGTTGCCGCGTTAGGAGTCTATAAGGGGCGAAGGGGGGGGAGCCCAAAAACAAACAACGCATCAAGAGACCAAAACAAAACTGAGCAGTGCAAACGCAAACACAGAAAAAGCATCCCGCCAGCAATGTCGCAGCGGAATCAGCACCTCACCCACGCCATGTTGCGAAAGCCTGCGACAACAACACCCAAACAATTCCAAACAACATGATGCTTTGGCAAAGATTGGCAACATGCAGGCGGGGGTATAGAGACCTTCAATCAGCAACCGTGTTCCCCGGAATCCTGCCATTCCGTTACACTTGCAAAAGTATTGCTTTTTGTTAAAGCTGCGCCATTTTTCGCAAAAAACGTCACTGCAGCAATCTCATTTTCGGGGCCGTAAACACATTGGCTTTTTGGACTCCAAGAAGTGGTCCTCCCCAGTTGCGTTGAAAGCTTGCTGCTTAAACAAAACCCAACTTTGATTTACTTGCGTAATGTAAAGAGCTTCGTGTTCGAGCAGGTCGCAAGGTTCCACACTGCCAAAAATGGGATTGCCACGCGCTACCGCTTTTCGCTTTGGACAGAGCCATTTCGAGGCTGTTTTCAATGTCTTTTTTAATAGCAGGCGAGACCAAAAACGGGCGCGCCAAATCCACGCGTTGGAGCGTGTGGCAATCCTGTTTTTGGGGTTGCGACATGACGCTAGGAACGCACCTAGCTGCTTCAAAAGTTCGCCAGAAACCATGAAACCACAAAAGGCAGGAAGGATGACACAAACATCCACTTGCTGAACTGGGGAGGACCGCCTTTGGAGTCCAAATTCTATATACTTTTCCAACCCCAAAAATGGACATCAAACAAATCGAACAGTTCAGTGACATCATCTTGCGCATCTTGCGGTTTCTTGCGGAGTCGTCTGGAGTCACAAAGTTGGATCTCTTTCAACCCTTTCCCCATTGTAAATAGGGTTTCAGCAGGTGTACCGACTCCGGCAAGACTCCGCAGCTAACGACATCAAAACTGGCACAAAACTGTGGTAAAACGGAAGTTTTGCATCTCCAACCTTCTTACGGAATCTGCTGGAGTCATGAAATCGAAACTCTTCCCCGAATGTAAACAAAGGATTCATCCGGTTTTAAATATATACTATTATTCTTTAACCGGATGATACTGAACTCCGGGCGACATACACAACCCGACCCGCAAAGTTGCCGTGTTAGGAGTCTAGGGGGCGAAGGGGGGGAGCCCAAAAACAAACAACGCATCAAGGGACCAAAACAAAACTGAGCAGTGCGACGCCCAATCGTGACAAAACGATCCACTGCCAACGCAAACACAGAAAAAGCATCCCGCCAACAATGTCGCAGCGGAATCAGCACCTCACCCGACGCCATGTTGCGAAAGCCTGCGACAACAACACCCAAACAATTCCAAACAACATGGTGCTTTGGCAAAGACTGGCGACATGCAGGCGGGGCTAGAGACCTTCAATCAGCAACCTGTTCCCCGGAATCCTGCCACTCCGTTACACTTGCAAAAGTATTGCTTTTTGGTAAAGCTGCGCCATTTTTCGCGAAAAAGGTCACTGCAGCAATCTCATTTTCGAGGCCGTAAACCCATTGGCGTTTTGGACTCCAAAAAGTGGTCCTCCCCAGTTGCGTTGAAGCTTGCTGCTTGAACAAAACCCAACTTTCATTTATTTAATTTATTTGCGTAATGTAAGAGCTCGTGTTTCGAGCAGGTCGCAAGGTTCCACACTGCCAAAAATGGGATTGCCACGCGCTACCGCTTTTCGCTTTGGACAGGGCCATTTCGAGGCTGTTTTCAATTTCTATTTTAATAGCGGGCGAGACCAAAAACGGGCGCGCCAAATCCACGCGTTGGAGCGTGTGGCAATCCTGTTTTTGGGGTTGCGACATGACGCTCGGAACGCACCCAGCTGCTTCAAAAGTTCGCCAGAACACATGAAACCACAGAAGGCAGCAAGGATGACACAAACATCCACGTGCTGAACTGTTGCGTTGAAGCTTGCTGCTTGAACAAAACCCAACTTTCATTTATTTAATTTATTTGCGTAATGTAATAGCTTCGTGTTTCGAGCAGGTCGCAAGGTTCCACACTGCCAAAAATGGGATTGCCACGCGCTACCGCTTTTCGCTTTGGACAGGGCCATTTCGAGGCTGTTTTCAATTTCTATTTTAATAGCAGGCGAGACCAAAACGGGCGCGCCAAATCCACGCGTT